>OZ007600.1:26305595-26732734 GCA_963931845.1 Maratus michaelseni | reverse complement strand
CAATGGTTAAATATAAAAGAGGAACTGGGGCTAATCTACTCCTAAATTAAATAAATGGGTTTTTCATGCAAAAGTTCCCAATTTTCTTCATATTTTTTTATAGAGCTACATTGTGATAAGGCGCTTCCTTTATTAGTTTTGGGGGTTCATTGGTTAAGTATAAAGAGGGGAACGGTGATTATTCCTCCCCCTTAATTTAGATAAATAAGTTTTTTATGCAGAATTATCAGATTTGCTTCAAATTTTGTATATAGGTTCATTGTGATAAGGCGCTTCCCCGGATCAGTTTTGGGGGTTCAATGGTTAAATATAAAGGGGGAACAGGGACTAATCCTCCCCCTCTAAAATAAAGAAATGGTTTTTTCATGCAAAATTACCCAATTTGCTTCGTATTTTGTACATAAATTCATTGTGATAAGTCGCTTCCCTGATTAGTTTTGGGAGTTCAATGGTAAAGTATAAACGAGGGGAACGGGGGCCAATCCTACCCTTAATTTAGATAAATGGGTTTTTCATGCAGAATTATCTAACTTGCTTCAAATTTTGTATGTAGGTACATTGGTGAAGTATAAAGGGGAGAACAGGGACTAATCCCCCCCCCCCCTCACAATTGAGAAAAATGATTTTTTAAAGCAGAATTATCCAATTGTTTCAATTTTTTTTATAAAAGGTTCATTCTGATAAGGTGCTTCCTTGATTAGTTTTGGGGGTTCAATGGTAAAGTATAAAGGGAGCGAAATGGGACTAATCCCCCCCCTTAATTTATGTAATGGGTTTTTCATGCAGAATTATCCGATTTGCTTAAAATTTTGTATTAGGTTGTTTCTGATAAGGCGCTTCCCTGATCAGTTTTGGGGGTTCAATGGTTAAATATAAAGGGGGAACAGGGGCTAGTCCCCTAAATTAAATAAGTGGGTTTTACATGCAAAATTACCCAATTTGCTTCATATTTTGTACATAAGTTCATTGTGATAAGTGGTTTCCCTGATTAGTTTTGGGAGTTCAATGGTAAAGTATAAAGAGGGGAACGGTGATTAATCCTCCCCCCCCTTAATTTACATAAATGGGTTTTCATGCAGAATTATCCGATTTGCTTAAAATTTTGTATATAGATTGTTTCTGATAAGACGCTTCCCTGATCAGTTTTGGGGGTTCAATGGTTAAATATATAGGCGGGACAAGGGCTAATCCCCCTAAATTAAATAAATGGGTTTTTCATGCAAAATTACCCAATTTCCTTCAAATTTTGTATATAACACATGGGCTGATAAGTTCCCGGTCTGGCACACAGATGGCGTTGCAATTGCCGAACCGATGCTTTTTTTAGTAAATACTAACCTTTAAAAGGTAGCAGAAAAGATGTCATGATGATTCGCCGTGTGGATAAAACGGTAGAGTGGTTTTATTTGAACAACTTTGTTGATAAACAAAACAAGTTGGAAATTGTACGTCAAACGTTACAAACGAGGTGCGTTCGTACGCACGTTTTAGAATTAAATTAATGATATCCCGTGCGTAGAACGGGTTAAACAGCTAGTTAAGTATATATTTTATGACACTGTTCATACAAATATCTTAACTAGTTATATAAATATTCAGATATATATGTATCAGCTAGTTATATAAATATTCAGATCTTGATGATTTTTAATTCTGTGAAATGAATGATATCGTCTGCAGATTAATTTCTGTCATAAAATAAGTATCTCGGTCGCTTGACGATTAAACTTCGGAAGCTCCTATAACAAAAAAGCACAGATTTAAAAAAAAAAAAAATTTCAAATTTCTTAATAAATATTTTTATTAATATCTCCTAAAGTTTTGATTCGATTTTAATAAAATTTGAAATGTCTCGACAAAATTCGGCAAAGATAATATATTTTAAATTGCAAACCATTTGGTTGGGTAGTTTTTGCGTTGTTATATGCGGACAGACAGACAGACGGACAGACAGACAGACGGACGGACAGACGGACGGACCAAACGACGACTATAGGTGCTACGTATTTATATAATTACGAACGCACCTAAAAAATGGATAAACAAGAATTTCAAGAATTGTATTTTGATGGGAAAAAACACCGTTCAAAAGCTTGGCTTGATAAGCATTATCCGGACACTGCACCAGGTAAATCAAACATTATTGACTGGTTTGCTGAATTTAAACGTGGTCGTACGGACACCAGCGATGCACCACGCAAAAGAGTTGGTTACTCCGGAAAACATAAAAATAGTCCAAAAAATCGTTTTGGGGAACCATAAAGTGAAGTTGCAGGCGATAGCTCAGACTCTGAAGATATCCAAGAAACGTGTAGGTTTTATTTTGAATGAGCATTTGTCTATAAAAAAGCTGTTGTCAAAGTGGCTGCCGCGCGTGTTGACTTTTGACCAAAAACAACAACGAGTCAATGATTTAGAACACTGTTTGGAGCTTTTTCGTTATAAAATTGTTATTTATTATTAAACTATTATTATTATTTATTTATTAAATTATTATTATTATTTATTTATTAAATTATTATTATTAAATTATTATTATTTATTATTAAAGTTATGTTATTTATTAAAGTTATAAAGTCATAATGTTTTGTTAAAAAGTTGTGTTTTCTTTATTAGACCGGGAACTTATCAGCCCATGTGTTAGCTTCATTGTGATAAGGCGCTTCCTTCATTAGTTTTGGTTGTTCATTGGTTAAGTATAAAGAGGGGGACGGTGATTAATCCCCCCCTTACTTTAGATAAATGACTTTTTTATTCAGAATTATAAGATTTGTTTCAAGTTTTATATATAGGTTCGATGTGATAAGGCGCTTCCCCGGATCAGTTTTGGGGGTTCATTGGTTAAATATAAAGGGGGGAACGTGGTCCAATCCCCCGTAATTTGGATAAATTGATTTTTCATTCTGAATTATACAATTTGCTTCAAATTTTGCATATAGGTTCATTGTGATAAGGCGCTTCCCTGATTAGTTTTGGGGGTCCAATTGCTAAGTATAAAAGGGGTGGAACGGGGGCTGATCCCCCCTTAATTTAGATAAATATGTTTTTCATGCAGAATTATCCAATTTGCTTCAAATTTTGAATATAGGTTCATTCTGATAAGGTGCTTCCCTGATTAGTTTTGGGGGTTCATTGGTTAAGTATGAAGGGGGAATGGGGGCTAATCCCCCTAACTTAGATAAATGGTTTTTTCATGCAGAATTATCGAATTTTCTTCAGATATTGTATGAGGTTCATTGTGATAAGGCTCTTTCCTGATTAGTTTTGAGGGTTCATCGGTTAAGTATAAAGGGGGGAACTGGAGGCTAATCCCCCCCTCCTTAATTTAGATAAATGTGTTTTTCATGCAGAATTATCCGATTTGCTTCAAATTTGGTATATAAGTTCATTTTGATTAGGCGCTTCCCTGATTAGCTTTGGGGGTTCTTTGGTTAAGTATAAAAGGGGGGAAAAGGGGTTAATGCTCCCCCTAATTTAGATAAATGGGTTTTTCGTGCAGAATTATCAGATTTTCTTCAAATTTGGTATATATTTTCATTGTGATAAGGCACTTCCCTGATTAATTTTGGGGGTTTATTGGTTAAGAATAAAGGGTGGAACGACGGGCTAATCCACCTTAAGTTAGATAAATGGGTTTTTTTATGCAAAATTATCTAGTTTGCTTCAAATTTTGTATATTGATTCATTGTGATAAGGCGTTTCCCGCATTACTTTTGGGGGTTCATTTGTTAAGTATAAAGGAGGGAACGGGGACGAATTCCCTCCCCTTAATTTAGATAAATGGGTTTTTCATGCAGAATTAACCGATTTGCTTCAAATTTTTTTATATAGGTTTATTCTGATAAGATGCTTCCCTGATTCGTTTTTTTTTTTTTTTTTTTTTTTTTTTTTTTTTTTTTGGGGGGGGGGGGGGTCATTTGGTTAAGTATAAAGGGGGAACAGGGACTAATTGTCCATTTTAATTTAGATAAATAATTTTTTCATGCCGAATTATCCAATTTGATGCAAATGTTGTATACCGGTTTATTTAGATAAGGCGCTTCCCTGATTAGATTTGGACGTTTATTGGTTAAGTATAAAGGACGTAAATAGGGGAGCTAATGACCCCCCCCTTCTAATTTATATAAATGTGTTTTTTCTTTGAAATAAGAGTATAATATGCAAATAGTGTGAATAGTCTGTGAGCTCAATGCCATCAGTTTGACTGAGCATTTTTCTTTTTATTATTTTATTTCCAATTTAATATATATAATTTTTTTTAATTAATATACTTTTTAAAAAGTTAGTATAGCCGAATATTTGATAATCTGCTAAATCACTATTTGTTACATATCGTAAAATTATTGTTATGTTTTTCTACTATATTCCTGTGGCACCATTTTTTTTTCTTTTAATGGTGATTGTGAAATCCCAGAGTAACCTATGTAAATTTTAAAGAAATGGTAAATTCCGTTATACAATTATCAAAATATAGCTTTCACCAGCAGGAAACAGATGTCCAATGCTGGTAGAGTACATTTTTAAAAATTTTCTTAATTTTTAAATTTTTTAAAATTTTTATGAATTTTGAATTCTTTATTCAAAGGAAAATTTTCAAATATTTTGTTCTTAAAAATACTTATCGTTGAAGACGAAGTGTCCCCTTAATCATTCTTTGCTTTTGTGCTGTTTTTTATCTTTTTAAATATACATGGTCACTAGCAATTAGTACAATAAAAAAATTAATATTGTTACTGTTATTATTACAGGATAATACTGCAGTGATCAATGTCGCCTTACAGCTAGAACAGATCATCCTTGCCTAATAGAGAATGAGGATGTTAGAAAGGACGTCAAGGTGTTTTCGTATGTTGATGGTGTGACACTTTTTTCGGAGAAATGTTCAACTGAGTCAATTTCGTTGCTGTAGCATCCTACTGGGTGTTTAATTAAGACTGTTATCAGGCCGGAATCTAGGCAGGCTTTTTTACTAACTGCATCAATTCTAAAGGAATAAAAGCCAATAGCATACATAGCATAAATACAGTGCTGTAATTTGTTTTATTAAAACATTTTGATTTATAGTTTTGTTGAAAATAAATTTTATTTTTCAGTATAAATGTTTGTTTTATTTTTTCTGTCTTTTGTTGTTAGCCAGAAAAAATCGAGTAATTTATAAATTTTTAAAAAAATAGTATTTAGTCAATACGTGCAATTTAATGTTTGTGTAAATTAAATGCACTTGATTTATTTTAATAAGTTTAAGTAAAAAAAAAAAAAAAATAGCACATACATAGTTGCTAAGACCGATTTTTTATTGAATTCACTCTTATTTTATAGATATTTTTTCTGAATTATTTGCAATTTTTAATATTCTGCTATTAAGTGATCTGCCATTGAGGAATAAAAGACTCACAAACATTTATTTCTTTGTTATTAATCATGATAAAAAAAATTTGTAATCAATATACTTTTTAAAAAGTTAGTACTCAGCCGAATATTTGATAGTCTGCTAAATCTCTATTTGTTACATTTTGTAAAATTATCACGTTTTTCTACTATATTCCTGTGGCATCATTTTTTCCCCTTTAATGCTGATTGTGAAAACCCATGGTAACCTACGGAAATTTTAAAGAGGTGATAAATTCCCTTATACAATTATCAAAATATAGCTTTCACAAGCAGGAAACAGATGTCCAATACTGGTAGTGTACATTTTTTAAAATTTCCTTAATTTTCAAATATTTTTTTTAAGTATCTTTACTTTAATTTATATTTAATATATATATATATATATATATATATATATATATATATATATATATATATATATATATATATATATATATATATATATATATATATATATATATATATATATATATATATATATATATATATATATATATATACTGGCAACTGGACTTCCCTGTAAGTAAGTGCTTATATATTCATATTTTTGCTTTTTTCATTTGTAAAGAGTTTATAAGTATTATTCACAAGTCCTGATTTTATTTCTTCAAAATAAAATGCAGGTTTTAAGTTATCAAATTGGCTTTTGATAAGTTTATTTAGCTGATTCACCAGATTGGTGTTATAACTTTTACTTCAATATAATCTTTTGTTAAAATATTGAATGCAAGTACATGATTTTGGAAAGAAATTTTTTTTAATTACTTTTTTTTACAGCAATTGGTAAATTTTGGTATCTTTTGAAATCTAAGCATAGTTTCATTGCCAATTTCTTCAACGTTATCTAATCAGTTATAATACAGAAAGTTCAGAAATCTTAAAATATTTAGATCAATAATTGAAATTATATTTCAGCACTATAATCTCAATTTAAATTAAATAATTGCTAAATAACACTTGTGTAGTCTAACAATTTTTAATCAGAGTTCATTGATTTAAATCAACTGGATTTCAATCCTGATTTAAATCAACTGATTTATTTAAATACACTTTTTTTTCTTCATATTTAGGTTAAGATATTTCATTATAAATATTATTTTTGACAACAATACATTGTAAATTTAAGGACTGGGGGAGACAACACTCAAAATCCTTGCTTTTTGAATTTTATTTAAATCAAATATCACACTTAAAAATAAAAGTTCTAATTTAAAAATAGAGAATCTCAGCTGAGAAATGTTAAAAGATTAAAGCATAAATTTATTTGTTAAAAAAATATGTACAAATCTTATGTGAATTTTTTAATACAAAAACATGGAGAGTTTCTGCGAGGATTTGTAAAACGTTAGAATAAATAAATATAGGTCAATCAAAAATATATTTATTGTTATTTATGTTGATATCTCATGACTTCATTGTGCACATGTAAATAACAAATGGTTCGATATTCCAATGTAATTTATTTATGGAAAGACTCGGAAAATAAAGATTCCATGGTTAGTAATACTCTGAAATGTTTATATATATTTTTTAATATAATTTTAATTACTTATAAATGTAAACTAATAAACAACTAAAGTTTTAAAATCTTTAAAAAATCAAACACCTGATATAAAAGTATCTTTTATTTTAAATTTTAAAAAAATCAAACTTTAATTCACTGCAAACTCTGTAATCGCTTATAAAGAACTCGTAAAGCTGGAAAATTGGTGTTTCTTTTCAAACATTTTAATAACAAAGAATAATTTTTTCAGATCCATTGAAATTTATACCCAGATAATCATAATTATCTTAAGTATTTTTAATATATGCTCCAACTTCATTAAATGAATTAGTGTATGTATTTCAGAGTAGTGTATATAATCTGGAATAGGTATGTTTAAAGGAATACTGTATATAATCCAGATCTAGAATAGAATGCTTAAAATTTCATTTTTTTTTCTGAATAAAATTCTTACATTATCTTTTATATTTTAAGATTTTTAATCGAGAAATTTGGTCAAAACAAAAAGATTTAGCTTTTAGTAATGAAGAGTTTATATGCTTTTTATTTTATCAAAGGGGTAATTTAAGGTGGTATATATTTTATACAGAATAGGTCAATAAAAAGTATATTGTTAAATTGCAGTTAGTGTAAATAAGTGATATATAACACAAGACAATTTGTTTACTTTATAATATTTCATGTTTTCAAAAGTAAAAGAGAATTCACATTTTCAAATTATATCATTTTCTGTTGCTCCATTTTTTAACTATATTTTTAACTGTTTATATGATTAAAATATTTCAAATTAAACAAGTGAATGAGCTTCTCTATATATTTTTAATTTCAAATAAATTTAAATGAGCTTTTCTAATTATTAATTTTAATGATTTAGTAAAGGTTATTTTACTTTAAAACGCGTAATTTTAAAATTGTATTTTGAATTTAAAAAAAAATAGCTGATTTAAATTTTAACAAAAAATGATTTTCATTTACTGAGCCTTTTTGTTATGTAATTTTCAGTTGAGCTTCAAGTTCAAAGTCTTGTACATTTTCAAATTGTATGGCTTCTGAAAATTGTTTATCATCAACGTATTTATTAGGGTTAACTGAATTCTGTATAGTCTTATATTTTACATGACTTCAAAAGTTTTTAGATTTTCTTTATTATTATTATTATTTTATAGCGTTTTTAATTTAGACAGGAGAAAAAATTACCTTCCACATAAAAGATAAAAAATTAAAGTTTCAATGCTGCTCTATATAAATTTTCAAAATTTATAAAATAGTTTCTGGATTTTTTTTTTGTTTTTTGTGTGTGTGTGTGTGTGTAATAGAGCAGAAAAGCACCCAAATTGGGTTATAATAGTTAGGTGCAGCAATGTTCCTAATTGGAAAGTGTCTCTGTGACACAAATTGGGTATAAAAAGTGACAAATTTGAAATATCATATGCGCAGGGTGTATTTGGGGACAAAAAAGAACATTTAATCTCCAAACTGTCACAGTAAAAAACAAAGTTATTCTTCTGGAAACTGTCTTTTTTAATTTAATGTTGAAAAAAATAAGCTTAGAGGGTCATATTCATGCCGAAATTGTAGCAAATTCAATAGATACATTTAATTGGGGCATCATGTTAGTTTTTTTCAGTAAATGTTGCCCTATGATAACAAACTGGAATTCACTCAGTCAAGTAGTTTTGAAATTATGAAAATTTAAAGTTTTAACTCCTAATCTGTAATCGTTGCAAATCAGACTGTAATGTGGGTAGTGTTTTAAGCATAACTTAAAAACTACTTGGCGGAATCAGCTGTGATTTTTGATTTGCATATTTGAAGTTTTTAGAAAACTATTTCTATTAAAATTAATTTTTTAATTAATTTAAAAATACATTTTTTTTATAAATTAAACCATAAAATAAACCATAATCTATAATTTTTTAACCGAAATAGATTTCGAAAAGCTTCAAATAAAATATACGAATATAAAATTATTACGTCAAGTATTGAATTATATAAAAAAAACTCCACCAGCTGTTTAACATTAGGAGTTCCAAACTTTAAACTTCATAATTCTTAAACAATTTGACCAAGTGACTTCCCTTTTGGTATCTTTGAGAAAAAGTTACAGAAAGAGGCAAATATAATGTCAAAGTTAGATGTACATATTGAAAAGTTTGGAGTTCTGTGCAACTTAAGAACAAAGACGACCCCATAAGCTTTTTTTTTTTTTTTTTTTTTTTTTTTGAGGCGTAAATTAAAAGAAGTTCTAGTTTTTTAAGGAGGGGCGGTCACTATTGTGATTAAAAAATGTTTTGTATGTCCTTTGTTTTGGATATACAGCAATAGAAAGTCTTTCCAGTACCAATAAAACTTCAATGTTAGTTGCATACACTTCATACGCATGCAACATGTCATACACTTGTGCTACACCCAATGACATAAGTGTGGGTTTTAAATATCCAGTCCAAATTGAAAATATTTTGTTCCGTTTTTAATATCTTATTTAACAGTTTTTTGGCATCACCTAAATATTTAGTGCCTGGGGCAATTATCTCCCACACACACTTCACCACTGGCTACACCTATGTATATTCTGGCACTAATAAGCTGGCATCTCTGTACAGTCCACTTTGCTATACAGACAACAGATGAAAAGGTTTGTTTTGGACACTATTTGGATTTTCTTTTATATCGCTTAAAATATATTAAGTTTTTTTTTTTTTTTTTTTTTTTTTTTTTTTTTTTTTTTTCTAGGAAACATATACACATATTCTAAAGAAAATAAAAGTATATTATGTATTTTATGAACATAAAATCCATTTCATTGTGTACTTTTTATTTATTTATACACTTTTCTTTTACGAGAATTACTTCTCCTTGTTTATAAAGATACTTCTCTAGCATTCCTTGTATAAAATACTTTTTAAAAAAAAATGTAAATACCCATGAGCTAAACGTATCAGTATACTTGTAACAAATAAATAAAATTTCAAGCTGATTCTGTATTGTAAAGAAACTTTTGTTATAAAGAGTAGGACCAATAACAGATGAAAATATTGCTTTTGGACACTATTTTGATTTCCTTTTATCTCAGTTAAATATTATTAAGAACTTTTTTGAATACATACATACATTTTAAGTATTTTGTTATCATAAAATGCATTACATGCAATGCATTTTATGATAACAAATACTTAAAAATGTGTGTATGTATTCAAAAAAATTCTTAATAATATTTAACTGAGATAAAAGGAAATCAAAATAGTGTCCAAAAGCAATATTTTCATCTGTTATTGGTCCTACTCTTTAAAACAAAAGTTTCTTTACAATGCAGAAAATTTTCCCATCATAATGAAAAAAAATTCCGTAAAGCAAAGAAAAAGTTTCTATTCTACACAGGAATTTTTAATTTTTTCATGATTAGTTTACTGACTGATTCGGAAAAGTTTCCTTTTTAAAACTGAATACTTTCTGTCTATTCTACCGTTCTACCAAGACATTTCTTAGTGTGAATGGAAAGTTTTCCTTTTTAAAACGGAATACTTTCTGTCTATTCTACCGTTCTACCAAGACATTTCTTAGTGTGAATGGAAAGTTTTCCTTTTTAAAACGGAATACTTTCTGTTTATTCTACCGTTCTACCAAAACGTTTCTTTATGTGAATGGAAAGATTTCCGTAAGACCCAGGAATTTATTCTGTGTCTAAAGATTAGTTTCTGAATCAAACAGGAAAAGTTTCCTGACGGAAAAAAAAAACTTTCGTTTTTTTTTCGTTTTTTTTTCCGTGTTGGTTCGGAAAAGTTTCCTGTCCTATACGGGCAACTGGAAATCCTATTCCTACCGGAAACTTTTCCGAATTTTTTTTTACAGTGTACAATGCAGGGTAGAGAAGTGTAAGGTACTTTAAAAAAGTTGTTCTAAATTGGATAAAAGTGACAGTGAGACAAAATTGCAGTACTTAGAAATTTTGAAAATTAAAAGCTTGTAAAAATGTGATAAATAAATTTTTCTGTTTATGTACATATTAAAACTAATAAATAATACACGGTCCATGGAAGGACATAGCAACTATATGTGTTCATGTAGAGTGTGTTTCCTGAATTTCACGCTCCTACCTAAATCTGCTGCTGAGATATGGCGAATAGACCTAAAACTTTTGAATACCCTTTTAACCACCTTCTGGGGGAATTTCCAAAGTCGCCGAAATACGTGTTTAACCAATTTTTTAGTAGATTTGTTTTAATTAATTTCGCTCTCAGCTGAGATATGGTGAAATGACCTAAAAAATTCGACCCCCCCCCTTAACCACCTTCGGGGGGGGGGATTTCCAAAATTGCTGAAATACGTGTTTTATTTATTTTTTAGTAGATTTGTTTTCCTGATTTTCGCGCTCCTACCTATAACTGCTGCTCAGATATGGCGAAATGACCTAATAGATTCGACCACTCCTCTTTAACCCCTTCGGGGAGGGGAGGTAAATTTCCAAAATCACTGAAATACATGTTTAATCATGTTTTTAGTAGATTTGTTTTCCTGATTTTTACGCTCTTAACTAAAATTGCTGCTGAGATATGGCAAAATGACTAAAACATTCGACCCCCCTTTAACCCCCTCTGGGAGTGGAATTTCTAAAATCGCTTAAATACATGTTTAATCATTTTTTTAGTAGATTTGTCTTCTGGAATTTCAAGCTCCTACCTATAACTGCTGCTGAGATATGGCGAAATGTCCTAAAACATTCGACCACCCCCTTTAACACCCTTCGGGGGGGGGGGGGATTTTTGAAATCGCTGAAATACGTGTTTTATTCATTTTTTAGTAGCTTTGTTTTCCTTATTTTCGCGCTCCTGCCTATAACTGCTGCTGAGATATGGCAAAATGACCTAAAACATTCGACCACCCCCCTTTAAGCCCCTTCTGGGGGGAATTTCTAAAATCGCTGTAATAGGTGTTTAATCATTTTTTTAGTAGATTTGTTTTCTGGAATTTCAAGCTCCTACCTATAACTGCTGCTGAGATATGGCAAAATGGCCTAAAACATTCAAACCCCCCTTTAACCCCCTTCGGGAGGGAATTTTCACAAATCCCTTCTTATTGCTTGCCTAGGCCATAACAGCAATCTACAGTCCAAATTGCTTGACCCTGACTTCAGTCGTTTCGGCTGGGCGTTGATGAGTCAGTCAGTCAGTCAGTCAGTCACCGTTTCCTCTTCATATAATAGTATAGATTTTAAATAATATTTCCTTTAAAACTGTCTTGTGCAAAAGATCTAATAAAAAAAAAATAAGCAATAGTTGTCTTATATTCGTCTAATCTTCCATATCCGATGTTTAACCACCTTAGTGGGTGAATTTCTAAAATCGGCGAAATACGTGTTTAACTATTTTTTTTGTAGATTTGTTATCCTGAATTTCATGCTCCTACCTAAAACTGCTGTTGAGATATGGCGAAATGATCTAAAACGTTCGAACCCCCCCCCCCCCCCCCCATTTAAACCACTTTAGTGGGAAATTTTCAAAAATCCTTCCGTATTACTTGCCTAAGTAATAACAGCAATCTACTCTCCAAATTCCGTGATCCTGACTTTAGTCGTTTCAGCTGGGCGTTGATGAGTTATTCAGTCAGGCAGGCGTTCACTCTGTATATAATAGTATAGGTTTAGAATCGTTAAAGTGTCATCATTATTTATTTAATTTTTCAGGTTCGAATACACAATGAAGGATCTTAAACCGTATATTAATGCAGTATCAGGAATAAGGGATGATCCTCTGGCAGGGAAATACTGGTTTCTATACTTTGTTCAAAGTGGACAACCTACGATTTCCAATGGAAGTAAGCATGACATGTATTTTATATATTTTTTCCGTTAATATTTTTAGACAGCATTAACTGAAAATTAAGCCAGCGACCACTCAATTCTAGTAATATTCAATTTGATTATAGTATTTATATATCATTTAAATAGTATATATATTTATATACTATATATTTATATATCATTTCACTTTAATATCATTGAAGATGACAAATGTAGCAGCTGCCAAGTTACAGATTCCAGGAACATATCCTATTTCCGTGTGTAAAGATTCAGTCACAGTGTGGTCTATGCTGGAACAGCATTGTTTGAATATCAACTGTATATAATATATATATAATATAATATATATATATATATATATATATATATATATATATATATATATATATATATATATATATATATATATATATATATATATATATATATATATATATATATATATATATATATAATATAATTTATATATTTATATAATATTTGATTATAGTATTTGATTATAGTATTAAGATTTGAGGTAAGGAAGAAAGCTTTTTTTTACTGCCATAAAAATGGAATCGGATAATTATTAATGTCCGTGAACGTCTGTGTGTGCGTCTGTGCATTCCCGGTCTGTACACGCAAAGGCTCCGGGACGAATCGACGCACTGAAGGCGGACGCGGACCGAAAAATTCGGAAAAAAAGCGCGGAGCTCAAGTTTCGGCGGGTCGGGCGTCCGACCCGGACCCGGGGAGTTATTAATCGACGAAACTGTTTTAATTACCGACCGAAACCGAACTTGAAAAAGAATCGAAAAAAATTTCCGTTTTGATAATCGCAGACATCCAAATTGTCGCTTTTTAACGCATCATCGAATTAAAAAAAATCTACCGGAGGTATCGATCCGAAAATCGGGGTACACACGCGGCCGATTTTTGTCGTTCCAAAATGTCAAATTTTTTGAAATTCGGACCGTAACTTTTCTTTATTTCGGCCAAAAACTGACCAGACATCCAACATCGACCCCAGACGGGAAAAAGGTTGCCGTAAAGAATGCCGGGTCGACACATCCGAGATCAAATCGCCCCATTCCTTTTTGAAACAAGTGGAAATAATGACTCTACATTCACGAAAATTTGCTAACACGTGTATAAAAAAATCGCGAATTCAACAAAAAAAAAATTCGTAAAAATCGACCAGTAATTTTTAAAGATATCAATTAAAACTCATTAATGAAACGGCAAATGAATTTATTTCTATTCCAAAGAGACAGCTGCTTTTTTATTTCAACATTCAACGCAGATGTGAATAACTCATTTCTGAAAGAGATAAAATAGTCACGTGACTTTCAACTGCGTTTTTTCAGAGGGGGAGCCCCATCTCAGAATCTAAGGGGCGCAGTAATTCCAAACTTCCACAGGGCGACGCAAATTTTTTTCTACTTTCAGAATATCTAAAAATTATTCTCATATCTTCATTACGAGCCGATATATTATTTAATTGTATAATTAATCATCATTCGTATAATTAAAGCAAAAGAAAGATTTCCATCACAGTGCCGGCTACGGGGCTAACGCAGAGGGCTACCGTGGTTGAAAGTCACGTGACAGTCGCGGTCTCACTGAAAACGTACTTTGACGCGCAGCTGTCACAAAGGAATTCCATTACTTTGATTTTCTAGTGTGTTTAAAAACCAATTGTTCCAACGTTCCAACCTTTATTAATAAATACAAACGCAATTTTCATTGCGATTCTTTTCTTTTCATTTAATTGTGTTAAGAGGTTTTATTAAGTAGTTTCATCAATTAATATAAAGGACGAGATACTTAGGATAATCTATCGAATGTAAGTATTAACCATTTTCCCGTTTTGATGTAATATGCATAACATTTAATTGTGCAATGTTATATACTTTTAATCGTTGTAAATATGATAATTTAGTTAGCAGAATGCCGGTAACTTTACTTATATGAAATAAAACAGCAGAGTAAAATCGTAAGATTATTATTGATTATATATTTTTTTCTAAGGGCAGCTCCGGTGGGAGGACATTACAATGTTTCGGGATAATTTTTCATATCTAGGCCATTAATAAATCTAAAATATGAAATCATTTGTAGGGAATGTCACCCCTTGAAATCACCACTGCATTACTGATCTTGGCGATGTATTTTTTTTTTTTTTTTTTTTTTTTTTTTAATGAAAGACACCTATGCATTATACGATAATGTTTGTTTTGTATTGTTTAAATATAAGTAAAGCTAATTTATTTTAAATGAATATGTATTTACTTGCACTATTTATTCTTAAAGTTTTTCGCTTATTGATATAAACAAGTCGAAATTTTTAATAAGTTCAGATTATTTTTAAGATTTAATATTCAGAATACCACACGTGTAATATTATTACGGATTAATATTAAGAATACTATAAATATGATACTTTGCATTTTGGTTCCTTTAAACAATTCATGATTTTTTAAATGTATATATGAATGAAATGTTATTTTAATTTATTTATTAACAAATTGAATACAATTCCACTAATAAATGTGTTAATCTTTTTTTAATTTAGTTTATAATAAAATAATAAATCAATAAATTGAGATTTTGACTGAAGCACAAAGAACAAATTGCCAGATATTATTTCAAACTTTTACATTTGTACCATATATTTTCAATTATGTTGTGTATGAATTTCTAACAATCAAACTTTGTTTTACAAGGAAATCCGACATGCTTAATTGTATATGCTTATCATTTTTGCCATAATTTCTGTTTAAAGTATTGCCATATTTTCCTATATTTGTCTTTGTGTATGTATCATTACTCAGGACTGATATAGTTCAAAAGTGTTTATGATTTCGGTTTGTCTGTCTGTCTGCCGTCTGACTGTCTGAGCTGTAAAACTCGCGTAAATTTATCCTGATAGTCATGCAATTGATATATGTTATTGGGGTTTACTATAGCATGTTCGGTATTAAAAATGAAGTGTGTAGCACTTATACTTTTTTTACAGGGGCACTCAAAAGAATGCCGTTAGATTATGGTTGGTCTACGT
Source organism: Maratus michaelseni (assembly GCA_963931845.1). Lineage (NCBI taxonomy): Eukaryota > Metazoa > Arthropoda > Arachnida > Araneae > Salticidae > Maratus > Maratus michaelseni. The sequence continues at coordinate 26,717,002 of OZ007600.1, read as the reverse complement.
GGAAAAATCCTTTGCAGTGCATTTTAATGATGTGACACTATTTCAAATATATTGAAATTGATACACTACACGGTGCTTACTATCGAACATGGTACGTCTAACACTTATAATTAGTTTTCAGGGAAACCGGAATGAATTCCATTATATTATGGTTTAATGTGTAAAATTGTTTGCGGCGCATTTTAATCCTGTTACACTATTACAAACATAATGAAATTGATATAAATTTATGAGATGCACTAAGACATGCTTTCTGTAGCATATGGAGTGTAAAGCTTTTTTTTTTTTCATTTACAGTTCTTCTTTTAAAGTATTCTTTTAAATAATGGTCTACGGGAGAAAAACGGTTTATAGCGTATTTTAATTATGTTACGCCATTTCAAATATAATGAAATTGATATACATTATTGAGGTTTACTACAAGATACTTATGTGCATAGCATTTATCGTTCATTTACAGGGACACACAGAATATTTCGGGTACAGTACTGTGTCTGAAGTATTGTTTATAAGCCATAAAATTGGAAGTCGGATATTAGTAGGGTTTGCGTTTAACTAAATAAATGCTATGAGGTGTGTATAATGCTACAGATCATATACAGTCCACACAAAAAAAAATTCGTAAGCATTACGGTGCATCAACTTAAATTGATTAAAATGGGCTTTTAATCGAGTTATGCATTTTGAACGTGAAATATATTTAGTATACCAAGAAAATTTTGTAGAATATAAATAAAATCATATACAGTGCCACGCAAAGAGCTGAATACATGGCTGCATATGTATGATAATTTCTGGATGTGATTTCAGCATGTATTTGCCTAAATTAAACTGTAGCTTAATAATGTGGCGTGTATAAAAAGCTTAAGGTAATATACAGGGCTGTACAAAATAATTTAAGTATGTTTCCGTCTACTGGTAGAAACTGCTGAAGATGATTTTCTAACCGTGTTATCTGTTTTATTTCTAAACTGAATTGTAGCATACTGTAGCATTGTTGCAGTTGTATGTTGCATATTGTATCTAAATTGCAGCATTTGTAATACCACGTATATACAAATGTATAACTTATGTACAGAGCTGCAGAAAAGAATTGGAGTACTTTACCGGCTGTGGACGGTAATTGCTGCAATCTGGTTTTCAAATGTGTTTTGTGTTTTCTGAAATGTTTACTTAGATACCTTATTTACCTTATTAAACTGCGATGGTTTGTTAAAGTTTTCTGTTAGTGTTGGGAAGTGTTTCATAATGTATGCTTGGTGCATGATTTTTCTTTCTTGTTTTACAGGATGGAGATAATGTGGCAATGTAAATTGCCAAAGTGTTCAAAATTAAGTAAGAAATAAATTATATCAATGAAAGACTTTTTTAAAAATAATTTTGAAAAAGTTACACTTAGAGAAAAAAAATTATCAATTCTCCTTAGACGAATTTGGTCAGTTAGACATTTTTTGCACTTTTGATGTAACTAGATTTTTGAACTTTTAACAAGAGTACCAGTAACAAGAACTTTTTATGTAAAAAATTGCATGCACGTACCTTTAAAATTAGTTCTGAATTATTAATATTATTAATATATGTCTACGTTAATATTTATTATTAACAGAACTTAAAAAGCTCTCTTATACAGTTTTTCATACCATTTAAATTCATATTGAATAATTGAAAATAGCGACATTAATGTCATTTTTTAGATACAAAATATGTTAACAACTGTGAAAAAATTCCATCCCAAAATAAATACATCTAAATAAAGCAATACGCCGGCAGAGAACCTGTCAAGAGACTAATATAGATTTAAATCCTACAAACGATTTTTAAAAAAAAATAATTTTCAAAGCTCCTTATAATTTTCTATAAACTTCAATACATAACTAAGTTTTTATAATATTGCTTCTCTAAATATTTTGGAGTGCTACACAACTAATATTATTACGATTACATTTTGTTTATGATCAGTTAGATTTATTGGTATTTGGTTGTAAAATAAATATGTTTTCTTCCCCAGAAAATGATCTTTTCCCAAATTCTATAGAAGGGAAGGACTCCCCCCTCCCATTTACCTTTCCAGCCTTCAAAAAAGTGAAAGCGCATCCCTTCCCTTTCCCTTTTGTTCACCACTCTCTCAAATAAAGCAGGTAGAAGAATGGATTCTCCCTCCAGGAAGGGAGAATAAAAATGGAATGAACAGGAATTTAGATAGAGTATTTCCTAGGGGTAGGGTTGTGAGCAGTGAAGGTCAATAGGCGAGCTGTTCTTTTCCCAACCGTCTTGATTCTTCTTAATTCTGTTCCCAACTTTATCCACTACTCAAAAAAGTTGAGGCTTGCGAAGTAAAGTCAAATTTGCACTGAAAAATTAAGACTTTTGCTTCTCGTTTTAATATATTATATGCTCAGAAATAAATATTGAGCATATTTCACATATGTTTTTTAAATACTTAAACTAAAATTTTGAAAATTTTATATATTATATAAAGTGTGTGTTCAAAGACCGTGTATAATTTTCATGCAAAAATATTGATATTAGGGTATATAAGTCCCCCCCACCTTTTCTCTCTCTCTTTTTTTTTCGACAATCGTATTTTTTTCTCAATAACTTAAACTGTTCTACAGCTTTGAAATTTTTATATGCTAAATAAATCATAGTATCTAGTATGTGTTATTTTTTTTGTATTTACAGTAACTTCTAGGGTATAGGGAGCTAGGTACAGTTGTATATACTTATATATATATATTTCACTTTTGACATTATAACTGTTTATAAATTATTTTATTTAATATACTTAAAATTATGATAGTATTTTGAACTTTTTATAAGATTTAATCACAATTCCTCTGGTAGGAAAAAATTATTGAAAAAATATTAATTTTTATATAGTTTGTGTGTTAAGAATATTTTATTTATTCTCTGAGATAAGTATTGAGCACATTTCATTTTGTTTTAAATATTTATTTTTCTACTAAATCTTTAAATTTTTTTATATATTATATAAAATATATATCCCATGACCGCCTATAATTTTGGTGGAGAAATATTGATATTTATGGTATAAAATACCTGTTTGAAAATTTAAAAAAAAATAATAATCGACAATTTTGTTTTCCAAAATCGTCAATTGTGCTACAATTTTGAAATGTTAAATAAATTATATTTCCGTAGTTTGTGTTATATTTTGGTGTATTCACAATGATTTGTAGGATATAAAGGGTTCAATTATTTGTTTTTCAGTTTTAACAACTTTATACCTGGTTACAAATTATTTTAATTAGTACTTAAAATTATCCCAGTGTTTTGAAATATATGTAAGATTTGATAATCATGATTGTACTGCTTGGGGGCAGTAACGAATTTTATCAAATTAAAAAACAACTCGGATATAATAGTAATCTAAAATATATTATGTCAATTGGTTTGCTTAGCTCAGCTGAGACCGGGAGCGTCACGTGACTACTCTAAATTGAAGAAGCGCGGTAGCCCGTCTTTCTCGTTAGCCCCGGCCGGCTAGATATTACGATTTTAAGAAGTAGGCCGCGTCTAAAAACTGCATGACGAGTATTTTAAGTTTTTCTTTTAGAGTGGCAACAAGATATTATGATAAGGAAAAGCGGGCTTCGCCCGTTATCGAATCGGGACGGTTGATGAATTAAGACATATTTGTACATTTGTAGTATTTTTGAGGAAACCAATTCCATTTCAACAAATTTAATATTTTTAAACGTTTGATTGTTTATATGTATAGAAAAATTACCGCTATTTTCGATTAGTAAAAAGCGGCCTTCGCCCGTTACCGAATCCGGACGGTTTATGTAATTAAGACATCAGATTTTTTTTTTTTTTTCAGTTTTAAGTTTTTCTACAGTTTACTGTCTTTGAACGAGAACTCCGGTAGTCTAAATAAGTTGTTTAAAAGCGGGCTTCGCCCGTTATCGAATCCGGACGGTTTATGTAATTAAGACATCAGATTTTTTTTTTTTTTTTTTTTTTCAGTTTTAAGTTTTTCTACAGCTCACTGTCTTTGAACGAGAACTCCGGTAGTCTAAATAAGTTGTTTAAAAGCGGGCTTCGCCCGTTATCGAATCCGTACGGTTTATGTAATTAAGACATCAATTTTTTTTTTTTTTTTCAGTTTTAAGTTTTTCTACAGCTCACTGTCTTTGAACGAGAACTCCGGTAGTCTAAATAAGTTGCAACGATTTCAGTTATGATCGTATAAACAGTTTGCGCCACCTGGTGGTGGAAGGTGGAACTAACGTATACTGCAGCGCGTGCGCAGCACGAATGCTATACGGTGCCGCAGGCAGCGGGGACCCGAACCGGAGGTTCGTTCAGTTAGAGGTTTATACTATTCGACTAGAGCTTATCGGTTTTAGTTCGTTTTTCACCACCAGGGGGCGTTTACTTATCTCTGTTTCTATGGCCCGAATCACGACGGGGTATGGCTCATTCGACTCAACGTCGATAGAGGATACTACAGCTTATCGATTTTTGCTCCGACTCTCACCACCAGGGGGCGCTTTCCTATCTCTGTTTCTATGGGAAGGATCACGACGGGGATGGCTCATTCGACTCGACATCGATAGAGCTTACCGATTTTATTTCGTTTTTTCACCACCAGGGGGCGCTTTCCTATCTTCGGTTCTACGGGCATGAAAACGACGGGGTATGACTCATTCGACTCGACATCGAAAGTCTTAACGATTGCAGTTATGATCATATAAACGGATTGCGCAACCTGGTGGCGGAAGGTTGAACTAACGTATACTGCAGCGCGTGCGCAGCACGACTGCTATACGGTGCCGCAGGCAGCGGGGACCCGAGCCGGAGGTTCGTTCAGTTAGAGGTTTATACTATTCTATGCGTAGCACGACCGGTATACGATGCCAAAGGCAGCGGGGACCCGGGTCGGAGGTTCGTCCGGTTCGAGGTTTTACAAGATTCGAGATTTTCTACAATTCGAGGCACCGATATAAATTAGGGGCCCGCTAGCGGGCGGAGCCAGCTAGTTTTGTTTATAAAACTGAATTTTTTTTAGATTGTGATTATAAAAATTGTGGATATAACTAGAATGCACATTTATAGACCTTTTGCTTAAAGTCTTTGATTCATTGACATGAACAAGCGAAGCTCTTATACGGTTACTCCAATGGTTTCTTTGTGAGGCTATTCCTCCTAAACCGTTTGATCGATGACCATCTAATTCAGTACACTGATAGCTTCCATGGTCGCCATGGCTTGCGTGAAATATATTTTCCTGACAAATAATGTACTACATGCTTAGCCAAACTTTATAGGAAAAGAGGGGTGGTGCTTTGAGACCTGTAGCGGCAAGTTCGTATCGGATGATCCACAAGTAAAAAATTTGAAGAAAAAGACTAGAAACGACCACTAAAAATTATAGAATTTAACAATTTGTTTAGATACTCATTGAAGGAATGAAAACAGTTGATATTCAAAGCAGTTCTGTTCCAGCATAGACCACACTGTGTCTGAAAACACTGTATCTGAGTAAGCTATACTCATAGACAGTTTATCTCTTTCTATATGAGAATCACGTTTAATAGTTTTCGAAAAAAAACTGCGATCATCCATTGTTTGTACCGAACACATTGCTTTGCACAGGTGATATTTTAATAAAGTAAGAAAGAAAAGTACCTAGTATTTCTGAAAAAAACATTATATACAGAGCTTGAAAATAATTTTCAATTGTTAATGTTTTATTTTTAGGAAAGAAAGATCAAGTCTTAGAGAAGACAGTTATGTGTGATTACTATTGGATAAAAGACTAGAAACGACCATTCAAAATAGTAGAATTTTACAATTTGTTTAGATACTCATCGAAGAAATGAAAACAGTTGATATTCAAAGCAGTTCTGTTCCAGTATAGACCACGTTGTGTCTGAAACTTTACACAAGGGAATAGGATATATTCCTGGAATCTTTAACTTTGCTACATTTTTTATCTTCAATCATATTAAAGTGAAATAAAATAGTAGGAGTTATCAGCCTCTTATATATCGAACCACTAATAATAAATTCTTCACGTCTTCTGACAGACCATAAATGAATCTGGGAGGAATATCACATTGCTAAGAGAAATAATTGCTTATTCTGTATTCTGGTTTATCTTTCTTGATATTAAGATATAGATTTACTCTATGTTTGCTGAATCGAATGAGATCTTTCGCATGCTTGGCCTATTTCAGTGCTGGTGAAATGTTGTTGTTTTTGTTATTTCAAGGTTTTGTAATTATTAACTTCTTGAATTAACAAAAGTGATTTGATAAACGTGTTTCTAAAGGTCATTAAAATGGATTCTTCATCATGAGTTTTTGCAATTTGCATCACCTGTCCCACTTAGGGTTTTGAAAATTAAAAAAAAAAATCAAATTTAAGAATTTTTGCAAAGTTTGATACCTTTTTTCAGTAAGAAAGACTACTAATAACAGCCTATTATTTTCTCTACACCTATTTGTGTATATGTATTAAAAAAGAAAGGTTTGTTAATGTAAGTCCTTCATAGTTTTGTTAATGCTTCAAACAACAAAATATGGCAATTCATGTGCGGAATTTTGAGTTCGAAAATCCTGTTTTTAGGGTTGTTAGGAATGTCTCCTTGGTGACCAGCCAAACGATTTGTCAGTTACCAATGACAGCGGCTTTTTTTGTTTTCTCTGATTTTATTATTTTTCTGTCAGATGTAAATTTGTTTTTGAACTGATTGGTCGGTAAAAATGTTGAACTCTCAAACGAGTGTTATAAAATAATATCCTGTTAATATGTAAATAAATAGTTTAAGTTTTTAAAGAAGAAGATTTGATTATCTGATAAAACATTTTAGAATAACTGAACAAGTTTAACTTATTTGATCAAATTTCAATCTCGATTGATAGAATGAATGGCGTCGTTTTAGAAAAGAGAACCTGCATTCTGAACAAAATGGTATGCATCAAGGAACAACATAAATCTAATTCAGTCTATACAAATGCAAGTCCATTATTTAACCACTCAATTAAGCCCTATCTTATTATTTTGCTAATTTGTATAAAAAATCTAGTTTTTTGAAAAAAGGATCAAAAATGATGTTTTTTGCTTGTCCACTGAGAAAACAAAAGGATATATTTCAGGTACAATTTTTTAAGGGATACAAAAAGTAATTTTGAAGTTCAAACAATTGTTACATATCAACTACTTAATATCATCAAAATTAAAAATGGTGCTGTCCAACTTTTAAAAAATCTGTTGGTTTTACATAGAACGACCTATGCATGTTAATACGATGTTCAAGCATGCGCTTTCACACAATTATAGTTATATAATTTTAATTTTCTTTATTTTTTCTCTTAGTTGTTAACAGTGATAGTAGTTTGGCAAAAAATGAGTTTAATTCACTTTATGTAACCTTTGTAACCGCGTAGAAGAAAAAAAGAGTTTTCATTTCTCGGCCATGAAAGGTCATGTGTTTTTCTGTGAAATAAATGAGTTTTATCTGTAGTATCGAAGATATTCTTTGTGTTAAAAAAAATATTCTACTGTATTTTTGAGTTAAGCTGCAAAGTTGAATTCTGAGTGTATGAAAATAATATAAAATATCAACAAAAGATTTTTAAAAAAAACTGCCTGAAAATATTTTTTTTCTGTCCTTAGCGATTCCTTTTTTACAGGTTTTGCTGTAAGAATACGCACGTATATGTTTTATGGGTTCCAGAAGCAAATTCAACGTATTTTTCTACACCAAATTAGTATTGCATTTTGAGTGTTACACTATTAATTACACGGAATGTTTCCTTGAGGAGCTTATATCAACCATAAATTAGAATAGACTGTTTTAAGTCAGAATAAACCTATAAATTTGTAATTTTGAGAAGTATATATTTTTGTTTCTATTCTACATAATAACAATATTTAAAGTTTGAAATTTCAAATGAAATATTCTTACCACAAAAATGATATAAAACGTATAGCTGTAGGGCTGGAGATATTTTGGCCTCCTGGCTTTTTCCCTCACTTGTTCGCAGCCCTTTCTGTGCCAATGGTGGAAGGTGCTTCATAATCATTACGTACAGCTTTATTTTATTCTTGGTACTTATTACTATGCATTTTAAAGAATGTCAATATTTTTATATTAAAAATTTTCCTCAAGGTCCAGCTGACATTATACCGAGTGAAAACGACCATTATATATTGTGGTACAGAAGCGGAACTTGGGTGGACTGAAACATTGAAGTTAGAAAGACTACTATTGAAGAAATGTGTTATTTTTAAGTAATAATAAACTGAAGTTGAATTGTGTCATTTTTGACATATATATATATAAAAGGACAGAATGCTAACTAAACAATTTAATATTTGTGTAATTATTCCTTATTCAATCAATTTTATTTATTTATTTTATTGTTTTCAAATGTATGTGTAATATACGTGAAAATAAACAAAACTGAATATGCATAATTGTATTAATAATTTTTCTTTGCACGTTGTAATTTGATTTCTGTATTAAATAGCAGAATGAAATTCTATAAACAATAGTTCCACAATAATCATGAATAATAATCATATTAAAAATATATTTAAGGTGTAACAACACTTTCACGAGTTCAAAATTTCGAAAAATTTTTTTTTCTAAAAAACTAAATTTAATACAAATGGTTTTCAATTTTTAAGTAACCTTTATACCTACAAAAAACATATTTTGCTTGTTAGAAATCGATATCGAAATAGAACGTTCAAGTTTTCAGCTATAAAAGTAGAGCGCATATTGAACAATGTTTGTAAATTCAAGTAACTTTAGGTAACGTCTGTGTAACTTTAAGTAACGAAATTTTTGGTTTAAAATTTACATTTTATTTTGAATCGATGTCATTTCATTAAAAATCCATACTTTTTTACAATGGGTACGTATTCCACTAGCTTTTGGTTTAAAATCTACTAGCTAACCCCCGCCCGGCATTGCCCAGGCCCGTGATAGTAAATTAAAAAAAAAATCAAGTTTTTATTATTTTATACCTTTAACCCGATTTTGTATGAAATCATATTTTAAGATGAAAAATTCTCGAAAAAATATTGATATTTACTGATAAAAGCACTCATTTTCTTGTTGTTGTTTTTTACGTAGGGTAGTTTCATAGCTTTAAAATAAAAAGTTCTTTTTGTCCGAACTCTTTAAAATCTTTATTGGTGATAAATAAAACGGCTTTAGAGCCCGTATAAAAATTTCGTGAAAAAATATTGTTATCCAGTTGTTATTGCGTTTTAAACTACACACACACTGCTGGTTCTTAACTAAAAACACAATAGAATGGACTGTAATTAAAGCGGTTTATTCAAAAACAAATAAATGCGAGCCATCACACGGCTTATTCTCTAACAACCTTTTTCACATTCTAAAACCCAAGAAGCAAAACAGAACACTGAGTGTTGCCAAACGCGGAAAGTAAGAAAAAGAAACTTACATAAATTCGGAGCACATGAAACCAAGGAACATGCAGCTTTAGCTCGCTGCAGACGATAATTACGCAAACATCAGTTGTAAAAGAAATGTTTTCTTCTCGCTTTTTTGTTTATTTGTTCGTTTTCGCGTCGGCTCCTGTAACATAGCAATAAAAAAATTGTTCTCCTCTTCCGAACTCTCTGACATTTCAATCTTGTATAAATATAACTGTATCCAAGCTCTCTTAAAAATTTTGTATGAAATTATATTTTTAAATGAAAAATTCGCGAAAAAATATTGATATTAAGTGATAAAAGTGCTTTTTTCTTGTATTTTTACGTAGGGTCGTTTCATAGTTGTAAAATAAAAAGTTATTTTTGTCCGAACTCTTTAAAATTTTTATTGGTGATAAATAAAACGGGTTTTACAGCCCGTGTAAAAATTTCGTAAAAAAATATTGTTATGCAGTTGTAAAAGAAATGTTTTCTTCTCGCTTTTTTGTTTGTTTGTTTGTTTTCGCGTCGGCTCCTGTAATATAGCAATAAAAAAATTGTTCTCATCTTCCGAACTCTCTGACATTTCAATCGGTTATAAATATAACTGTATCCAAGCTCTCTTTAAAATTTTGTATAAAATTATATTTTAAAATAAAAAACGTCGCAAAAAAATATTAATATTAAGTGATAAAAGAGCTCTTTTTTTACCTAGGGTTGTTTCATAGTCTGTCTACTATATATATAAAACACAAACGGAAATTTTGTTCCGATCCCTTATAACTCGAGTTCCGCTGAATGGATTTTGATGGTACTTGCACTGTTCAACAGATAATTTTTTAGGGAAGGTTTTAGTATATAACACAACGTTCTACGTAGATTAGTTATAGAATTTTGATGGAAAGTTCTGCTATTTTGGACGAAAAGGTTACCATTGGTCATATTTTGGCGACCATTATGTTGATATATTCGTTGGTGAAAGAATTGAAATTGCTATATAATTTAGAAAATAATACAAACACATCGAAAAATAAAAGAAAAAGTTATTAATTTTACTTAAAATAAAAAAGGGGAAAAACGAAAAACAGTTTTGATGACAAATAATGTTGTAAAACGATAATGTTTAATTTATACATAAAACAGGATGTTCGTAATGCTTACAAAATTATTCAATGAGAAATATTGCAATTAAAACCATATTTGGCGATTTATCGTTTGCGTCAGGTTAAGAAAAATACTTCTAAAAATTTGATTTGATAAAATCTGAGTAACAATTTTGTTTTTTATTTTTTCTCCTTTTTAAAATTTTATTTTTATAAATCTAACTCCTTGATCATGTGACTTACAGAAGAAACTTGCAGCTGCAATTATAAAAATGACTGTATTTGTGTGTTACATTTTATTTGTTTATTTACGATTTTGATTTTACTTTTGTCGCCAAACAATTTGCTTTTAAGCCAAAAAGGCATAAACGTAACATCGGTCATTTTATTATGAAACACACACAATTTTTATTATAAATACACACAAATTATTTTATTTTAAAACACACACAATGATTAATTTATTATAAAACTCACATTACTTAAATTAACATAAAACCAATAGAATATGCTCTACCGGATTACCATACGAAGCAAAATCTCGCCAAAATCGTCGGATTGCCCAGGCATAAAATCAACATTTTGGCGCCAAACGGATACCCCGGTGCGTCTGCGACATCTGTATCGAAATTTCTTTTATATTTGAAGGGGACTTTGGACGATAAATCCGATTGGAGAAGATTACACGTAATTTGTACTCAGCAATTAGTAAATTTATGCATTTTCATTATGAAGCAATTAAACTTCGTGACAAATTATCGATTATGTTCATTATAGGGTTTATTTAGACAACAGACTGCAGAATAATCTAATCTTCAAAATAAAAGAAATTGCAAGACTATTTATTTCTCCGTGTTATTATGCTCATTATAGTCCAGTCAAATTAGCTTTTTTCTGGACATAATTACGAAAGTTTTGAAACTTAGTAAAATTGTTTGGGAGGGTCTACTAATGAACATACTAAAAGTCCTGATGGATGGGAGGAGGGGGGTGAGCGCGAGGGGGGTGGGGTAAGGTAAAAGAAGGTACTATTTTTCGTTTTTTTTGTTAATATCTAATAATCTATAAGTCCTACGGAAGAATTGCTAATACAAAAGATAAAGAGAATTAAATTCTCTACAAAATAGGCTTTATACACTTTTTTCTAGAGTCCATAGTTAACGAGATAATCGCATTCAAAAATCAAGAAATTTGCGAAAAATCAGACCAGCGCCAGAGAGCGAGTCAACGGCACTTACATTGCACTTACTTAACCTAAACTTAAACGAACGTTAATAAATGCTGTGTTCAGGAGAATGGAATCCTGAAGTATAGCTTCAACAAATCACATTTTTTGTTAACTAAAACCATACAAAAATGAAAAATGCTTAAAATACATCCAGTCAAATTAGGCAGATTTTGGGACATTTTAGGACATAATTAGGAAAGTTTTGAAACTTTGCAATATTGTTCGGGAGAGTTTATTAATGAGCATACTAAAATTAATGATGGATAGGGGGCGATCAGGAAGGAGGAAGTAAACGAAAGAACCCTTTTTTTGTTTTTTGTTAATATCTCGTATAAGCCCTTCGGAAAAAATTGCTCTTACCAATAAAAGGACAAATAAATTCCCTACAAAAATGTTCGTATTCATTTTTTCTCTGAGAGTTAAGTCCTTAGTTTACGACTCACACGGGGACGAGGAATAAATGACAGCGTTTTGAGTAAGTGGGTTCTTGGGGCGACAGCTACCTTTCATATTTGTACCTCCCTGGAAGAATTCTGTGGTTTGACTCTTTCTTCTGGTGAACAACATGAGGATTTTCGTGAAGCTCGGATGAATAGTGATGCTGCGGATACATACAAACTTTCAAGTTGGTTTGAAAATCACCAGCCCTTTCCTCAGATAGATAAAATTATATCAATAACTTCTGGGATTATTGGAGATTAAACTGTCACCTGATTCAAAGCTTTGAAAATCGGGAGAAAAAATATGATTCAGGTGTCTGGGAAATGCTACTCAGATGTGAAACTAACTCGGAAAGGTATAGCACAATCACTTAACAGTATGCATAATTCAATCCAATTTCATGATACCACTATGGATCCTCTAGTTATATTCCAACGGATTTCCTTGTGCAAATGTAGTAATGATGATTTAGAAAATTACCTACAATATGAATTGGCTCCTTGTCCTCTCTTTCTTTTCAATGTTTGCGGAATGCGCAAGACAAAGAAAAGTTCTTTGTATAAAATATTTGAACAATCAGATGAGATAATAGACCTCCAACAACAAACAATAGTTGTGGATGGTGGCTTCCTGTTACATAAGTAGTATGGAAGAAGTTATCAACAATACAGGATATTTGCAACACCTACATAAAGTATATTAAGAAACACTATTGTAGAAAGAGCTGCAGAATTGTTTTCGATGGATATACTGACACTGTAAACAGTACCAAAGTAGCTGGACAAAATAGAAGGTGCTCAGTGAAAACGTCAGTTGACATACATTTTGAAGAATATACTGTCTTCAGTTGGCCCCAAAATCAGTTTCTCTCAAATAAGAAGAATAAGACAAAGTTCATTCCCATTCTATCCTCTAAACTAAATGACAAAGGAGTCAGCAAAATCCTAATGACGCCGACACTCTGATTGTTCAGACTGCTATAGATGCACTGAGTGAGAGTGACAAAGTTACTGTTGTTGTACAGGATGTGGATATACTTGTTCTTCTCACAGCCTTAATCCCTTCCGATAAAAATATATACTTATACAAACCAGGCCAAGGGAAAGTCGTAACTCAGGTATTTTCATCCCAACAACAGCTGCAAAAGGGCCTCAAACACATTATACTACTTGATCATTCATTCTCTGGCTGTGACACAATATCATCTTGTTTGAGGAGGGGGGAACTGCTATCTGCAAAATGTTGATGCGACGTAAATCATTAGAGGGTGTAAATTCAGTCTTTGGTCACTCATACTCGTCACGTCAGCAGGTGGCAGAAGCGGGACTTCTTAGGAGGTGTAAGTTCTCAGACCCCATCATCATTCTCAGAGGTGTAAGTTCTTCTTGAATATGTATGGAGCTCCACAAACTACAACGTCACTCAACTTACATAGGTTCATGCCTTCGCAAAGTGCGTTTCAACCATGAGACCAGAATTAGCATCCCTGACTGCCACAGAAGGATCAGCGATGCAACATTCATACCGGGTTTTTCATCAGATACAGCTGTGGGAGGGAAATGAACTGTCTCCTGAGGTTTCGGGTTGAAAACGCAAGCTCGATCATACGTTAGTGCCTATCACAACCACCTATCCTGTTGCCCCTTAGGCAGTACTAAACCTCATCTTCTGCCAGTGTACAACCTGTTATGGAAACAAATATGGATGCAGAAAAACACGAATCACAAGCACTGCTGCCTGCCACTACTGCCATGGAAACTGCTCAAACAGTCCACCACCTGTTGAGGAGGATGTCCTAATGGGAATGGAACACAAATCAACATCTTTTGAAATTTCCCATTGATCCCAGGGTAATCAAAATGATCAAGGACTTGAGTATATTGTTTATTCCTATATCATTATATTTTACGCATTTTCCATTTTTGTATGTTTTATGTTAACAAAAAATGTTATTTGATAAAGTTATTGTTCAGGCTTCCATTCTTCTGACCACAACATTTATTAATGTTCGTTTAAGTTTAGGTTAAGTAGGTGTAATGTAAGTGCCGTGGACTAGCTCTCGGGTGCTGGTGTGACGTTTGACAAATTTCTTCATTTTAAATGTGATTATCTCGTTACCTATGGACTCTAGAGGAAAATGTATGGAACCTATTTTGTAGAGAATTTAATTGTCTTTATTTTTTTGTATTAGCAATTTTTCCGTAGGACTTATAGATTATGAGATATTAACACAAAACCGAAAAATAGTACCTTATTTTACCTCTCCCCCCTCGCGCTCATCCCCTACCCATCAGGACTTTTAGTATGTTAATTAATAGACCCTCCCAAACAATATTACCAAGTTTCAAAACTTTCGTAATTATGTTCCAAAATGACCCAAAATCTGCCTAATTTGACTAGACAATTAGTAAAATGAAAAAAAAAAAAAAAAAGCAGGTTTGGTTCAAGTATTTACCAAAATAATTATTACTAAAAATTTTGCATAACTAACTTTATTTATCATTCTCAAGTAGTTTTATTGGTGAAAGATCTATAATTCAGTGAACAGCAATTTGCCATTATTTAAGGGAATGTACACCACTACTGGCCATCCATAATGCTACACCATGAAAGAATGCAAATAACAGAATGATATTTATTGGACAAATACATTATAATGGGAAGGACTGGTGATTACATTTTCAGAAAATTAGGAGATATAGATCCTAAGAAAACACTACCCAAAGCACCCACTTCTGGCCGCAAAAACAGCATTTATCTGCCTAACCATTGAGTCGAACAGAGATTGGATGTCATGTACGGGTAAATCAGTCCATGCAGCTTCAACACTATGCCACAGTTCATCAACCGTAGTGACGGGCGAGTGGTGGCGGGCCAGTCGTCCAGAAGCCATTGTCAGGACATTTTCAATTGGTGAGAAATCAGGAGAACCAGGGCAACAGTCGAACATGTTCTGTATCGAGGAAGGTCAGGTTAGTACGAGCAACATGCGGTAGTGCATTGTTCTGCTAAACCGTAGAATTGCGGAGGCATCGAAGATAAGGAAGAACCATGGGCCGTAACAGATCAGAAATGTAACGGCTGCTGTTGAAATTGCCGGCAATGCGAACAAGAGGTTACCGAGACGTGTATCCAATGACAGTAGATAAGAAACACCGTTTCTGCATCAGCGGCACTGCGGCACCAACCTCAAGGTCGAATGAAGGTCACGGTACGTCGCGGCGGAAATACGTCACAGAGATAAGCGAGTGGAGAGATAAGGGAATGGGGGAGATAAGGGAGTGGGGGAGATAAGGGAATGGGGGAGATACTCATGTCTAAGAGGGTGGTTAGTTTAATTAATGGAATTAGTTTAATTAATGAATCGTGGAATGCTTCTTGGGTAATTATTGAGGGGAGGATTTTTTTCGTAGAATTATCATGCTATAGTAGGACGAGGTATTTTTCTAATTTGTTAGAGAATAGATTTTTTATGGATTTTCTAAAAATTAAATATTTTCCAAAATTATATTTTAGAGAATTTTTTTTTCTTTTAAATTGTGGACCCACCATAACCACCCGCTATGAAAACAATTCGTAACGCCACAATTTTTTTAATGTCCGGTATAACCTGTTTTTGATAACCGGTATAACCTTTTTCACTAGTTTTACGCATCCTCTTCAGCTGCAAGGCACCTGTAACGAAATAAAAAAGAAGAAAAATAAATATTATGTTACTTTGACACTCTATTTTGATGAAATTAGAATAAATATATAGTTACCATATCTTTAAGTTTTCTGTTTGGACCCGCTTGGGGTTCTTAGCAGAAACCTTCTGTTTAGATCTGTCTGGTAGACTGGTTGGACCCGGCTCGTGTTCTGTTCTGAGCCTTCGGTTCTAAGCCTTCTGTATGTATCCGCATGGTGTTCTCAGCAGAAACCTTCTGTTTGGACCTGTCTGGTAGACTGTTTGGACCAGCAGGGTGTTCTGAACTTGATTCCAGTAAGTCATTCGCAGCAAGTTTTAAGAGTAGCAAAAGTTTTTACGTTTAAGGCACCCTGAAGCATAAATCACCCCCCACCCCCCTACTTTTTTATTTTAGCAGAGTGCCTTTTGACACAAGTGAGGCTAAAAATATAAGGTTCCTTCAAAAAATTCAAAGTGCCACACAAACATAGTATAGGGGAATAAATTGAGGAAATAGCCACCCCCCCTTTTGCCCCAGTGGGCCCTTCGATGTAAATTAGGCTAACAATATGGAAAATACAGAGTGTCCATCAAAAATACAGGGTACCCTATAAACTTGATTCACCACACCAAATTTCAGTGCCCCCACACCCTTTTTTTATTTTAGCAGAGAGCCCTTTGATAAACGCTAGGGGAAAAATGTAAAGCCCCTTCGAAAAATACAAAGTGCCACACAAAAATTGTATAGGGGAATAAATTGAGGAAATAGCTCCCCACCCCTTCTACCCCACAGAGTTCTTCGATGTAAATTAGGCTAACAATATAGGATACCCTGCAAAAAATACAGAGTACCCATAAAACATACAGGGTACACTATAAACATGATTCATCATACTAAATTTAAGTGTCCCCCCTCTCCGTATTTTTATTTTAGCAGAGTGTTCTTTGATAGAAGTGAGACTAAAAATATAAGACCCCTTCAAAAAATACACAGTGCCACACGAAAATGGTATAGGGGAACAAATTGAGGAAATAGCCCCCACTCCCTTTGTCCCAGAGGGTCCTTCGATATAAATGAGGCTAAAAATATAGGGCCACTACAAAAAAAAATACAGAGTGCCCACAAAAGGAAAACTTTTGAATGAAGAATTCCGTTAATGCAAAATTGGATCTATAGTAAATAACAAAATAATACTAATAAAATAAATAGGATAAATAAAATAAATTTTTAAACCATAATAAAATTTAAAACCACCCTTTAAAACCATATGAAAGTTAACTTTCAAAACTCGATAGAGTCCAAATTTTGGGGTCTATTTAGGATTCCTTCACAAAAATACATTTAATAAAATAGTACCCTTCACAAAATTCCGTTCTATAAAAACATACTATTCATTAATTGTTATTATTTTATGCATAATTTCAAAGAAAATATCACTTAGGTATTATATACAAAATTCAGTGATTCTCCGTGGGGGAGAGAATTATATCAGAATTTTTTGGGTTTTTAAAACTGTTGGCTAAAGGTTTGTTATCGACTTGGAGAAGAAAAAATCGTTCGCATCAGTAAGTATGCGTCACTAAACTTGAGGGGATGTTTGATAAGACATTGAAGATTAATGATAATTTTCTATAGTTAAAGAGCTTTCTCAGATAATTAGTATTCAAATTAGTATTTGGAGAATGATATCACTAAATAAAATGAAAAATAAATAAACTTATTTATTTCATTTGTACATCATATATTTTAATATACATTACTTTAAAATTTTTAAATGTTTATTCACTGATATAAATTACTTCGTTTTCACATAATTGGGGATCTCACTTGTTATTTCAACATATAAAATAAAACTGACTGTTATTAAAAAATGTATAAGTAAGAATTTTACAAATATCGAAAGAAAAAATAACTAATTATTTTAACTGTTAATGTAATTAATCAATACTTTTTTCATGTGGTATTAATAACATACGAGAAGGGAAATATATGAAAAAAAAAACAATAATAATATATATACTAAAATTAGAAAAAGAAACATGATACATAAATAATAAAAAGAGATACATTGTGGTGTACTTTATGAAATACTTTCCAATATATATACATATATTGTTATACTTATAACCGTTAATGTATGCGATTTCTTGCATGTAGCCCTGTGTATGTACTACTCATCTCATTACATACACTAAAATTAGTTAAGTTTTAAAATGCATTAAGATCGAGATAAAGTAAATATTCTTTAATTTCCTATAGGCTAAGAATATGTGCTACATATCTTGTTTACACTAAAATTACTAGTTAAGTTTTAAAAGGTATTAGGATCAAGATAAAGTTAATTTTCTGAACACATATTTTTGTATATAATTTATCTTAACACATATATATTTTTTTTTCAAACGACGCATATTTTTACATATATAACAGAAAATAAAGCATTTATTTTAAAACCATAAATAAATAGTATGTGAGTGAAAAAGCTTAGAGTTTCTATTTTTACATTTATTATTTACTTATTAACTAGCCTGCATAAATTATTTTCGCCATGTACTACATTACTTGCTTATTAGCATTTTGAATGTGTTAAGATACACTAAAATATAACTGAACTTATAAATTTTTTCAAACCATATTAACTATATTTCATAAATTACATTTATTATCATAATGCTATTAAACATAAACTACTTTTCAGGATTTTAATTATGTTAGCTAAATTAAAAAGTATATATTTCAACACATATGTATATTTATAAATCACATACAATGCATAAGACAAATAAACATTCATATAAACTTTATATAGTATAGAAAGACAAATTATGCTTACCTAAACGAAACAGATCTGTAATCACATGCTCGCATCAAGTCTTCATCATATGATGGGAGCAGGATAACCATACGTGCTTCTTCTGGAATATCATGGATTAGAATGATTTTAGTACAACTCCTTATCAGCTTATCTTATCTTTAATCTATCACGTGGTATGTGACGTCACTGATAAGGGGATTCACATCGATAAGGAATAGATGTAAGACTATCTTAGATGTCTTAATGAATCCATATAATTATTTAATTATTTTTAAACTACAAATTAACTATTCTATTTTTTAAATCAAAGTTTCAAATAATACATGAAACGTATTGTTCACATAGAAGTTAGTATATTCCTACAATGAAGCGAGGTTGATACTTAAAACCGCTAATGTGTGAGAATTCTTTAGTATAGCCCTGTATAGGTGCTACTCACCATATATGTATATATGGCGATATATATATATATATACTAAAATCTGGTATGTTTTAAAATGCTTCATTAAGTAGACAATGAAAAATAATAGCTGAGAAACAAATTAAAAATATTAATTAAGAGATACCTTAATGATCGGACTTAAAAAAATTTTGGGGAAAGAGTTAGGTTTCAATTAAATATGTTAATGAATCTAATCTAATACACGTTTTGCTAAAATAGAGATTATAGTGAAAATACAGGGTCCCCTATAATATATATATTAATTATACTACATTAATGTATTAATTCGCCTCTATTTTCATAGAAATACCTTCGATAAAATTTAGGCTAACAACAGCACATAGAAAAAAACTACAGAGTGTCCACAAAAAGGGTATGAATGAATGAAAAATTTTAACTTAAATATAAAATAGGGTCTACAGTAAGTGACAATACATAAATAAATAAATAAGAAGGAAAAATCATGCGTCGTTGTATACTTTATGAAACACTTTCCAATGCTATCAGACTATTGTTAAAAATTTGAAAAACTATTGAAATAAGTGAATTAGATTTATGAAAATTTAATTATTCACGCTAGAAATGTATTTTAAAAATTATAGCTTTCGTTTCTTTTTCCACTTATATATAATTATAAGGCTTCTTTTGCAATGAAGACTTGACTGTTGTGCAGAGACTGAAAACTAGCATACTTATGAATCGACTGATGTACCTCGTGTTCGCTATTTTAGAATTATCTAAATTAGTTATGTATGATTTTCACTATAACTTCATAAAGAAAACATATAAAGATCGGGAAACCTTATTATTTACTAATCAGACTCCTTAACTTACCATATTGAAACACATAATATTTATAAGGATATGGAACAATATCGTGATTTCTTTGACTTCTCTGAGTATTCAAAATCCCATCGTTTAAACCACGCAAGTTTCGAACCCAAACAAACATATGATTCTCATTTTATGGGCATCACGCATATATAATAACTGGGCTGAGTGAGCCCCCGCTATTTAGTCACATGAATGTGATTTCTATCTTTTGTGATTTACAGTTATTTACTAATACATGAATACGCTATACGTATGCTATATTAATCTTAGGAAAGTATTTTTATCAATATAAATATAGTTTTCTCAGTTCCCTGGTGGATATAACTCGACCATTCAGATTTGTTAACATATACTATTAGATAACATTTACTAACTTACATTTTATTTTAAACAATGGTTAGATCACGTGATAGTATTTAACTTAATGTTTTTAGAAATGACATATATTTACTTTACAATTAATTGCATATACATATCGACAAGTTTTGCAAAAATTTTGCAAGATAATAAAAAAGTTCTGAAAAACTACAAACTTATGTTAAAAGGTTACCAGAAAAGTACAAGTTAAAAAAGAAAATTCAATTTAATAATTTAAAAAAAATTAAATTAAAAAAAGAATTTTGAAAAAAGTTAAAAAACTAATTTAAAAAAAAGTTTAAAAAATTTAAAAGTAAAAAAAAAATACATCTTCAGAGAAAAAAATTAAAAATTCACAAAAATATTTTTAATTTATTTATACGCTAATATATATATATATATATATATATATATATATATATATATATATATATATATGTATGTATGTTTGTGCGTGTATAGGTATGTATATACATACATGTGTGTGTGTATGCATGTATATACTTACATGTACATGTATGTGCATACATGTATGTACATACATGTATATTTATGTTTGTACATGTAAGTACATACATGTATATACATGTGTATACGTATCCATATGTACATACATGTGTATGAACGCATGTCTAATATTATAGGGCAAAGCGATTTTATTTTGCCCTCTCACTATATGTATATGTATGTGCATACATGCGTGTATGTATATGCACATACATGTGTATGGGCATATGTCTGATATTATAAGACGATCAAATCGATTTTATTTATATATATATATATGTGTATGTATGCACGTAAATTCATATGTTTGTGAAATTCCAATGTTTGAAGTTTTAACCATCGAAAGAATATCCAAAACCATACAATGGGGAAATTGCACGTTTTTCAATTTAACTTGCATCTGATAGAGTGTAAAAATACGAACATTTTGATACCATTTTTACCTATATTGGAAACTTGTATAATTCATTGAATTAACTTTTAAAACGCAGTTTTTGTCGTCGCGGGAAAAAGCCGCGTCACGTGATAAAAGCTGTTCTGACGTCACTACACATGTAAACAAACCCTCGCTGTATTTCTCCCTGTTATTTTCTATGGCGAATGGCTTGCTTTACGCTGAATGATTTATTTATTTTCTTAAAAATGATTAGTATAACAAATTAAAAGTATCGTAAATTTCTGTAATGAATAAATAATACTGTGAATTCCAGGTGAGATTTTTATTTCATTACGTTTCTAAGAATTTTCATTTCCAGATCTCGATGTAGAAATAAAGTATCGGTACAAGTTAATACTCGTACTACAATATTGTATTTTATAGAAAAATGTATACATTTACTTATTTATTTTTGGTATTAATATTGCACAATATAAAATAAACTGGTACAAATAGAATTTATTTCATTAGGGAGGGTGGAATCAACTTATAAAAAGGTTTTTGTATTTATATTTTATACTTGAATTAAGAATTTGGTTTGGTTTCACTATATGTTTTATCTCTTCAATTGTTAAATAAACTGTTTTGAATCTTTAAAAACAGTTAAACTTATTAGAAAGAGCGAAATGTGCTGAGGTAGCTTTAAGAAAGCCTTACAGAATTTTTTTATAAATATACACGGGAAAAGTTTAATAATTTTTCAAAAAATGTTTCCAGGTGTCTATCCAGACTTTTCTCACAGGCAGGGTCCTGTTTTTGTGAAATTGTGAGAAGTATGTTCTATTTGTGAAAAAACTAATTATATTTTTGTGATTTTGAAATAACTGTTACATTCAGGTTCTTGTTTATAAATTTTGTGATATTCAAATATATATATATATTTTTTTTTTTCTACGAAAATTAGAGCATTGAGGAAAAGACTGATATAAAATTTTTAGAACCTGATTAATCTAAAATAGGACATTCTGAGAAACCCTATTTAAAACAAACTAAAAGTACTGCATCCATTCAAAAATTATACGTAAGCAAATAATAATAAAATAGTAATTAAATTATTTTTACACTTTTTTATTTAACTCAACTTGGGTTTTGTATATATAAGGATGGAATGATGTTATCGGTTGTTTACTCACTTTCTGATAAATTAAGAAACATAAAAATTATGTGCAAATGTGTGTTTCCGATGACAGTACAACATTTTAATATTTTTAGAACTTAATTATAAATTAATACATTAATTTTTACGTGTTTTTCCATTAGCTCGCCACAGTTGATAAATCGAAAAATATTCTTTGTGGTTACAATTGTATGCGACTTACAACAACAGTGGATTTATTATGCATTAAACCACGGTCGCCAAGAAAAAAGCTAAATGGGTGTGAAGCTGCAACTATATTTTACATTCTAAAAAGTAGAAAATAATAAATAAAAACTATAGAGTGTAATATACGTTTAAATTATTAATTTTTAAAAAAAGTTTTAATAAATTAAAAAATTTATATTAATTTAATTATGATTATACGTTGAGAAATCAATTTAGAAATCCTAAAGAGATAGTTTAAATAATTCTTTAATTTTCTTTTTCTTTCCTCTTTTCATACCTTAATACAGAAATAAAGCAAACATTATACATTTAATTTTAATAAATTTACTAACTCGCATTTTCTACCAAACGTAAAAAAAAGTAGTGAATTTTCCATGATCGGGTTCGGTGGCTACGCCAAATTATAGTATTATATTGGACATTTTTTGGAAAAATCATGAATTACAATCATAAAATCAGGTGTGAGTATAAATATAAACATTGGATGCTTATAAAAGATGTGTATTTAAAAAATATATTTTTACTTTTATACTTATTTTTAAGTAAACACATAAAAAGAGAAAATAAAAGACAATAGTGATAAGTTTACTCACGTATGCTGCAGTAACTGTTTTTCTGATCGGTGAATACAAAATTATTATTGTCATTAGTTAATTTAATGTTTTTATTCGCAATAAATCAGTATTAAATAAAGATTTTTTGTTTTTGTTTTCTGCATTATTGCTCAAAATTTCGTTTTCTCATAATTAATTTGAGTACATCTTTATCCTTAATATAATCTGCATAACACGAAATTATATTCATATCAAAACGAATCATTAAGCATTAAAAGGAATTAAGAAAATAATGCATTTCAAGAACTATATAAATGCGATTTTACTTACGATTTCTTTTGTAATAAAACTATCATTATTTTTTCTATTTAAATACATAAGAGTAAGTAAAATATATACGTCCCTTTTAGCTTTAGTTTCCTGTATTTTTACCCATATGAAATGCAGTTTTTCTGCCCTAAAAGTAAATTTGAAAAAATAAAAATAAAAAAAAAATCCGAAAGACATAATTTTGTATTTTTCGAATCCGACCAACTTCATTACTTTTCTAAATGATAATTAATGCAAATGTATAAATAAATAGTGCATTATATTTAGATATGTTAAAATAATCTTTTGACTTTAATTTTGTTTTTGTTTTTGTGTAAATGCGTCTTTAAAAGACGTTTATAATAAATAGAAAGTAATGCAAAACAGCCTGCATGCATTCGACTCTAAGCAGAATCCGCGTTTCATGTGTAGTGACGTCAAACCAATCCCGTCGCGTTTTCAGATCACGTGGTTTTGTTTTGCTTTTAGTGGAGTTTAAAACTCCAATAACTAGTTATTTAAAATTATTTTTGCGTTTCTGAGTTAAGTTTTGAGGAATTTCAAGTCATCTTCATCAATTAACCATAAAAGAAGGCATAATCTAGAATGAGTGCAACTTCCCCATTGTTATCGTAGTAACCATTTGTATACTCCATCAATAAACCAACCAACCAACTGCTTACCCAAACAAACACATATTCACTAACTGCGCATGTGTGGAAATTAATTAGA
Organism: Maratus michaelseni; assembly: GCA_963931845.1. NCBI lineage: Eukaryota > Metazoa > Arthropoda > Arachnida > Araneae > Salticidae > Maratus > Maratus michaelseni. Next base: position 26,692,829 of record OZ007600.1, on the reverse strand, counting down.
AACTAGAATAAAGACATGTTTAATAAAAAAAAAAGAAGTGACTAATCAAATAGGATATGTCCTAACTTGATTTAGAGAATTACACATGGTAAGATAGGGCTTGGAATTAAAGCTTGGAAGTAAATTGCTAAACTCTGTACATTTCTCACGAAAACTCACTTGTATTTTATTAAATATCTGTAGAAAATACCATAGTTTATTATTAAAATTAAATACATTCTCCCTAATTCTTATTACTTTGTGAATCTACTAACTTATAATATTAGTATGGTAACTTGGATTATTAGTATTCAGACTTAAAAAATACTTTTATAGATTTAATATGATAAACACTGACATGAGTCTAACTAAACTTTAACCATTTTCATTTCAACTTAGTTTTAGGAAATTTATCTACATAGCTTTAAACTTTACTGTTTAGTTAGTCTATTATTTCAAATTACTATTATTTTAGTTCTAATATTTAAAACATATTCATATAGTTTAACATAACATGTATCAAATTAATTTAAAATCATATTAAAAAATATATATACACAGATACTATTCTTACCTAATACGCCAGCTTGCTGAACACACAACCGTCTCACACGAAGACTCTGAGAGAAGTGAATGCCCGTTCAAGGCCTTATCAGCTAATATAATCACTGATAGGAATGATCATGTGATATATGACATCACTGATTAAATGATATCATCCACCTAGGGTTTTACCGTCTTCTCATGTGACCATGTGATTCATTCAATACGTCACCAGTGATGTCACAGATCACGTAACTATGTCATAAAAGAACTAATTAGTAATTGCAATTAACACATTACCTCTAATTGATTTGCATAATATATAGATAAATTATTACATGATTTATCTATTATTTTCTAATACATAGGATATATGGTATGTATTACAAAATAATACGTAGATAAATCAAGTAATAATTTATCATAAATCTAATTCACTTACTTCAATAGTTTTACAAATTTTTAACAATAGTCTGATAGCATTGGAAAGTGTTTCATAAAGTATACAACGACGCATGATTTTTCCTTCTTATTTATTTATTTATGTATTGTCACTTACTGTAGACCCTATTTTATATTTACGTTAAAATTTTTCATTCATTCATACCCTTTTTGTGGACACTCTGTACTTTTTTTTCTATGTGCTATTGTTAGCCTAAATTTTATCGAAGGTATTTAGATAATATATATAATATATTATACGGATATATAGATAATATATAGATAATATATAGATAAATTATTACCTGATTTATCTACGTATTATTTTGTAATACATACCATATATCCTATGTATTAGAAAATAATAGATAAATCATGTAATAATTTATCTATATATTATGCAAATCAATTAGAGGTAATGTGTTAATTGCAATTACTAATTAGTTCTTTTATGACATAGTTACGTGATCTGTGACATCACTGGTGACGTATTGAATGAATCACATGGTCACATGAGAAGACGGTAAAACCCTAGGTGGATGATATCATTTAATCAGTGACGTCATATATCACGTGATCATTCTTATCAGTGATTATATTAGCTGATAAGGCCTTGAACGGGCATTCACTTCTCTCAGAGTCTTCGTGTGAGACGGTTGTGTGTTCAGCAAGCTGGCGTATTAGGTAAGAATAGTATCTGTATATATATATATTTTTTAATATGATTTTAAATTAATTTGATACATGTTATGTTAAACTATATGAATATGTTTTAAATATTAGAACTAAAATAATAATAATTTGAAATAATAGACTAACTAAACAGTAAAGTTTAAAGCTATGTAGATAAATTTCCTAAAACTAAGTTGAAATGAAAATGGTGAAAGTTTAGTTAGACACATGTCAGTGTTTATCATATTAAATCTATAAAAGTATTTTTTAAGTCTGAATACTAATAATCCAAGTTACCATACTAATATTATAAGTTAGTAGATTCACACAGTAATAAGAATTAGTGAGAATGTATTTAATTTTAATAATAAACTATGGTATTTTCTACAGATATTTAATAAAATACAAGTGAGTTTTCGTGAGAAATGTACAGAGTTTAGCAATTTACTTCCAAGCTTTAATTCCAAGCCCTATCTTACCATGTGTAATTCTCTAAATCAAGTTAGGACATATCCTATTTGATTAGTCACTTCTTTTTTTTTTTATTAAACATGTCTTTACTCTAGTTTCTAATTAATTTCCACACATGCGCAGTTAGTGAATATGTGTTTGTTTGGGTAAGCAGTTGGTTGGTTGGTTTATTGATGGAGTATACAAATGGTTACTACGATAACAATTGTATGGTTTTGGATATTCTTTCGATGGTTAAAACTTCAAACATTGGAATTTCACAAACATATGAATTTACGTGCATACATACACACATATATATATATATATAAAATCGATTTGATCGTCTTATAATATCAGACATATGCCCATACACATGTATGTACATATACATACACGCATGTATGCACATACATATACATATAGTGAGAGGGCAAAATAAAATCGCTTTACCCTACAATATTAGACACATGCTCATACACATGTATGTACTTCTCGATATGTATACACATGTATATATATATATATATATATATATATATATATAGTGAGAGAGCTAAATAAAACCGCTTTGCCCTATAATATTAGACATGCGTTCATACACATGTATGTACATATGGATACGTATACACATGTATATACATGTATGTACTTACATGTACAAACATAAATATACATGTATGTACATACATGTATGCACATACATGTACATGTGTGTATATGCATACATACACACACACATGTATGTATATACATACCTATACACGCACAAACATACATACATATATATATATATATTAGCGTATAAATAAATTAAAAATATTTTTGTGAATTTTTAATTTTTTTCTCTGAAGATGTATTTTTTTTTACTTTTAAATTTTTTAAACTTTTTTTTAAATTAGTTTTTTAACTTTTTTCAAAATTCTTTTTTTAACTTAATTTTTTTTAAATTATTAAATTGAATTTTCTTTTTTAACTTGTACTTTTCTGGTAACCTTTTAACATAAGTTTGTAGTTTTTCAGAACTTTTTTATTATCTTGTAAAATTTTTGCAAAACTTGTCGATATGTATATGCAATTAATTGTAAAGTAAATATATGTCATTTCTAAAAACATTAAGTTAAATACTATCACGTGATCTAACCATTGTTTAAAATAAAATGTAAGTTAGTAAATGTTATCTAATAGTATATGTTAATAAATCTGAATGGTCGAGTTATATCCACCAGGGAACTGAGAAAACTATATTTATATTGATAAAAATACTTTCCTAAGCATACGTATAGCGTATTCATGTATTAGTAAATAACTGTAAATCACAAAAGATAGAAATCACATTCATGTGACTAAATAGCGGGGGCTCACTCAGCCCAGTTATTATATATGCGTGATGCCCATAAAATGAGAATCATATGTTTGTTTGGGTTCGAAACTTGCGTGGTTTAAACGATGGGATTTTGAATACTCAGAGAAGTCAAAGAAATCACGATATTGTTCCATATCCTTATAAATATTATGTGTTTCAATATGGTAAGTTAAGGAGTCTGATTAGTAAGTAATAAGGTTTCCCGATCTTTATATGTTTTCTTTATGAAGTTATAGTGAAAATCATACATAACTAATTTAGATAATTCTAAAATAGCGAACCCGAGGTACATCAGTCGATTCATAAGTATGCTAGTTTTCAGTCTCTGCACAACAGTCAAGTCTTCATTGCAAAAGAAGCCTTATAATTATATATAAGTGGAAAAAGAAACGAAAGCTATAATTTTTAAAATACATTTCTAGCGTGAATAATTAAATTTTCATAAATCTAATTCACTTATTTCAATAGTTTTTCAAATTTTTAACAATAGTCTGATAGCATTGGAAAGTGTTTCATAAAGTATACAACGACGCATGATTTTTCCTTCTTATTTATTTATTTATGTATTGTCACTTACTGTAGACCCTATTTTATATTTACGTTAAAATTTTTCATTCATTCATACCCTTTTTGTGGACACTCTGTACTTTTTTTTCTATGTGCTATTGTTAGCCTAAATTTTATCGAAGGTATTTCTATGAAAATAGAGGCGAATTAATACATTAATGTAGTATAATTAATATATATATTATAGGGGACCCTGTATTTTCACTATAATCTCTATTTTAGAAAAACATGCATTAGATTAGATTCATTAACATATTTAATTAAAACCTAACTCTTTCCCCAAAATTTTTTTAAGTCCGATCATTAAGGTATCTCTTAATTAATATTTTTAATTTATTTCTCAGCTATTATTTTTCATTGTCTACTTAATGAAGCATTTTAAAACTTACCAGATTTTAGTATATATATATGTGACGATTTAACTGGAGTCACCATATTTTTGTAGACTCCTATTCAAGACAAGGGAGGTTTCTCCGAGGAGATTTTCAGTCGAGCACCGAGACTTACTTCATTGTGTACGTATAAGCTACAGAGAAGAGGCAGTTCGTTCCAGTTCACACTTTATTCGAAAAATTTAAAGATTAATTGATTAAGCTTTACTCTATTGAAAACTCACTCCATGCACTGCTAAATTTAGGGTCGTGGCGAAACTTGATGATTTAAATTTAAATATAAGAAGACATCTTAGTTAGTACAGGCAGGTATTCTTTAAAAATCAATCGGCGGCCAAGGAGAACCTTCGAAGATTTAGGAAGTACATCACTAGTTGCATCCACCACCGAAATCCCGGAACATTCTGCTCTAAACGCGGGAAAAATCCGTATATCATTTCCCGAGCGCGCCAGAATACATTCTATCTAAAAAGCCTCTAGGCCAATCAACGCTCACGGCTTAACTTCTTCGGCGAATTAATATCGAAGTGAACTTACCGAAGCTGGCAAAAGCGCGCCAAAAAATGTTCTAGAACAATCTCGTGCCTTCTACTTCCTTCGAATAAATAAAAGCAGAGAGAAAAGGAGTACATATGTTTTTATCAAGTATGGCAATATGCCAAAATAATTTTTACATTGAGATTAAAATCTTTCAGAATTTGAAAAGTAATATTTTGTCAGGAATCGTAGGGAAATAAAAAATAAAGAAAAGAAATTCATAGGTTGTTATTTCAAAAGAGTAAAATATTTTTAGCTGGGAAATGGGTATTTTTTGAATTATTAGATTCTAGGATGCTTTTTATTTAAAGAAAATAAAAGTGCGTAAATTTAATAGAACATTCTATCAGTGCCATTTTTTTAAGAGAATGAATTTGGAATAAACTATATATTTCGCTAGATGTAATTTTGACAATCGAATACTGGAGCGAGAAAATAATTTAGAATAATGGGATTTACACAGAATTATAGTCTTAATGAAGTCAACGGCGAAAAAAATTTTTTTTTTTTTTTTTTTTTTTTTTATTTGTTTCAATATCCCCCCCCCCCCCCCCCAAAAAAAAAAAAAAACAAGCTTATCTGAATAGCAGTTCCCTAACAGCAGTTCAGATAAGAAAAAAAAATAGAGAATTTTCCTAAAATATAAAATTCTAAAAATTTTAAATCATCAAGAATCACAAACAAAGTAATTGTCTTAAATTTTGGAAGAATGGAAATTAAAATATTTATAGAGTAAAGCATAACCTCAAATACATAAGTTTACAGCAACACTTACTTTTTGCAAGTGTAAATAAATGGGATACATCAAGATAAACCAAGAAATAACTAATATAATAAATAATATTACCAACATAATATAATAATAATAAATAATAAATCAATATAATAAATAATATAATAAATAATAAAGTTGGAAATTAGTTACATTGAAAACTGAAGAATATTACCAATTGAAAAAACTGTATTCTTCAGAATACTATTGAAAAACTTAATCATACTAATACTGAATAACTGAATACTGAAGTTTCAATAGTCTTAAACAGTCACTGTTTGAACAACAACAGCAGTCAACAACAGTCTCAAAACAGTTCTGACTAAATTTCAGTCTTTCTCCATTGTGGTTTTGGGATTACCCCCACTCTAATCTGTGGTGCCACTCTTTTTGTGGTCACACTGAAGACCAGAGCTAATTCATTTCATTCGATAGCTATCCTTTTTGTCGCAATCAGTAAAATTTTTGAATTAATAAATGTCCATATTGCACAACATGGTATACATACTACTTTGAAATATCACAACCTTGGTACAAAAATTTTAATTCATCATATATTTTATAACTACATTTCATTGTAAGCAGTTTACTCAATTTGTAAATAAAACTCTAATACTCTAATAACTCTAATATTAACTCTAAATCTCTCTCAACATTTTTTCTAATATTTTCTCTTAATAAATAATAACATTAATAAATCTTTTCAAAATAAATAATATCAACAGACTTCAATAACTACTCTAACAATATAATATATCACAGTAAATATTACATTCAATATAAAATTCTTGGTTGAGGAAAAAAAAAATACATAGCAAAATATGTTTGTTTCCTTACTTGAAAGGATAAGGAAATAATTTTTTGCTAGCCGAAATCTATATAAAAAAAAATTTAACTCTACATTATTTTCCAATACTAAATAATTTAGATGCCCAAATATTTAGATAGGATTCACTCAACCAACAATTGTGAACAATAATATCCCTTTCTGATACTCTTCTTTTGACTACTAAAAAATCTATGACATAATCGGGTATAGCTAATTACCAAAATTTAAGTGTAGAATCCTCTGCTTCTTTTTACACTTTTTAAGTAATAAGCAAAAATAACAATAATAATAATAATTGTTAGATAGATAGGTGACAGAGAATTGGAATATAAAACTATTATTTATACTATTGTAATCCTTAAATTTCAACTAATCTCTCTTAACATTTTACTACAACATCACAATATCAACTCTGACTAATACAGAATATCAGCATTCAAGAATAATTCAAGACCTTTATTGTATTAAACAAAATAAATATAGCTTCTGTGAATCCATTAAATAATATAACTTATATTTACTAAAACCTGTAATTATATATAAATTTTAATTTCATTTTTCAACATCAATTTGAAAATTCCTAAAATCATAATACACATCTTATGCCTGCATAAGTTGTCTACCTAACCTCAAAAACTTTCAAAAACAAGTAATATTCCTGTGTCGACCCAAGAACATACCTGATAATGTTGAAATTATGGTAATAAGCGATATTTAAAAGAATTTGAGTTTAATCTATTGTTTTTACTTTAGTTTGATTTTGTGAACCTGTATGTGAAGTTGTTTGTGCTGGTTTTTGTGTATCTTCATGAAATAATTTGAAGTCATCTGGAAAATAATATTGTCGCGAATTGTTCCATGTTTCTAAATTGCGACCGTATTCCTTCTGCCACTAAAATTATCACTTGAACAAATATAATTTAAAGTGAAAACCCTTTTTTTTTTTTTTTTTTTTTTTTTTTCAAAGTTATCCAATCACCATTAATTTATTAGTAAACATCATATTTCAACCCCAAAATACTGATAGACATTTCTGATAAGCTTCCCTACTGAATTCTATTAATTATAGGAATTTGCAACAGAAAACATTCTACACAGTAAATGTGTCAGTACAAATATAATATTCACATAAAAATTTTGAGTTTAATCTAATTTAATTTTACTTTTAGGGTACATAAAGAATTCGTGGCAATAGTTACACATTATTTTTTGCTCCACAAATTTCACTAAGCATTTACAACACTTGTCAATTTTTCTATTGTCTACACTTTTGTCATAAATATCAAAATCGATTTCATGTTCCGCTATATCACTTGTCGTGAGCTCACCTGACTTTCCTTCAAATTTGTATATTTCATCAATAAGAATTGTCCGAATATCATTTTGTGTGATATCTCTATTGGGACCCGAAAAATTTAAAGTACCCGAAAGTCTACCCGTGTATTGGCGATTGATTAAAGAACCCATTATATTCCTATGCTCAACTGACAGATAATGGACATACTGTTTCCCAGATTGATCGAAATCACGTTCATATTTTGCTCTGATCTTCATTAAGGTATTTGTACTACTCCAACAGTTCATCTTAGTAATTACTTGAATTTAAATTTTTTAAAACCTAATAATATAATCTTATAACTTATAATAATAATAATAATATCTAATATCAATTCATAATATATTAATCTTTAACTTAACAACAATTATAAAATTATCTGACTCTAAAATTCAAAATAATAAACAACATAAGAACAACAAGTAATATCAGTATACACTTACACATCAAATTACGTAAAGGATCTAATATTCTGTTATTTAAATTACAAACCATCAATTCTTTCCAAATAGTTGGAAATAACTTCAACAGCATAATAAATTTCAATCATATTACATCTTTTTAGTGAAAACATAAACACAGAATAAAAAGGAAGCAAAATAGTAAATTACGCAAATGGTTTCCAGTCAAATTGCTTTAGAGTGGAAATAAGAAAAATATAGTCTGTTTAGAACGAAAAATGTAATTAATTATATTTATCTTTCAATTACTTTTATCAATATAAGAATGTATTTCATTTTCTTTACAAAGCCCCGACTTTAAGTATCATTTAAATAACAATAGAATTTTAAATAATCATAAACAGTAAAAATAAAACACATAAAAATATTCAAATATCATAAAGTCACAAAATAAAATATCAATCATGAAAAAATAACTTACACTGCCACGTCTTCTTTTTTTTTTTATTTACTTGGCCGCAACTCATAAAATAAGTCTTTTCAAATTTCCATTTAATTCGATGATACACACTTCAAATCCGCTATACACACATATTTCAATCTTGATTACATCATACCAAAACATCGTTCCATCCGTCGCGACAGTTGCTGTCTGCACGCACCGGCAAAATGTTTGAACAAAAGCACAACTTGTAGCATATTCGCTAGACTCCAAAAAATGTCTCAAAATCATGTTCGTCTAATGTAAGAATACTGTCAACATCCTGTCGACTAAAAAAATTCAATATGTGACGATTTAACTGGAGTCACCATATTTTTGTAGACTCCTATTCAAGGCAAGGGAGGTTTCTCCGAGGAGATTTTCAGTCGAGCACCGAGACTTACTTCATTGTGTACGTATAAGCTACAGAGAAGAGGCAGTTCGTTCCAGTTCACACTTTATTCGAAAAATTTAAAGATTAATTGATTAAGCTTTACTCTATTGAAAACTCACTCCATGCACTGCTAAATTTAGGGTCGTGGCGAAACTTGATGATTTAAATTTAAATATAAGAAGACATCTTAGTTAGTACAGGCAGGTATTCTTTAAAAATCAATCGGCGGCCAAGGAGAACCTTCGAAGATTTAGGAAGTACATCACTAGTTGCATCCACCACCGAAATCCCGGAACATTCTGCTCTAAACGCGGGAAAAATCCGTATATCATTTCCCGAGCGCGCCAGAATACATTCTATCTAAAAAGCCTCTAGGCCAATCAACGCTCACGGCTTAACTTCTTCGGCGAATTAATATCGAAGTGAACTTACCGAAGCTGGCAAAAGCGCGCCAAAAAATGTTCTAGAACAATCTCGTGCCTTCTACTTCCTTCGAATAAATAAAAGCAGAGAGAAAAGGAGTACATATGTTTTTATCAAGTATGGCAATATGCCAAAATAATTTTTACATTGAGATTAAAATCTTTCAGAATTTGAAAAGTAATATTTTGTCAGGAATCGTAGGGAAATAAAAAATAAAGAAAAGAAATTCATAGGTTGTTATTTCAAAAGAGTAAAATATTTTTAGCTGGGAAATGGGTATTTTTTGAATTATTAGATTCTAGGATGCTTTTTATTTAAAGAAAATAAAAGTGCGTAAATTTAATAGAACATTCTATCAGTGCCATTTTTTTAAGAGAATGAATTTGGAATAAACTATATATTTCGCTAGATGTAATTTTGACAATCGAATACTGGAGCGAGAAAATAATTTAGAATAATGGGATTTACACAGAATTATAGTCTTAATGAAGTCAACGGCGAAATTTTTTTTTTTTTTTTTTTTTTTTTTTCATATATATATATATCGCCATATATACATATATGGTGAGTAGCACCTATACAGGGCTATACTAAAGAATTCTCATACATTAGCGGTTTTAAGTATCAACCTCGCTTCATTGTAGGAATATACTAACTTCTATGTGAACAATACGTTTCATGTATTATTTGAAACTTTGATTTAAAAAAAATAGAACAGTTAATTTGTAGTTTAAAAATAATTAAATAATTATATCGATTCATTAAGACATCTAAGATAGTCTTACATCTATTCCTTATCGATGTGAATCCCCTTATCAGTGACGTCACATACCACGTGATAGATTAAAGATAAGATAAGCTGATAAGGAGTTGTACTAAAATCATTCAAATCCAAGATATTCCAGAAAAAGCAGGTATGGTTATCCTGCTCCCGTCATATGATGAAGACTTGATGCGAGCATGTGATTACAGATCTGTTTGGTTTATGTAAGCATAATTTGTCTTTCTATACTATATAAAGTTTATATGAATGTTTATTTGGCTTATGCATTGTATGTGATTTATAAATATACATATGTGTTGAAATATATACTTTTTAATTTAGCTAACATAATTAAAATCCTGAAAAGTAGTTTATGTTTAATAGCATTATGATAATAAATGTAATTTATGAAATATAGTTAATATGGTTTGAAAAAATTTATAAGTTCAGTTATATTTTAGTGTATCTTAACACATTCAAAATGCTAATAAGCAAGTAATGTAGTTCATGGCGAAAATAATTTATGCAGGCTAGTTAATAAGTAAATAATAAATGTAAAAATAGAAACTCTAAGCTTTTTCACTCACATACTATTTATTTATGGTTTTAAAATAAATGCTTTATTTTCTGTTATATATGTAAAAATATGCGTCGTTTGAAAAAATATATATATATGTGTTAAGATAAATTATATACAAAAATATGTGTTCAGAAAATTAACTTTATCTTGATCCTAACACCTTTTAAAACTTAACTAGTAATTTTAGTGTAAACAAGATATGTAGCACATATTCTTAGACTATAGGAAAATAAAGAATATTTACTTTATCTCGATCTTAATGCATTTTAAAACTTAACTAATTTTAGTGTATGTAATGAGATGAGTAGTACATACACAGGGCTACATGCAAGAAATCGCATACATTAACAGTTATAAGTATAACAATATATGTATATATATTGGAAAGTATTTCATAAAGTACACCACAATGTATCTCTTTTTATTATTTATGTATCATGTTTCTTTTTCTAATTTTAGTATATATATTATTATTGTGTTTTTTTTCATATATTTCCCTTCTCGTATGTTATTAATACCACATGAAAAAAGTATTGATTAATTACATTAACAGTTAAAATAATTAGTTATTTTTTCTTTCGATATTTGTAAAATTCTTAGTTATACATTTTTTAATAACAGTCAGTTTTATTTTATATGTTGAAATAACAAGTGAGATCCCCAATTATGTGAAAACGAAGTAATTTATATCAGTGAATAAACATTTAAAAATTTTAAAGTAATGTATATTAAGATATATGATGTACAAATGAAATAAATAAGTTTATTTATTTTTCATTTTATTTAGTGATATCATTCTCCAAATACTAATTTGAATACTAATTATCTGAGAAAGCTCTTTAACTATAGAAAATTCTCTTATCATTAATCTTCAATGTCTTATCAAACATCCCCTCAAGTTTAGTGACGCATACTTACTGATGCGAACGATTTTTTCTTCTCCAAGTCGATAACAAACCCTTAGCCAACAGTTTTAAAAACCCAAAAAATTCTGATATAATTCTCTCCCCCACGGAGAATCACTGAATTTTGTATATAATACCTAAGTGATATTTCTTTCAAATTATGCATAAAATAATAATAATTAATGAATAGTATGTTTTTATAGAACGGAATTTTGTGAAGGTTGCTATTTTATTAAATGTATTTTTGTGAAGGAGTCCTAAATAGACCCCAAAATTTGGACTCTATCGAGTTTTGAAAGTTTACTTTCATATGGTTTTAAAGGGTGGTTTTAAATTTTATTATGGTTTTAAAATTTAATTTATTTATCCTATTTATTTTATTATTATTATTTTGTTATTTACTATAGATCCAATTTTGCATTAACGGAATTCTTCATTCAATAGTTTTCCTTTTGTGGGCACTCTGTATTTTTTTTTTTTTTGAAGTGGCCCTATATTTTCAGCCTCATTTATATCGAAGGATCCTCTGGGACAAAGGGAGTGGGGGCTATTTCCTCAATTTGTTCCCCTATACCATTTTCGTGTGGCACTGTGTATTTTTTGAAGTGGTCTTATATTTTTAGTCTCACTTCTATCAAAGAACACTCTGCTAAAATAAAAATAGGGAGAGGGGGGACACTTAAATTTAGTATGATGAATCATGTGTATAGTGTACCCTGTATGTTTTATGGGTACTCTGTATTTTTTGCAGGGTATCCTATATTGTTAGCCTAATTTACATCGAAGAACTCTGTGGGGTAGAAGGAAGTGGGGAGCTATTTCCTCAATTTATTCCCCTATACAATTTTTGTGTGGCACTTTGTATTTTTCGAAGGGGCTTTACATTTTTCCCCTAGCGTTTATCAAAGGGCTCTCTGCTAAAATAAAAAAGGGTGTGGGGGCACTGAAATTTGGTATGGTGAATCAAGTTTATAGGGTACCCTGTATTTTTGATGGACACTCTGTATTTTCCATATTGTTAGCCTAATTTACATCGAAGGGCCCACTGGGGCAAAAGGGGAGGGGGCTATTTCCTCAATTTATTCCTCTATACAATGTTTGTGTGGCACTTTGAATTTTTTGAAGGGACCTTATATTTTTAGCCTCACCTGTGTCAAAGGGCACTCTGATAAATTAAAAAAGTAGGGGGTGGGGGGGGATTTATGCTTCAGGGTGCCTTAAACGTAAAAACTTTTGCTACTCTTAAAACTTGCTGCGAATGACTTACTGGAATCAAGTTCAGAACACCCTGCTGGTCCAAACAGTCTACCAGACAGGTCCAAACAGAAGGTTTCTGCTGAGAACACCATGCGGATCCATACAGAAGGCTTAGAACCGAAGGCTCAGAACAGAACACGATCCGGGTCCAAACAGTCTACCAGACAGATCTAAACAGAAGGTTTCTGCTAAGAACCCCAAGCGGGTCCAAACAGAAAACCTAAAGATATGGTAACTATATATTTATTCTCATTTCATCAAAATAGAGTGTCAAAGAACATAATATTTATTTTTCTTCTTTTTTATTTCGTTACAGGTGCCTTGCAGCTGAAGAGGATGCGTAAAACTAGTGAAAAAGGTTATACCGGTTATTAAAAACAGGTTATACCGGACATTAAAGAAATTGTGGCGTTACGAATTGTTTTCATAGCGGGTGGTTATGGTGGGTCCACAATTTAAAAGAAAAAAAATTTCTCTAAAATATAATTTTGGAAAATATTTAATTTTTAGAAAATCCATAAAAAATCTATTCTCTAACAAATTAGAAAAATACCTCGTCCTACTATAGCATGATAATTCTACGAAAAAAATCCTCCTCTCAATAATTACCCAAGAAGCATTCCACGATTCATTAATTAAACTAATTCCATTAATTAAACTAACCACCCTCTTAGACATGAGTATCTCCCCCATTCCCTTATCTTCCCCACTCCCTTATCTCCCCCACTCCCTTATCTCCCCCATTCCCTTATCTCTCCACTCGCTTATCTCTGTGACGTATTTCCGCCGCGACGTACCGTGACCTTCATTCGACCTTGAGGTTGGTGCCGCAGTGCCGCAGATGCAGAACCGGTGTTTCTTATCTACTAATGACACTTCATACCGTCACCCCAGGTGATATGACAGTATGACGATTCGAATGCAAGCTGGCAATGTGCGTTTTCCACGATGCCGCCAAACATGAATGCTGGCATCTTGATGCTGTATATGACGCAGGAATGGCGTCTCACGTCGTCTTTGATGAATCCAGGCTCTGCATGCAGCATCATGCCATTTTAATCGTAGAAGAATGGGATTTTTTATCTTACATGTTAGTGTAATAGGAAAATTTTACTAAGTATAACTTATAGGACCGAAGGACCGTATAAAAATTTAAATTTCATAATTTTTAAAGAAGTGTTTTTATTGACCCAAATCACTTTTAAAATACTTCTTTACCTCAGTTTTGTAATTGGAACTCTATGTATATGACTAACTGTTTAGAATTAGCCATTGGACACCGTTGAGAGTGGACACCCTGTATTTCATTATCACTTTATTGCCAAGAAACTTATACGCTGTGAATACAGGGCTGCCACTGGCGACTACTTTTTAATTCTATCGCGCATTGAAAACTAAAGACTTTCACATACATTTTGACGATATGTGCAAGAGAAATATACCATAAAATATACTTTTTAAACATAGAGGCGCCAATAGAATATAAAAAAAGTCGCTAGTAGCAACACTGTAGGTGTTATTGAATCCCAAATACTAGTGTAGAGTGCACTGGTACTGAGCCAGAATGTGGAGTCCACGGGTTACAGTGCGTTGCAATATTTGGCAAGTAATCGCTGCCAAGTGTTTTAAAAAATAGTGAAAATCCTGAGAACTCAGAACAACTATTTTTTTAGCTCTCTGATAGTACGAATTTGAGTTGATATCTATCGTAGACGATACTCAGAACGATAAGTTCGTCATTGACGGTGTTGTGAGAAGCAAACTATCACACGGTGCGTTTTGGATCGTTATTCTTTTGAAAAATCTGTTTATGAGACACTATCTGATACCACCTTTGATAGGATAATACATGTGATCGCAGCTTAAGTCTTGGTTTTTACAATAGATCAGAAGGGAAATATGTATGATCTATACCAAGACTAAGCTGTAATCACGCATATTATCCTAGCATAAAAAATGTAACGTATTTCCTCATAAACAGGTTTAAAAAAAAAGAAAATGATCAAAAATTCACCGTGTGATAATTTACCACTCGCAACTTTGGCAATGACGAACTTATTTCTGTCTGTATCTTCCCCAATCAGAGCATTCTATAAAATAGTTGTTCTTTGGCTTTGCGTTACAATTTAAAACACTTAGCAGCGATTACTTGCCGAAAGTTTCGATTATTGCTTACATTTGCAGGTTCCGTTTAATCTTGAAAACAACCCTACTTGCAACACGAAAGTGCAGTCTGTTCGTAAAATGAGAAATTACTGACTGACACCGGAATTTAAAAACGACTTTTTTAGAAAATAAGAACTCCTTATTTTAAGCTTTCATTTTAGAAACAAAATTCTATTGAATATTCTTGGTGTCGAATGCAAGTTTGGAATTAAAATTAGGTGTGCCCCGGGAGCCCACTGTGCCAGAAAGGGTTAAGTAAGCGAGAGAGAATTCAAACTTTACATTTTCTATCAACTTCATTTTTCTTAGTATAAAATAAACAAGTATTTTTTAAACATTTTTTAAAAAACTTTAAATTATTGAAACAGAATCTTTGATGATAAAATAAATAAATAAATAAAACCAGAAATTGTGAAAATAATAATGAATAAATATAAATTGTATTTTTTAGCTTTAAATTAATTTTAACACTATCTATATAATCTCACGTTTGAACAGGTTTTTTTCATCAATTACCATATTTAACTGCCATGCAATCGAATCTCAAATAAAGTACTTCCAGTCTTGTTTGCTTTTTTTTTCATAATTAAACGCACAGCTGACCTCCCGCCCTTCAATCAAATCAATCCATTACGTTTTCGATATTATTGATATATAGAGTCTCGATAATTCGTGGTGGACGGGACCGGGCTTACCTCGAACTATCGAAAATTCGAATTATCGAAGTCATAAAATTTAATTTATAAATTAATGAAGATAAAGCAATTTTTAAATTTCAGTGTATATTTAAATGAAAAATGTACTTACAAATTATTACATTACAGCTGATAGCAACAGGTTAATTATATCTTAAAATAATTGACAATTTTTTTTTTGACACATTGCCCGTTTCCGTGCAGCAATATCACGCCATCGTCGAAGCAGCATATTGTCGGCTGGAGTAGACTCAGGGTATTATTGCTCCACGTATCGCATCACGGACTCTAGCGCAGCACATGCAGCCCCTCGCTGTGACTCATTAGCGATGTGGAATCGGTCTGATTCTGGCAGAATCCGTAAATTCTAATTGTTCGTGACTATTTATCCATTCCTCTATAACTTCTGGCACAAAATCATATATATATATTAAAAAAAAAAAAAGCAGTTTTTAAATATTTTTTGAGTCATCCAAGCACTTTTTAGTTTCTATATGTAAACGGCAGTGCAGATATCAAGATATGCTTATGCTCTTGGCTTTGCAGCTTTTCTGATAACAACAAGTTTAATCTTGTGATTTCCTGAAGCATTTGATGCAGCAAGAAGTGTTAACCTCTCTTTTCTTTTATGTGACCTGGAGTAATTTTCTCTTAGATTGACGCGATTGTTTTAGATGGCAGCATTTTGAAATTAAGGCCAGATTCAATGCAATTATAAAGCTGGTCGTTCGTAAGGTTTTCATTTGTCACGACTTCCTGCAATTTCTTGCAAAATTTCACGGCGACGGCCTCAGAATCTTCAGATAACTTCTCTCGACAGATCTCTAGTTGCCGGATACGATATATTTTTTTTCAACTTGTCAAACCAGCCTACACTAGCAGTGAAGTTTTCATCACTTTCTTCAAATTCTTTTTGAAACAGCAAAGCTTTTTCTTGAAGAATCGGACCTGAAAGAGGGCATCATTTTTTACTTTGCTGTGTAAACCACATATAAAGTGGTTCACCAGTTTTTTCATACTCAGACTTTTTTAAGGATTTTCTGTCCAAGGATAAATCAGAGCAGTTGTTAGTGGAAAACGCTTCTAGTTTACTTCTGTTCCGATACGTTCGTAGTAGACAAAAGGAGTGAGTGGGGCGGGAGCTCATTGAAATACTATTCTCCGATTCTCTCCAATTTCAACAAGAACGAAAAATCATGCGTCAAGCATAAATTATGTAACGCTTTCCAACACTTCCAAAATAATTTTACAAATCATTACCGTTTAATAAGCTGAAAGATAACATCTCAGTAAACAATATGGAAAACGCATAACATATTTAAAAACATAATTTCAGGAATTTACAATATATTTCCAACATATACAATATTCGGAAAAATATCCGAATACTTTTATTCAGCCCTGTATATGATCCATAAATTTGTATATATGCTATATAGGATGCTAAATTTTAGTTTAGTTAGGAAACGCGTAGCACAGTTTAAAATTCTCCTTCTGGAGTTTCTGTCAATAAACGGAAATGTGTTCGCGAACTTTTGTGCTGCCCTGTATAGGATCTACAGTATTTATACACACCAAGTAATAGACAAAAAGTGAGTTCAATTTAAAATCGCATTCAGCAACTTAAAACGCACTTCCCGGAATTATTGTTAACAGACAGTAGAGAATTATTTTGTGTGTCCCTGTAAATGAATGATGGCTGCTATACACACAATATTCTGTAGTAAGTTTCTTGTAATGCACCTTAGAAATTTCAATGCGTTTAAAATAGTGAAACATTATTTAATTAAACTGCAAACGATTTTTCTCCATAGACGTAATGTAACGGAATTATTTTGACTGTCTCTGTAAAGTAACTATAACTGCTATGCACACCCTATTCCATATTAAGCTTCTTGTAATGCACCTTCGTGATATATATCAATTACAATGTGTTTGAAATTGTGTAACATCATTAAAATAAACCGCAAATGATTTTTCCCCATAGACCGTCATGTAACGGAATTATTTCGAGTGTCCCTGTAAAAAAACTATAAGTGCTGGACACTTCAATTGAAATTGGGAACATGCTATCGATAACGACAATAACATATAAAAATTGCAATTCAATCCGAGCCTATTTACGGGAGTTAGAGCACGGACAGACGGCAGACGGCAGACGGCCAGACAAACCGAAGTCATAAACACTTTTCAACTAGGTTGGAAAGTGTTAAAAGTGGCAATGGAATTACTGTAGTACATATCATTTTTTTAGGTGGGAAGGCTTGTTTTTAAAATTGAGGTATTTTATGTCTTACTAAATGAAAATCACGTAAATAATAACATGTAAATAACCTATCGATAAATGTATATGAAACATTAGCCGAAATACCGCGGGAAAAATAATGAAAATATGTTATTTGATACTGATAAACATGAAATGGAGCAGGTGGGTAAAGCACCGAAAGAACAATGCATAGGACAAGTATAAAAAAAAGATTATCATGGTATATTTCATTAATTTGTTATGATAGACAAAATACCTTTTTCATGCTTTTCATTTTATCTAACATTGTAAATTAATATGACAATGTTCATTAGTTGGTATTATTATAAGAGTATTTCGCTCATTGCCATACTAAATTTAGGATTGTCATATCTATATCGTTCACACATTTGTTTTACAAGGAAGAAAAATCTTTACTTTTCCGCCAACTGGTGTAACTAGCTTTTTTTTCAGTAAACTGTATATATATTTTTAATGTTTATTGAATTCTTAGCACATAATACTTTTTTGAAGAATTCCCTATTGAAATAACGTGAATAATGAAAAATAATTTTTAAAGTCACACTTCACTTAAACGACCAAGTTGCAGTAGCTTATAAGAAAGATACAAAAAAGTCAATTATAAAGTATACATATGCGTGTTTTATTTGGAAAATAAAGATGTCTGTTTAAGTACACTTTTCTTTAATTTTTACTTCTTTCATAACTACATAGTAGTGGAATCCATATCATTTTCACTATGCATTTTCTTTTCGTGTGTGGCTTTTATGTTTTCACCATGACACTTTTCTTAGTCTAATCAACCCACGATCCACTCCTATACCACATTACGAAATGGTCATTATCTGTCGGCATCACATCAGCTGGACCTATAAAAAAATAATATTTCATTAGATCATATGCCTATAAAACTTACTGTACACTCATCTATATCAAAAGAATGAGTTAATAATTTTATTGATGCTACCAGCACTTATGAAAAGAAAATAAATAAATAAAAATCATTTAATTAATAAGGACTTTACGTTGTGACGACCCCTGTGCTTCATCGTAAAACCCAAGAATTACTCAGGAACAGTGATTGGCCTCCAGAGATCAAATAAATAATTAAAATTAACCATACTGGGGTTACCCCACGTATTTTTGCCCGTATTAAAGACCATAAAACTGGCTTTCCTTTTCGTCCTATTGTTTCCAGATGTCAAGGCACTTTGTATTTTATTGAGAAAGCGTTTGCCATTTTCCTTAAGAAGGTTCTACCAGAATCAAAGTTTTCTATTTCTTCCACTGGTGAATTCATTTCCCGTATTAATGATTTTGTTTTACCTGAAAATGCAATGTTAGCAAGTTTTGACATCGTTTCCTTACATAACCATAAATGAAAAGAAAACCAGTTGGCGTATTTTTTAAAAATTTGCAAGAATATTTTTTTATCATTATATTTTTCTTGGAAATGACGCCGAAATGTAGCGTTGAAACGTATGTTGAATCATTAAAAAGGTTTTTATAAGCCTTTTGTTATTTCTTTTAATCACTTAAGCATTTGTCTACATTTTAATCGTTTCCTTGTTTCCCTCTATTGACGTCAATGAGGTTATTTGTTCTATTGGTTCCACTATCGATGGATTACCGTATCTGACAGACAAGATGAAAATCTCGATTAAGTCTGGATTGCATTTAATTAATGAAAGTAATGTTTTTGTTTCTAAAGAAAAATTTTTTAAGCAAACTAAGGGGGCCCCAATGGGATCCCCTATTTCCAGTATCCTCGCTGAATTTAAATTAAGACCATTGGAAGAACGTATTTTCGAGATGTTTAATCCTAAGCCCACCCTATGGTTACGTTATGTTGATGACATTTTTGTGGTTTGGGATAAAGGTAGACAACCTTTAATGGAATTTTTTGATGATATCAACCACATTGACCGTAATATTAAATTTACGATGGAGTTGGAAGATAATATTTCTCTTCCTTTCCTTGATGTTCTTCTCCTTAAAGAAAACAATAGTTTAAAACGAGAAATTTTTCGGAAATCCATGAAATTAGATAGTGTTATCCCGATCACCGCAGCATCTCCTTGGAATTTCAAAATTGCAGTCTTTAGATCGTATGTACGTCGGCATTTTTGGTTTGTTCTGGAGAATTCTTAGCAGAAGAAACTTAATTATATTATTAGTGTAGGTATAAAACATGGATATAGGCCGCACATTGTTCGTAAATTAATTGATAAACACAAGGTTACAGTAGTTTCTTCTCCTAAAGTTCGTCACATTTATAGAAAAATTCCATATGTCCCCATTCTCTTTGAAAGATTAAAGAGAGTTTTCAAGAAATTTAATATACAACTGGTAGCATCCAATTCCAAAACTTTGTTTAATTTGTTGAATAGGAGCATAGACCCTTTATCAGCCACTTGTTTCTCTGGGGTATATGAAATTCCATTTGAATTGACCGATGGTACAAATTCTGCATATATTGGTATGACAAAACGTCGCATAATAGAAAGACTTAAAGAACACAAATGTGATTTGAAATACAATAAACTTTCCACTGCCTTATCAAGGACTTTTGCTAAGGGACAGATTAGGTTTATTGATTTTAACAACATTAAAGTTATTTCCAGACAAAACAATCCCTTTAAAGCCTACATCCGTGAATCTATTGAAATTTCATTAAGAAAACATGAAATTTGTAATGATATCTCATCATTTTCAGTCCCAGCTATATGGAAATGCATTTTAAATTAACTTTAATTTAGTTGAACATGAGTTTCCAGTTACATCGCTGATTCATAGAGGGCGCCACCTGGCTTATTTTGAATATAGTGTTGTTTTTTCCGTTATTTAAGCATCGTGTCAGTTGAACATTGAAATCAATCTTGTAACAAATTTTAATTTTTGCTGTTCATATTTTTTAAGTTTTTTCTCCTGATGATGGTTATAAAGATTAACCGAAACGTCGAGGTTTATTTATATATGTAGTTTAATATAACTCAAATTTATTAAACGTATTTTACGTTGGAAGCAAATGTTTGATGAGTATAAAAATCATTTACCAACAAAAAAGTTAGACTCTTTTATAGTTACATTTTTACATTAATTTTTTATAGAAAGTAAATGAGTTTTTATAATTCGTTAAACAAATATAATAAAACAATACATATTTTAAGTTATATTACGTATTTATAAGTTAACAGTTTACACTTTAAAAAAAAAAAAAATTAGAATGCATGTTTTTTGGTTAAAACTAGTGCTCCCGAATATACGTTTAATACGTATAAAACGTATTGTAACTGGTAACGATTTTGGATAGGAATAATATGGAAAAAAGGCTTAACAACGTATACGTTTAAACGTATATAAACGTATATGCGCGAGCACTAGTTAAAACGCTGCTTTTTAAATACTAAAATTTTAACCAATATTTTCAAAATTATTATTATTATTATTACCAGAGGGCCCGTGCGAAGATTTCACACTGAAATCTAATATTTTTTAGGTATACTTCTCTATTATCCCGTCGACCACTTTTCATAACAAAAAACTATCGCCAAACTGTAAGATTAAACGCCAAAAATGCAGTCCCATTTACTTGATGTCAGAAGCATTATACGTGTTTGTTATGTCATCAAGTGGTTTTTAAATCGACATTTGCGTGTATTTTTCATTAGGTTTTACTGATTTAGTAGTTATTTTATTAATTAAAATAACAATTGTGTCCTTAAATTCTTATATTTTATTTATTTTTTGATATTCCAATGGCAACGTTCTCCCGTTTATTTGGCGATAGTTTTTTGTTATGAAAAGTGGTCGACGGGATAATAGAGAAGTATCATTTTTTATCAATATGTAATATTTATTAGATGCAGGTTTAAACTTCTAAAGAAAAAGCAAGGATAAAAATATCTGCAAACAACATTTAGTTGTTAGTCAAGCCAGAATATCGTCTAATTTATTCCATCAAAATTAGACTAAAAACTGATCCAAGATTGCTAAAGGCACGCGCGAGAAAAAAAAAAATAACAATCGTATTTTGACTGCATTAGAGGATGACGTCATCCGCTTCGGGAAAACCATGGAACTTAGAAATATAAATCTAAACATTTCAATTTCAATTTCGCTTTTTAATCATAAGTATGAAATAAACCCGTGCGGTGTTTTTTATAATAATTGCTATGAGCATCATATAATGTGATATATATATTTTTTTTGGCAACAATAATTTCAGGAAAACCTTTCATTTCTTTCATGAAAACAATGCCGATTTAATTTTTTAATTTCAGCAAATTTTAATCAAAAACATGTTTTAACGAATTGTTAATTGGGCTATGTCAGAAGGCTGTTCTAAAACCTTTCATATGCCATCTCATTCGTTATTCTGCGTTTCATATTTTCTGAGTAAAAGGGATGTTGACAGGAGAAATAATATATAAGGATTCGGAGTACAATTTTTGTAGAATTAGGAACAGATTTATTTATATTGAAAATACGTCATACTTTACTGTTTATAATAAACATATGCATTTTCATTTTTAACACGTTTTCCTGTTAGAATATGGCAAAATCCCTCCTTACTTCTATTAAAAATCTTATTCAATAGTTAAAGAAAGGAATAAAGTTAAATGAAGTAATTAATTTGCTGAAGTTTTAAGTAATAATGTTCTGGAAAATGTTTTGATTTAATTATTTAATAAAGATTATAACGTGATTTTAACTTAATTTTTAATTATAATTTTTCATATTTTAAGCAATGTTTGCTCAAATTTGTATTACACTACATTTTGTTTCATTATTATTATTATTTAAATTATTCCACTCTTCTAAGAAAAATATTTCATGATTTAATATATAATGTATGATTTTCCTCAATTTTACTTTGTTTCTTTGCACTTTGAAATAACCTGCAGTAATTTCCGTTACCCTACACAGAAATTCAAATAAAAGTTTATTCCTTCAGTTCACCATGAGATTGCTATTACTTACCCATCATACGTAGTATAAGGTAAGTCTTGTAATCTTTTTGAAAATCGAAAACAAATTTTTGACGGATTTACACGTTTTAGACACTGGAGACAAAAACATTTTTGCCGTCCGTCTGCGTGTCTGTATGTCTGTGTCTGTGTGTCTGTAAACGCTCTATCTCCCGAAAAAATTGAGAGATAGACTTGAAATTTGGTATGTACTTAGTATGTAATAATGGGAAGACGCTTATTGAATTTCAGTAACCTCGATTATACGGAACTACTTTTTTCGGACTCTCGAATTATTCTTTTTGATAAAAGGTATATAAATTTTTTTGAAATTGTTTATTTTAAGGAGTGAATATAAAACACAATAAAAAAAACATAAATTTTGCATAAGGCATGAACTCGATCGGATAATAAGTTGCCGAGATAGTTGTAATCCTATTTTCAACACTCTTTGATTTTTCATTACCCTGTACATCCAAATTTCAATTCAAAGATATATTTTAATTGGAAATGAGACGCTTAATCAGATGCAATAAGCCGCTAGTTAATAGATTATTGTTTTTGGAGTTATAAGGATGCTTCTTTTAAGCAATTCAGTAATCGAGCCTTTAAAGTTTATGACGTCATCAAGCCACGATTTTATTCGAATTGCAATGCATTTTATAAGTAGTTTACACATTTTTTATTTTAATATTTTACATTATGCATATCCATGATGGGTAAGTATTACGGTGGCCCCCAACGACTTGTTACCGTTAGTTTTGATTTTTTATCTCTTAAAATTAATAGCATTAATTCGTGTTAATCCAAATATAGATGCACCAGTCATGAAATAAAATCGACCGATGGTTTTAGCGTCAGTTTTAATTAATGCAAAAAAAAAGGAAAGTGCTATTTAAATTATAGAAAAGTTTTTTATAATTGTAAGTTTTTATTTTATTATAAGTACTTATCTACACATAAAAAATGAAATTAACTTTTAAAGTTCAATATCAACATTATAATTTTATAACATATGTAAGTTCAATATGTCAAATAATGTAGAAACACAAATTTTCATCAATTTTGAATAATTAGTTTGTCAGATGTAAATCTTTGAAAAATTAACCAATTAATGTAAAAGAGAAGCGTCCGTATTTTAGATATAGTAATTCGAATTTATGAATCTTATTACTTGTACTTTTATTCATTTATTTTTTTATTTTGCTTTATAGGGCAGTTTCCAAAATCTTTAATATAATATGCATGTCAATTTTCGGTTAAAATATTTTCAAAATAATTAATTCTGTACCTTCGAAGGAAAACGTGTCAATATCCAAAATCGCAATTTTCGGTTTGTGACCACCGATCACTTCACAATACTTAATTTATAAAATAGAGAGAATTCCCAATGTCCATCAGTTAATAAATCCGTCCGTTAATAAATCCTGTAACATCAAACATCCTTTTTCCTATGTTCATCAATCGCTTTACAATAATCATTGGTGCAGCAGAAATAAATATCTATGTTCCTCCCTTTAATACATTCTGCAAGGAAATTATTTTTTCAATAATAATTCAAAGAAATTAATATATATATATATATATATATATATATATATATATATATATATATGGGCTGTTTAATAGCCTCTGCTTGTTAACTAGGAGAAGACCCTTTAAATGCCTCAGAGGAGGACTTAAAGGAATCAACTGGGAGCAGAGACTTAATGTCCAATCCGCACCTTCCATCGGTGCAGCCTGTTAGTACTCTTGCCTAGTGCATGGGGAACGAACGCGGATGGGCTTCCTCCAACCCGCTTGGCCAGCGTGGAGGAATTTGGCCACCTCCCCTCTTATTTTACCATGAATTCACAAAACAAATCACGGCCCTCAATTCCCGGCAGTCTGCATGTTCCTGATTACGGCAGCGATCAGAAAAGCATGAAGACAGAGGGTGCTAAGAATCACCGGGCTCGGCTTGGCTGCCATAAGTTGATGACCTTGGCTACGTATAATGGACGATCCTTATCTTCTGAAAGTCGTTTACAGGAACTTGAAGAAGAATTAGAAAGAATCAACTGGGACATTCTAGGATTATGCGAAGTAAGAAGAAAAGGTGAAGAGAAGATTGATCTTGCCAGTGGACATGTATTGTACTACAGAGGTACAGAAGATGGAAAAACAAGTGGTGTAGGATTTCTGATTCATAAAAGGTGGAAGAATCAAATCGTAGAATATGATAGTGCATCAGATAGAGTTGCAAGGTTAGTTATACAAGTGTCAAAAAGATACAAGCTGCAAATTACCCAAGTTTATGCACCAACAATTAGCTATACTGATGAAGAAATTGAGGATTTCTATGAAGAAGTAGCTTCAATGCATCAAAAAGGAAAATGCTACATAAAATTAATAATGGGAGACTGGAATGCTAGAATTGGGGAAAAAAAGAAAGGTGAATTCTCAGTAGGAAATCATGGATATGGGGTGCGTAATGAAAGAGGAAACAGATTGATTGAATTTGCAGAATGTGAACAGATGTATATCATGAATTCTTTTTTCAAGAAAAAGCCACAAAGAAAATGGACATGGCGTAGTGCAAATGGCTCAACAAGTGAAATCGACTACATCTTGACAAACAAAAAGCATCTTATTCAGGATTGCAGCGTTCTCAATAACTTCAATACAGGAAGCGATCACAGGTTAGTTAGATGCAAACTGCTTTTAAATACTAAAGTGGAAAGAATGAAGCTTTTGCAATGCTCAAAGAAATCAGTCGATATTATAAATCTCCAGAAACATAAAGAAGAATTTAATTTAGAACTTAAAAATCGTTTTCAAGTACTTCAATCAATCTTAGAAGAAGAACAAGATGTTACAGTAGTGAACAAGAAAATAACAAATACTCTACAAGAAATTGCAAGGACGATAGCTGGTGAAGTACAAGTAAAGCAAACAAAGAAAATAACAGAAGAAACAAGAAGATTGATGAAGAAACGCAGAGAATTTAAAATGAAGAAAAACTATCCTAAATCAAGAGTTGAATATGCAGAATTATGTAAAACGGTAAGAAAATGTGTTACAGAAGATATCAGAAAATTTAACTGTGATCTTGTCAAAAAAGTTCTAGTAGATAACAAAAGTTTAAAATCAGCTAAGCGCAAACTGTGTGTTGGAAGAAAAGGTATTTTTGCACTGAAGAGAGCAGATGGAACAATCACCAAAATCAATAATGAAATAGTACACATTGTCGAAAAATTCTGTAACGATCTATATAAATGTGAAGATAAAAGGGAAATCAACCTACGTGATCCACTAGTAAACATAACAGAAACTGAAGAGATAATCCCAGTGATGACAGATGAAGTTGTACAAGCCATTAGAGGCATGAAAAGAGGTAAATGCCCTGGCGAAGATGGAATTACAATTGACCTTATCAAAGAAGCAGGAGAAGAATTTGCAAAAATGCTAGCCATACTGTTTTCCAAATGTCTCGAGAAATCAGATGTACCAGAAGATTGGAATAATGCTGTGATGGTGTTACTTTATAAGAAAGGAGAAAAGGAAAACATTAAAAACTACCGTCCAATCAGCTTACTGTCAGTGATTTATAAAATTTTCACCAAAGTTTTAACGACAAGACTTGAATCAGCTCTGGACTCAGCTCAACCTAGAGAACAAGCAGGATTTCGAAGTGGATTTAGCACAATGGATCATATTCAAACAGTAAGGGAAGTTATAGAAAAACATAAAGAATATAATTTACCTCTCTGCCTTGCCTTTATTGATTATGAAAAAGCATTTGATTCGGTCTACACATCTGCAGTAATTACTTCTCTGGAGGACATTGGTATAGACAAACCTTATATCAATATCATAAAGAAGATCTACAAGAAAGCAACAGCCACCATCCGTTTGGACAAAGGAAAAGCGAAGATCAAGCTTGGAAGAGGAGTAAGACAGGGAGACACCATTTCGCCTAAGCTTTTTACTGCTGTCTTAGAAAGTATTTTCAAGAAGCTGGATTGGGAAAACAAAGGGATTAGAATAAATGGGGAATATTTAAGCCATCTCCGGTTTGCTGATGACATTTTAATTTTCAGTAATAGCCCTGAAGAATTGCAAAATATGCTAAAAGATTTGGCAGAAGCTAGCATTAATGTGGGATTAAAAATAAATTTGGAAAAGACTAAGGTGATGTTCAATTCATTTGCATCAAAAAAGAAAATCGTCTACAACAACACTGAGATTAAAGATGTTGAAAGTTATGTGTACCTTGGACAAGAAATATCATCAGACAACAGTATCATGAATGAAATCAATAGAAGAATAAGAAATGGATGGAGTGCTTTTGGGAAGAACAATATTATTCTGAAGAGTAACATGCCTCTTTGTTTGAAAAGAAAGGTGTTTAACCAATGTGTTTTGCCTGCACTAACTTATGGAGCAGAAACTTGGACACTAACAAAACGGATGGTACAAAGATTACAAACAACACAGCGAAGTATGGAAAGATGTATGCTAGGCATAACCAGAAGAGACCGAAAGAGAATAACGTGGATAAGAAGTCAGACGAAAGTTTTTGACATCATCGAGAGAATTAAACGGCTAAAATGGAAATGGGCTGGGAACATTGCAAGAAGACAAGACAATAGATGGAGCACAAACACCCTACAGTGGTATCCCAGAGATGTAAAACGACCAAGAAGGCGACCTCAAGTAAGATGGAGTGACGAAATCAGAAAAGTGGCCGGTGTTAATTGGATGACTAAAGCACTAGACAGGCAACAATGGAAAAATCTGGGGGAGACCTACATCCAGCAGTGGATTGAAAACGGTTGATGATGATGATGATGATGATATATATATATATATTTAAATAAAATTCAAAATTCCGAAATTTTTCAAATTTAGCGGAGGTTTAAATAAAATTTAAAATTTCTAAAAACAAAAGAAAACAGAAAGTTTCGAAATAAAAACGAAACCGAAGTGGAATGAAAATATTCACCTTGTATTTAAAGTTTATAAAATATACATTAAAATATGCTTAAAAGGTGACAAAATACAAATATAAATATTTATTTATTTACATCCCGAGACTTTCGAACACTAGCGTGATCATCTTCATTGGGGAAATGTTGACTGAGTTGAGATGAATGTCGCTTTATCAATTTGGTTGCAAAACCCCCGCAAAAATTGAAAGTTTTAGTTCATAATAAAATTGATCCCATACCCAATAACGAAATCGCAGGAATATACTCTATCCCATTTAGCACAGAAACACAAACTGGTTTATCCTATATAGGGATGACCACCCGGAAATTTAAAGAAAGATTAAAAGAACACATTTCTGACATTAAGTTTAACCGTCCAACCACAGCTTTATCAAGATTGTATCAGCGACAGATTATAAATATTGATTTTCAAAACGCAAAAATTATAGTTCCTGCAAATAACGAGTTTACAGCTAAAATCAGAGAGTCTTTGGAGATTTTATGTAAAGGAAATCGAGTCTGTAATGATTGCTTGTCTTATAATATACCTAAAATCTGGTTTAATATTTTGAAATTATCAAGAACTCCAGCGCCGGAACTAATGGACTTTTCCTGATACACCCCTACAAAATAATAGACTGGCCTCGTTGAAACTCCGTTACATATTTGCACAGTGAAAGCGACATTCATCTCAACTCAGTCAACATTTCCCCAATGAAGATGATCACGCTGGTGTTCGAAAGTCTCGGGATGTAAATCTACCCTATATATATAAAATCCTAATGAAACAAATTTGTGAAACGATTTTATGAAACGAATTTATGAAACGATTTTATGAAACGACTGATTAAACGACTGATTATGTTTCAGGGCTATTTTTAATAAAATATTAAACGCTTGATGGTGAAATTAATACCAATTGCCCATAAAAATCCGCGGATGTCAAAACTGGTAATAGAATTTTGAAATTGGATTTAGTTTTCGAGATATTAATTTTTTTCTAATTTTAATGACATTTCTGTAATGATGGCAACTAATTACTCAGTTTTTTTGTGACAAAAAAGGGGAAAAATTGAAAAGGATCCCGATAGGGATTATTGATTTCTTTTTACTCGTCATTTTCAAACTGAAATTGAATTTATCTTTTATTTCAATCGATAATGAAGACAAGATTGTGATTAAATTATGTTTTTCAGGAAAATTTGAAAAAAAAAAATCACATTTCTATCGTTAGGATTCAATTGTCTGTCAGCATTTAATTTAATTTATAAACTGAAAATATTTTGAATAAATTCGTCCAAATGACGTCATTTATGTAAACGCAAAAGAAAGGAGCAAAAAAATATTTATACAATTTGTTTAGCGTAAAATGTCATTTATCCTATTTTATATATAATCAGAAGTAATTTGTATAGAAAAACAATAATAATATACGTATAATTAAAATACGCATATAAACAAAAAAATCGTCGAATTTGTTTCCATGGCTGTTTATGTCATTTGGCACCAAATCTCACTTTCTGATGCCCGAATTGCGCCAAGCTTTTTAAAAAAGCGTCAAGACCCCTATAATAGAAAGGCACCAAAAGCTCATTGGGTTTGTTTTCATAACTTTTGGCAACAAATCTATGTATATTAACGAATCTATCCCTTTTCGAAGCTCGAATTACGCCAAACCTAAAAGCAAAGGATCCTATACTGGAAAAGTACCCGATTTTCTTATGGACAATATTCAAGTGACATAACAAGGTGTAAAATTATCGCGGATAGCAAATTTGTTTAAATATGTCATCAATTGATGCCGAATAAATGCATGCATGCATGCACAAAATATTTAGGTAATTTTGTATGATAAATAATTATTAGAAAATTTGTATATACATATTAATTAAAATAAATAATTTACATATTTAAAATAACATGAAAATGTGCATGATGGTGCACTAAAATAGAGAGAAAATTAAAACCTGTTACTGAAAATGTCTTTAACAGTACTTTTCAATACCGTAGTTCTTAATGTTATTCACAAGCAGATGGAATTTTTCTCATCCTTAAACACAAAGAAAGAATAGAATACAGATCGTTGTTATAAAAGTCCCAGGGTAGCCACAATTTAAACCTAACCATTTTATACAAGCTTGTTTTCAAGTTGTAATTGATTTTACTTATCAATCCTGAAAACAGTCGTCAGTTGTCGCAACAGCTGTGTATGAGGCCATGGTAATCAAAAAATGCCCCATTAAAACGTTAAAAGCATGGCAACCCAATTACAGATTTACCAATATTTTTAAAACAAAGCACGCTGTCATGTTTTTAGCGGCTTCGAAGTCTGAGCGGGGGTTGGCGAGCGTAGCTCGCAGGGGGTAGGCCCCCTAGTAAATAAATATTTATATTTGTATTTTGTCACCTTTTAATCATATTTTAATGTATATTTTATAAACAAAAGAAAATTTAAATGAAATTTAAAATGCAGAAATATCTGAAGAATTTAGTGTCTGCTCAAGGAAAATTTTTAATTTTGAATTTTCTCAGCACAAAACATTTTAAAATTGTCAAAATTGTTTAAACAAAATTTAAAATTTTGCAATTTTTCAAAATAAGATTTTTTGAATTACATGTTTAACAACAACTTTTGGTCTTAAAATGGCAATATATATATAAACTTTATATATATATATATATATATATATATATATATATATATATATATATATATATATATATATATATATATATATATATTGCTTTCTGAAATAATCTATATGATAATCTTGTTTCTTGATTCTAATTCTGCATAATGCTTTCGATGGTAGAAGGTTTTTTGTAAAATTTACAGGGTTATTGCTCCCATGCCTCTTTAAAAACTTTCCAGATTCGATCAATCCTGGTGGTATTGCGCTTTGAAAAAGCTCTTTTCAGCAGACCAAATGCACAATAAACCGTTAGAGAAACGTCAGGTGACTTCTTAGCAATATGTTGAAAGGTATAAATGCAATACCTGTGTGAGTTTTTATTGTTTTCAACGAATACAGCGGTAGTTTTCGAAGTATGAGCGATAGCTTTGCTTTGATGCAGTTTCACCCTTTAAAAGTCGTTGAAATAAAGAAAATAGCATGATTTCTGTAAATATCGGATGTAACACATTCTCTTAATAATATAATGAATTGATTGTAACATTTTTGTCCAATATTCTTATTTTTATTTTCCCATTGTAAGATAAATTTGAGACAGTCATAAATCCTTATCTAAAACTTCGTTTTCAGCCTTAAAATGGGCTCTGTTTTTAATGTATTTTTCTGATTTTGAGTCTTTTTACTAAGAATAAGTACTGATTTTTGGAATAGCTCTTTCCAATTAATACTGATGTTTATTTTGCTCTTTGAAATTTTTATACTATGCGCTTTACAATCATTGTAAACTTCCGAATAAGAATATTTCTTTTCGGAAAACCAAAAAAAAGTATCCTCTGATTCACAGATTGTTTGAATGCGCCATCTTGATAGAAGAATAAATTTTAAAGCATCAGACAGTAACATGAATTACAAATAATAAGTTGTTGAAAGAAAGCATTCCTCTAAAATAATTCCATTTTTTAAAATAATTTATCAAATATGTCTAAAAAATGTGCAAACAGCCTCTGTATATATATATATATATATATATAATTCTGTAAAATTGAATGCATTAGATAATGGAATTTATTCCGGGAGGGGAGGGGGATACTCCGACGCTCAGCTACGATCCAGGAATATTTTGTACAGCATGAAAACACGCTACCACGTACCCACCCTGTGCTAAAAAAACAAAAATTAAGGCTCTGTTTTAAAATCTGGTCGGATATCATTTTTTGTAAGAAATGGTCGGATGTTATTAAATTAATTCATTTAATTTATATAATATAGGAATTTTTCAAAATTTTATTATTTGTCGTGTAATTTGAGGTATTCAGCTATAAGCAAAGCATGCAAAATTTCAAGTATGTAACTTCCGAGAACGAACTCTGTGACAGATAGACAGAGGAGTGAGGCGAATAGGGTTTCCAGACGTTTAGTTTCGTCAGAAGAACGAAACTAAAAAAGAATAAATTCGCTTTTTCTCAAAGTACACAAACATGACATTGGCCCTTTTTCTATCAAGGACAGAATTAATGATGCGATTATTAAAAATTCATAAATAGAAATTATTTACAAGTAAGTTCCAATTCATTTTTCAATTAATATTTCAGGAGTGAAATTTGCCCGAAACTACACTGTAAAAAAAAAAATCCCGAGGTTACTAAAACTTTTTTTAGTATATTTGTATTCCACAGATTTTTTTAGTAACCGGTACTATAAATCGGAATCTTTACTAGCTGTTTTCTAGTAATTTTTACAGATTTTCTTTTAACTGAGTAAGAATACAAAAATTTTTTAGTAATTGCAAAAATAATCAGAAAACTAAAATTTTTTAGTAGATTGACATTTTTTTTTTACAGTGTATATTGAATAACAAACAAGTGGATTTTTCATTGCTAAACTGAGCGTTACACCGACTGAGTGAAAACGTTGATGACAGTTTCCATTTTATGCTGCGATTTCCATTTTGTGCTGCGGGTGCAGGCTATCCGACATATATATAAGTTTGTGTGCTCTGGATGACAATTTCCATCTTGTGCTGCGGGTGCAGCCTATCCGACATATATATAAGTTTGTGTGCTCTGGATGACAATTTCCATCTTGTGCTACGTGTGCAGGCTATCCGACATATATATAAGTTTGTGTGCTCTGGATGACAATTTCCATCTTGTGCTGCGGGTGCAGCCTATCCGACATATATATATAAGTTTGTGTGCTCTGGATGACAATTTCCATCTTGTGCTGCGGATGCAGCCTATCCGACATATATATAAGTTTGTGTGCTCTGGATGACAATTTCCATCTTGTGCTGCGGGTGCAGCCTATCCGACATATATATAAGTTTGTGTGCTCTGGATGACAATTTCCATCTTGTGCTGCGGGTGCAGGCTATCCGACATATATATAAGTTTGTGTGCTCTGGATGACAATTTCCATCTTGTGCTACGGGTGCAGGCTATCCGACATATATATAAGTTTGTGTGCTCTGGATGACAATTTCCATCTTGTGCTACGGGTGCAGGCTATCCGACATATATATAAGTTTGTGTGCTCTGGATGACAATTTCCATCTTGTGCTGCGGGTGCAGCCTATCCGACATATATATATAAGTTTGTGTGCTCTGGATAACAATTTCCATCTTGTGCTGCGGGTGCAGCCTATCCGACATATATATAAGTTTGTGTGCTCTGGATGACAATTTCCATCTTGTGCTGCGGGTGCAGCCTATCCGACATATATATAAGTTTGTGTGCTCTGGATGACAATTTCCATCTTGTGCTGCGGGTGCAGCCTATCCGACATATATATAAGTTTGTGTGCTCTGGATGACAATTTCCATCTTGTGCTGCGGGTGCAGCCTATCCGACATATATATAAGTTTGTGTGCTCTGGATGACAATTTCCATCTTGTGCTGCGGGTGCAGCCTATCCGACATATATATAAGTTTGTGTGCTCTGGATGACAATTTCCATCTTGTGCTACGGGTGCAGGCTATCCGACATATATATAAGTTTGTGTGCTCTGGATGACAATTTCCATCTTGTGCTGCGGGTGCAGCCTATCCGACATATATATATAAGTTTGTGTGCTCTGGATGACAATTTCCATCTTGTGCTGCGGATGCAGCCTATCCGACATATATATAAGTTTGTGTGCTCTGGATGACAATTTCCATCTTGTGCTGCGGGTGCAGCCTATCCGACATATATATAAGTTTGTGTGCTCTGGATGACATTTTCCATCTTGTGCTGCGGGTGCAGCCTATCCGACATATATATAAGTTTGTGTGCTCTGGATGACAATTTCCATCTTGTGCTGCGGGTGCAGCCTATCCGACATATATATAAGTTTGTGTGCTCTGGATGACAATTTCCATCTTGTGCTGCGGGTGCAGGCTATCCGACATATATATAAGTTTGTGTGCTCTGGATGACAATTTCCATCTTGTGCTGCGGGTGCAGGCTATCCGACATATATATAAGTTTGTGTGCTCTGGATGACAATTTCCATCTTGTGCTGCGGATGCAGCCTATCCGACATATATATAAGTTTGTGTGCTCTGGATGACAATTTCCATCTTGTGCTGCGGATGCAGCCTATCCGACATATATATAAGTTTGTGTGCTCTGGATGACAATTTCCATCTTGTGCTGCGGATGCAGCCTATCCGACATATATATAAGTTTGTGTGCTCTGGATGACAATTTCCATCTTGTGCTGCGGATGCAGCCTATCCGACATATATATAAGTTTGTGTGCTCTGGATGACAATTTCCATCTTGTGCTGCGGGTGCAGCCTATCCGACATATATATAAGTTTGTGTGCTCTGGATGACAATTTCCATCTTGTGCTGCGGATGCAGCCTATCCGACATATATATAAGTTTGTGTGCTCTGGATGACAATTTCCATCTTGTGCTGCGGATGCAGCCTATCCGACATATATATAAGTTTGTGTGCTCTGGATGACAATTTCCATCTTGTGCTGCGGATGCAGCCTATCCGACATATATATAAGTTTGTGTGCTCTGGATGACAATTTCCATCTTGTGCTGCGGATGCAGCCTATCCGACATATATATAAGTTTGTGTGCTCTGGATGACAATTTCCATCTTGTGCTGCGGATGCAGCCTATCCGACATATATATAAGTTTGTGTGCTCTGGATGACAATTTCCATCTTGTGCTGCGGATGCAGCCTATCCGACATATATATAAGTTTGTGTGCTCTGGATGACAATTTCCATCTTGTGCTGCGGATGCAGCCTATCCGACATATATATAAGTTTGTGTGCTCTGGATGACAATTTCCATCTTGTACTGCGGATGCAGCCTATCCGACATATATATAAGTTTGTGTGCTCTGGATGACAATTTCCATCTTGTGCTGCGGATGCAGCCTATCCGACATATATATAAGTTTGTGTGCTCTGGATGACAATTTCCATCTTGTGCTGCGGGTGCAGCCTATCCGACATATATATAAGTTTGTGTGCTCTGGATGACAATTTCCATCTTGTGCTGCGGATGCAGCCTATCCGACATATATATAAGTTTGTGTGCTCTGGATGACAATTTCCATCTTGTGCTACGGGTGCAGGCTATCCGACATATATATAAGTTTGTGTGCTCTGGATGACAATTTCCATCTTGTGCTGCGGGTGCAGCCTATCCGACATATATATATAAGTTTGTGTGCTCTGGATGACAATTTCCATCTTGTGCTGCGGATGCAGCCTATCCGACATATATATAAGTTTGTGTGCTCTGGATGACAATTTCCATCTTGTGCTGCGGGTGCAGCCTATCCGACATATATATAAGTTTGTGTGCTCTGGATGACATTTTCCATCTTGTGCTGCGGGTGCAGCCTATCCGACATATATATAAGTTTGTGTGCTCTGGATGACAATTTCCATCTTGTGCTGCGGATGCAGCCTATCCGACATATATATAAGTTTGTGTGCTCTGGATGACAATTTCCATCTTGTGCTGCGGGCGCAGCCTATCCGACATATATATAAGTTTGTGTGCTCTGGATGACAATTTCCATCTTGTGCTGCGGGTGCAGGCTATCCGACATATATATAAGTTTGTGTGCTCTGGATGACAATTTCCATCTTGTGCTGCGGGTGCAGGCTATCCGACATATATATAAGTTTGTGTGCTCTGGATGACAATTTCCATCTTGTGCTGCGGATGCAGCCTATCCGACATATATATAAGTTTGTGTGCTCTGGATGACAATTTCCATCTTGTGCTGCGGATGCAGCCTATCCGACATATATATAAGTTTGTGTGCTCTGGATGACAATTTCCATCTTGTGCTGCGGATGCAGCCTATCCGACATATATATAAGTTTGTGTGCTCTGGATGACAATTTCCATCTTGTGCTGCGGATGCAGCCTATCCGACATATATATAAGTTTGTGTGCTCTGGATGACAATTTCCATCTTGTGCTGCGGATGCAGCCTATCCGACATATATATAAGTTTGTGTGCTCTGGATGACAATTTCCATCTTGTGCTGCGGATGCAGCCTATCCGACATATATATAAGTTTGTGTGCTCTGGATGACAATTTCCATCTTGTGCTGCGGGTGCAGCCTATCCGACATATATATAAGTTTGTGTGCTCTGGATGACAATTTCCATCTTGTGCTGCGGATGCAGCCTATCCGACATATATATAAGTTTGTGTGCTCTGGATGACAATTTCCATCTTGTGCTGCGGATGCAGCCTATCCGACATATATATAAGTTTGTGTGCTCTGGATGACAATTTCCATCTTGTGCTGCGGATGCAGCCTATCCGACATATATATAAGTTTGTGTGCTCTGGATGACAATTTCCATCTTGTGCTGCGGATGCAGCCTATCCGACATATATATAAGTTTGTGTGCTCTGGATGACAATTTCCATCTTGTGCTGCGGATGCAGCCTATCCGACATATATATAAGTTTGTGTGCTCTGGATGACAATTTCCATCTTGTGCTGCGGATGCAGCCTATCCGACATATATATAAGTTTGTGTGCTCTGGATGACAATTTCCATCTTGTGCTGCGGATGCAGCCTATCCGACATATATATAAGTTTGTGTGCTCTGGATGACAATTTCCATCTTGTACTGCGGATGCAGCCTATCCGACATATATATAAGTTTGTGTGCTCTGGATGACAATTTCCATCTTGTGCTGCGGATGCAGCCTATCCGACATATATATAAGTTTGTGTGCTCTGGATGACAATTTCCATCTTGTGCTGCGGGTGCAGCCTATCCGACATATATATAAGTTTGTGTGCTCTGGATGACAATTTCCATCTTGTGCTGCGGATGCAGCCTATCCGACATATATATAAGTTTGTGTGCTCTGGATGACAATTTCCATCTTGTGCTGCGGATGCAGCCTATCCGACATATATATAAGTTTGTGTGCTCTGGATGACAATTTCCATCTTGTGCTGCGGGTGCAGCCTATCCGACATATATATAAGTTTGTGTGCTCTGGATGACAATTTCCATCTTGTGCTGCGGATGCAGCCTATCCGACATATATATAAGTTTGTGTGCTCTGGATGACAATTTCCATCTTGTGCTGCGGGTGCAGCCTATCCGACATATATATAAGTTTGTGTGCTCTGGATGACAATTTCCATCTTGTGCTGCGGGTGCAGCCTATCCGACATATATATATATAAGTTTGTGTGCTCTGGATGACAATTTCCATCTTGTGCTGCGGGTGCAGGCTATCCGACATATATATAAGTTTGTGTGCTCTGGATGACAATTTCCATCTTGTGCTGCGGGTGCAGCCTATCCGACATATATATAAGTTTGTGTGCTCTGGATGACAATTTCCATCTTGTGCTGCGGGTGCAGCCTATCCGACATATATATAAGTTTGTGTGCTCTGGATGACAATTTCCATCTTGTGCTACGGGTGCAGCCTATCCGACATATATATAAGAGTGAGAGATGCTGAGTAGGGTTATCGTTCTTTGTAGCTTAGTGGTAGAGATTACTCAGAGCACTATTCCGGGGTCCCGGGTTCGATTCCCGGCTCGGGACATTTTTCACTCTGTCGATTTAACGCTTTAGTTTAACAATGAAAAATCAACTTGTTTCTTATTTAGAAATATTTATTTTATTTGTTCCTTCAGCAATGAAACCGCCCTCGTTCCTTCTCTCCTCCCTTTCACGAAAGACTTTTTTGAAACAACCTATTTATTTATAATAGCATGAAAAAGGATACTTCTGTTAACAATAAGTGCAATTGAATCATTCTAAAAAAGGCACTTAGTCCTAAATTTTCAAAAATGGTTTAATTGCACAATATGACATTCCCGCCCCGCCCCCCCACCATTTTAACATTCTTGAAAATGAAGGGCCCGATTACGGGTTCTAGATATTATTTCTCTAATTTTAAAAGAAGAGAAAAACAGCTTTCAGCATTGAAAAGACATTTGTCCATGGTCATGTGCCCTTTAAAAAATAATGGAAATTTTGTGCCCTTTCAGAAATAATGGAGATTTCTCCATGATATAAAATATGGTAAAAAATCTATGATGAATAAAATAAACTTTTGCAAAAAAAAAACATTAACCGACTTTAAAAAAAAAAAGCACTAAAAAGTATTAAATAATTCTTTAAAATTCTCTAATGACAAAATGTTATCCATTAACCACAAATCTGATATCATGTGTCGGAATAAAAATGATAAATATAATATGTACAGTTTAATACCCACCAAACATGGATTTTCGAGAGAATATATTTTACAAGAGATGAATATACAGACTTATGATTCAGTTTACGAATATATACATATGAAAAGCAATCAATTACTTTTTGAAGTCGGTGCCAAACTACCTTAAGTTTAGTAAGAATTGTGAATATATTGTACCTAGTATCTACTAATTTATCGATTGGGGTTGTTTTGGCACCGACTTCTAAAAGTAATTGATTGCTTTTCTTATGTATATATTCGTAAACTGAATCATATGTCTGTATATTCATCTCTTGTAGAATATATTCTCTCGAAAATCCATGTTTGGTGGGTATTAAACTGTACATATTAAATTTATCATTTTTATTCCGACACATGATATCAGATTTGTGGTTAATGGATAACATTTTGTCATTAGAGAATTTTAAAGAATTATTTAATACTTTTTAGTGCTTTTTTTTAAGTCGGTTAATGTTTTTTTTGTAAAAGTTTATTTTATTTCCTACTTTTTAGTTATTAATACAGTAATAGACAATTATCTTGATTTCAACATCTGCTGAATAAATAAGTAATTTGTAATAGAAATTATAATTTACCAAAATTATCCTTTAAATAAATATTTTTTAATAAAATCTTTGACAGAATCAAATTCTTGTCAATCTTGACGACAACTGGAAAAATATCGCCAAATTTGGCGATCAAAATATGTTGCCATAAATGAAGCCAACGTGGTTATAGTTGACTAATTTGACGAAATTCTCATTCAGATTGACGAGAAGTGGGAATGAATCTTCTGTAATCGGGTTCCACGCATTTTTTAATTTTGAAAATTTTTTAACAACAAAATTGTTCTAATCATCAGAATTTGACGAAATTTAAATGGGACCACCAGGGTGTATTACACTTTTAAACAAAAAAATATATATATCAAAATCGGTGCACATTTACGAAAGTTATGCGTGAACAGGACTAAAACATACATACATACATACATTGGGTCAAATTATTAACATCCTCCTTTTCTCACCTTCTTCTATCTAAATAGAAGAAAGTATTGTGATCAAAATTTTTTCAACGTCCGGTTTTCGACGGATTTATATGTTTTAGGAGTCAAAGATTCCGAAAAACATGTTTTTACAAAATATCTGTCTGTCCGTGTGTGCCCTCTTTGTATCATTGAAAAGTGTGTCAAGTTATGAAGCAACCTAGAACTGAACGAAATTTCATTTATAGGTTTTTGGCTGTGACCAGCAGGTCCCACTTGAATTTGCGGATATTCTGCCGAAAGCGGGCGCTGTGATAGCGATTTTTGTTCCATTTAAATTATTGTATCATCGAAAAGTGTATTGGGTTATCCACAGTACTGAACCATTTTTTTTGTATGTGTTTTTTACTATGACCTGCAGGTCTCAGTTGAATTTAGGGATATTCAGCAAGAAGGAGGCACTATGATAGACACTTAACTCTTTAACGGGCGGTGGTCACAAAAAAGGACACCTAATTTTAATTCCAAAACTGACAAACGGCACCAAGAATATTTAATTAAAATCTTCCTTTTGTTAAGTACCGGAAAATGAGCAAGTTTATATTTCCTAATGAATTCGTTTGTTATTTCTGGTGTCAGTCCATTATTTCATCATTTTACA
This sequence comes from Maratus michaelseni, assembly GCA_963931845.1. Taxonomy (NCBI): domain Eukaryota; kingdom Metazoa; phylum Arthropoda; class Arachnida; order Araneae; family Salticidae; genus Maratus; species Maratus michaelseni. The sequence continues at coordinate 26,652,677 of OZ007600.1, read as the reverse complement.
AACAGACTTACTCCGCGCCGGAAAGGGTTAAAGATTTCAAATTCAAAAAGATGTACAAAGTCGTTAAAAATATTAGAAATCCTAAAGGTTTTTTTCAATTGAATGTTCAGCCTTGATCCAAGGATACCGGAACAATTTTTGTTTTGCCTCTACCTTAAAAAATGCCTGAGATATAGCATTATGAAAATTTAGAGTGGCTGACATTTTGAAACAAGACAGAATGATACCTCCATAAACGGTTTTAATTTAAGAGTTTTAGTGAACATGCTATTTCGCAAGTTTTATTTCATTGTTGTAACTATCGTTCTAACTCTAACATTCTCAACACTATATATTCATGTTCGCCAGCGTTAAATTCTCTCCAAGCTAGGCAATATTTGGCAAAATATCAACAAATTTGGCGACAAAAACAAGTTGCCATAAATGAAGCCAACTTGGCTATAGCTAGCATATTTGGCGAAATTCTGATTCAAATTGAATATTGACGAGAACTGCGACTGAATCTTCTATAATCGGGTTCCATCCATTTTTATAGCTTGGTGTTTTGCAGTAAAATTAGCTAAAATCTTAAAACCAAGGAATAGGTAGGCTGTCTTTTCCTGCCGGTATAGACCAGAAGGACTTTTCGAAGTTTAGTATACATAATATATCAGCTACAAATAAATTAATATCTCGTATAAATATGATTTAAATTGAAACTGTTTGGAAGTAATGTTATTTGAGCATTTTAAATATGACGTAAGTTTTCCTATTTAATGTTTTGAACGTGTATTAATATTCACGCGCAAGTATATTTTTATAACGTATTTTTCTACATTTACTGCTTTTAATACGTGATCATTTAAATATTGTTTTAAAGTTTTATTTCTGTTTTTGATAGTCACGTGTAAATACGTTTTTTAATTGAAAGGGAATATTATTATGTGCGCTATTTTACAAATTGGCAACAATTCAAAGAATGGACTTTTTGAAATATAAATTAAATTATCAAAATAAAATAAAGTTTTACAAAAAAAAATATTAACCAACTTAAAAAAAGCACTAAAAAGTATTAAATAATTCTTTAAAATTCTCTAATGACAAAATGTTATTCATTAACCACAAATCCGATATCATGTGTCGGAATAAAAATGATAAATTTAATATGTACAGTTTAATACCCACCAAACATGGATTTTTGAGAGAATATATTTTACAAGAGATGAATATACAGACTTATGATTCAGTTTACGAATATATACATATGAAAAGCAATCAATTACTTTTCGAAGTCGGTGCCAAACTACCTTAAGTTTAGTAAGAATTGTGAATATATTGTACCTAGTATCTACTAATTTATCGATTGGGGTTGTTTGGCACCGACTTCAAAAAGTAATTGATTGCTTTTCATATGTATATATTCGTAAACTAAATCATAAGTCTGTATATTCATCTCTTGTAAAATATATTCTCTCGAAAATCCATGTTTGGTGGGTATTAAACTGTACATATTAAATTTATCATTTTTATTCCGACACATGATATCGGATTTGTGGTTAATGGTTAACATTTTGTCATTAGAGAATTTTAAAGAATTATTTAATACATTTTAGTGCTTTTTTTAAGTTGGTTAATATATTTTTTTGTAAAACTTTATTTTATTTCCTACTTTTTAGTTATTAATACAGTAATACACAATTATCTTGATTTCAACATCTGCTGAATAAATAAGTAATTTGTAATAGAAATTATAATTTACCAAAATTATCCATTAAATAAATACTTTTTAATAAAATTTTGACAGAATCAAATTCTTGTCAATATGGACGACAACTGGAGAAATATCGCCAAATTTGGCGATCAAAATATGTTGCCATAAATGAAGCCAACGTGGTTATAGTTGACTAATTTGACGAAATTATCATTCAAATTGACGAGAATTCGGAATGAATCTTCTGTAATCGGGTTCCACGCATTTTTTAATTTTGAAAAATTTTTAACAACAAAATTGTTCTAGTCATCAGAATTTGACGAAATTTAAATGGGACCACCAGGGTGTCTTGCACTTTTAAACAAAAAAATATATACATCAAAATCGGTGCACATTTACGAAAGTTATGCGTGAACAGGACTGAAACATACATACATGCATACATAGGGTCAAATTATTAACATCCTCCTTTACTCGCCTTCTTCGATGTAAATAGGAGAAAGTATTGTGATCAAAATTTTTTCAACTTCCGGTTTTCGACGGATTTATGTTTTAGGAGTCAAAGATTCCGAAAAACATGTTTTTACAAAATATCTGTCTGTCCGTGCGTGCCCTCTTTGTATCATTGAAAAGTGCATCAAGTTATGAAGCAACCTAGAATTGAACGAAATTTCATTTATAGGTTTTTGGCTGTGACCAGCAGGTCCCACTTGAATTTGCGGATATTCTGCCGAAAGCGGGCGCTGTGATAGCGATTTTTGTTCCATTTAAATTATTGTATCATCGAAAAGTGTATTAGGTTATCCACAGTACTGAACCAAATGTTTTGTATGTGTTTTTTACTATGGCCTGCAGGTCCCAGTAGAAGTTGGGGATATTCGGCAAGAAGGAGCGCTATGATAGACACTTAAAGATTTCAAATTCAAAAAGATGTACAGTTAAGTCGTTAAAAATATCAGAAATCCTAAAGGTTTTTTTCAATTGAATGTTCAGCCTTGATCCAAGGATACCGGTACAATTTTTGTTTTGCTCTACCTTGAAAAGTGGCTGAGATATAGCATTTTGAAATTTTAGAGTGGCTGACATTTTTAAACAAGACAGAAGGATTCCTCCATAAACGGTTTTAATTTAAGAGGTTTATTGAACATGTTATCTCGCAAGTTTTATTTCATTGTTGTACCATCATTCTAACTCTTACATTCTTAACACTATATATTCATGTTCGCCAGCGTTAAATTCTCTCCAAGCTAGGCAATATTTGGCGAAATATCAACAAATTTAGCGACAAAAACAAGTTGCCATAAATGAAGCCAACTTGGCTATAGCTGACGGAATTCCGATTCAAATTCAATATTGACGAGAACTGCGACTGAATCTTCTGTAATCGGGTTCCATCCATTTTTATAGCTTGGTGTTTTCCAGTAAAATTAGCTAAAATCTTAAAACCAAGGAATAGGTAGGCTGTCTTTTCCTGCCGGTATAGACCAGAAGGACTTTTCGTAGTTTAGTATACATAATATATCAGCTACAAATAAATTAATCTCTCGTGTAAATATGTTTTTAAATTGAAACTGTTTGGAAGTAATGTTATTTGAGCATTTTAAATATGACGTAAGTTTCCCCATTTAATGTTTTGAACGTGTAATAATTTAATTATTTCTTTTTTTTTAATATTCACGTGCAAGTATATTTTTTATAACGTATTTTTCTACATTTACTGCTTTTAACACGTGATCTTTAATTATTGTTTTAAAGTTTTATTTCTGTTTTTGATAGTCACGTGTAAATACGTTTTTTAATTGAAAGGGAATATTATTATGTGCGCTATTTTACAAATTGGCAACAATTCAAATAATGGACTTTTTGAAATAAATTAAATTATCTAAATAATGGAAATTTGAATAAAATAATTTGTTCTAATGATCAGATTTTAACGAAATTGAAATGGGACCACCTTGGAACCTTGCTCTTTCAAACAAAATAAAAATTATCAAAATCGATGCACATTTACGAGAGTTATGCGTGAACAACAAACTACATACATACGGGTCGAATTGATAAACTCCTCCTTTTTTTAAGTCGGTTAATAATGGAAATTTGAATAAAATAATTTGTTCTAATGATCAGATTTTAACGAAATTGAAATGGGACCACCTTGGAACCTTGCTCTTTCAAACAAAATAAAAATTATCAAAATCGATGCACATTTACGAGAGTTATGCGTGAACAACAAAATACATACATACGGGTCGAATTGATAACCTCCTCCTTTTTTTAAGTCGGTTAATAAAAACAGTACATACTGTTCGTTAATATTAAATACACCAAAAAATTTTAAAAAATTAATATGACTCTTAATCAGACGGACGGTATCTTACATTTTTTTACTTGTCGGCTATCCCTGTGCAAAAGAGGAGACATTTCAAAAGAATCAAGAGAGAGAAATGCCTCAAGAAATGCTAAAGTATGATTTCCGACTGCACCTTTTATGCACTTTGAATATACATCTGACAACAGCATTGTCACTACAAGAGAATACGTTGATGGGTTTAACAGCAGCTCGTTCTCTCTTAAGCTTAAAGATGAATTCGAGCTGCCAACTGAAAAAGCACATGAAGGAGCAGTTCCAATTAATGTCAAAAAGATAGAGGACTTAAATCGCCTCAGGATCTATATTAAAGACGAAAAGATTTTATGAAGAAACTAGGGGGCCTACCCCCCCCCCCCCCAAGCTACGCTCGCCAACCCCCGCTCAGACTTCGAGGCCTCTAAAAACATGACAGCGTACTTTATTTTAAAAATATTGGTAAATCTGTAATTGGGTTGCCATGCTTTTAACGTTTTAATGGGGCATTTTTTGATTATCATGGCCTCATACACAGCTGTTGCGACAACTGACGACTGTTTTCAGGATTGATAAGTAAAATCAATTACAACTTGAAAACCAGCTTGTATAAAATGGTTAGGTTTAAATTGTGGGTACATCTCGGACTTTTATAACAACGATCTGTATTCTATTCTTCCTTTGCGTTTAAGGATGAGAAAAATTCCATCTCCTTGTGAATAACATTAAGAACCACGATATTGAAAAGTACTATGTTATAGACATTTTCAGTAACAGTTTTCTCTCTATTTTAGTGCACCATCATGCATATTTTCATGTTATTTTAAATATGTAAATTATTTATTTTAATTAATATGTATATACGAATTTTCTAATAATTATTTATCATACAAAATTAATTAAATATTTTGTGCATGCATGCCTGCATTTATTCGGCATCAATTGATGAGATATTTAAACAAATTTGCGATCCGCAATAATTTTACACCATGTTATGTCACTTGAATATTGTCCATAAGAAAATCGGGTACTTTTCCAGAATAGGATCCTTTGCTTTTAGGTTTGGCGTAATTCGAGCTTCAAAAAGGGATAGATTCGTTAATATACATAGATTTGTTGCCAAAAGTTATGAAAACAAACCCAATGAACTTTTGGTGCTTTTCTATTATAGGGGTTTTGACGCTTTTTTAAAAAGCTTGGCGGAAAAAACCAAGCAGGATAGAAAACCAAGCAGGATATTTTATTCTCCTTCCGTTCAGTTGGGTAATTATTATTTTATATATTCATTTCAAATATCCGAATTAGTGATTTTATAAATTCGTTTAATTAGATTTTACAAAAAAATAACAAAATGATATCAATAAATAATAATTACTATTAATTCCTTTTTCCCCCTTTCTTTTGCGTTTACATAAATGACGTCATTTGGGCGAAATTATTCAAAATATGTTCAGTTTATAAATTAAATTAAATGCTGACAGACAATTGAATCCTGACGATAAAAATGTGATTTTTTTTTTTCAAATTTTCCTGAAAAACATAATTTAATCACAATCTTGTCTTCATTATCGATTGAAATAAAAGATAAATTCAATTTCAGTTTGAAAATGACGAATAAAAAGAAATCAATAATCCCTATCGGGATCCTTTTCAATTTTTCCCCTTTTTTGTCACAAAAAAACTGAGTAATTAGTTGCCATCATTACAGAAATGTCATTAAAATTAGAAAAAAATTAATATCTCGAAAACTAATTCCAATTTCAAAATTCTATTACCAGTTTCGACACCCGCGTATTTTTATGGACAATTGGTATTAATTTCACCATCAAGCGTTTAGTATTTTATTAAAAATAGCCCTGAAACATAATCAGTCGTTTAATCAGTCGTTTCATAAAATCGTTTCATAAATTCGTTTCATAAAATCGTTTCACAAATTCGTTTCATTAGGATTTTATAATATATAGGGTAGATTTCATTATGGCCAATCAATCAGGTTGACAACTTGTTGTTGAATAATAAAAAAGTAATTACACTATAGTCTTTCAATATATCTTAATAGTTGTTCAATGTATCTTTTTTGTAAGTTTTGTAATACGTATTCTATCTATTTTAAGTCAAAATATCTTTTTTTTTCTATCGTTTATCATGCTTTCATTATAGAATGGACACTTGTCCCAAATTTTATTTTATTTTCAACAATGTCAACTAATGTTAACTCATATTTATTGTTACTTAAGATAGTCACTTAAAAAAAAAAGTTCCTTTCTATTTCTCAGAAAAACGTCTTATGCGTCCCTTGAAAAGTTCATTTTTAGGACAAATGCTCTATCTAGAATGACTTAAATTGTAATACAGTAAGAACACAAATACTCACTTTCTTGTGCTGGTGTGGGTTGGCCATCTTTCATCACGTACAAGAACCAAAACTTGCCCTTTTCAGGATTGTCTTGAAGTTCTGATATTGCATTGATGTAGGGCTTGCGAGTCTTCACGACATATTCAAAACTGATAGAGAACAATAAAGAAAAATCATGCGTCAAGCATATACTATGACACACTTTTCAACACATTCAGAATATTGTAACAAAACTTCATCGTTTAATAAAGGGAAAGATGATATCTATATATGCAAAGTCAAAGTAAAACCGGGTGGGGAGGCCTACCTTTTGGCTTAAGCTCAACTAGCCCCGCCCAATCTAAGTATGCAATTTGGAAAACGCGAAACACATTTGAAAACTCTATTTCATAAATTACCATCTATAGCCGGAAAAGTATCCGAATTATTTTGTGCAGCCTCTAAATGATCTATAGTTTTGTATATACACTACATAATATACAAAAATTTAGTTCAGTTAGGAAACTGATAACACAGTTGAAAATTTCCTTTCATTGATTTCCGTTGATAAGCGGAAATGTACTCGAATTCTTTTGTTCAACGCTTTAAATGATCTATATAATTAATACACACCAAGTAATATGCAAAAATTAGTTGAATTTATAAACACATACCATAAATGAAAACGAATTTCGGGCAATTATGGCTACAGTTGTGTCACCGAATATTTTTGTGTGCGCTGCAAATGAACGATAAATGTTATGCACACCATTTTCTATAGTAAGCATCATGTAGGTAAGGTATATCAATATCCATATATTTAATATAGTGTAATATCATTTTAATATACTGCAAGCGATTAGTCTCCATAGACCATAATGTAACAGAATTCTTTTTAGTGTCCCCGTAACAGAACTATAAATGCTACACATTTCATTTTTTAAGGCCGAACCTGCCATAGTAAACATCAATAACATATATCAATTGCGGGGGTCGGGGCAAGAAAGTGCCAAGCCACATTTTTGGTGAAATAAATCTAACACTGTCATCTGTTGCTTAATATTGTAAATTATAATATCCTACATGTAATTTTTTTCTAATGTCACTTGGTGGCAGCCTATGTCTCAGGTTTCTTCTTTACCCCAATTGTTTATACCCCCAATAAAGATAGCTAATTTACAAAAAACGTCATAGTAATATCATTAAAGTAATGCCATATTGTTAATCAGAATATCTAAAATGTTACTGAATCACTGGCAAAAAAAACCTTTAGGTTATATATCTTGATTTGAGTATTTGATCAAATTTGATCAAAATTTTCAAATTGAAATACCTCAGAAGTTCAAAAATGTGGCTGGGCACTCTCTTGCCACGACCCCCCTCAATTATCTGGCAATCCGAGTATATTTACGCGAATTAAAGCTCGGACAGATGGACAGTTAAACCGAATTAAAAACATTTTTCAGCTGTGCTGGATAGTGTTTAAAAGATAACAAATAAATAAAAGAAGTGAAATAGCAGATAACTACGTTTATTATCGTTTTACGAAAAATCAAACTACTACTTAAAAAAAAAAAAAAAAAAAAAAAAAATCATGCATTATGGCATAGATTATGAAACACTTTCCAACGCTATCAGAATATTGCTAAGAAATTTCAGTTTTATTCATACGATGAAATAAGATATCTAAATAACCATGAAACAAGAACGAAAAATCATGCGTCAAGCATAGATTATGTAGCACTTCCCAACGCTTCCAAAATAATTTTACAAAACATACCGTTTAATAAGCTAAAAGATAACATCTAAGTAAACAATTTGGAAAACGCATAACATATTTAAAAACATAATTTCAGGAATTTCCAACAGATACAATATTCGGAAAAATATCCGAATACTTTTATTCAGCCCTGTATATGATCTATAGATTTGTATATGCTAGGATGCTAAATTTTAGTTTAGTTAGGAAACGCGTAGCACAGTTTAAAATAATCTTTCTGGAGTTTCTGTCAATAAACGGAAATGTGTTCGCGAACTTTTGTGCTGCCCTGTATAGCATCTACAGAATTTATACACACCACGTAATAGACAAAAAGCGAGTTAAAATTAAAATCGCGTTTAGTAACTTAAAACGCACTTCCAGGAATTAGTGTTAACAGACAGTAGAGAATTCTTTTGTGTGTCCCTGTAAATGAACGATGACTGCTATACACACACTATTCTGTAGTAAGCCTCTTGTAATGCACCTTAGATATATATATATAAATTTCAATGCGTTTAAAATAGTGAAACATTATTTAAATAAACCGCAGACGATTTTTCTCCATAGACGTCATGTAACGGCATTCTTTTGACTGTCCCTGTGAAGTAACTATAAGTGCTATGCACACCCTATTACATATTAAGCTTCTTCTAATGCACCTTAGTGATATATATAAATTTCAATGCGTTTAAAATACTGAAACATTATTTAAATAAACCGCAAATGATTTTTCCCCATAGACCGCAATGTAACGGAATTCTTTTGAGTGACCCTGTAATAAAACTATAAGTGCTACACACTTCCGTTGAAATAGGGAACATGCTATAGATAACAACTATAACATATAAAAATTGCAGAGCAATCCGAGCATATTTACGGGAGTTAGAGCACGGACAGACGGCAGACGGCAGACGGCAGACGGCCAGACGGCCAGACGGCCAGACGGCCATACGGCCAGACAAACCGAAGTCATAAGCACTTTTCAACTAGGTTGGAAAGTGCTAAAAAAAAAACATAACACAGTAAAAATTCATACCCAGCAATGGCTGTCCATAGCCGTGAATATGTTCAATTTTTTCGCGCAGCCCTGTGTATGATCTTCGCACCTCCTAATACACTACTAAAATGTTAAGTTTTAAAATGTATATAAAAGCTGAAAACGCGCGTCCGGTAGTTATGGTTCAATGGTTCATAGTTAGTCCTGTATTCAGTAATATATATATATATATAAAATATATATATATATATATAAATAAATAAATATATATATATATATATATATATATATATATCAGTTTCATTATATTTGAAATAATTTAACACCATTAAAATACACTGCAAACAATTTTTTCCCATAGAGTATAATGTAATGAAATTTTTTGTGCATCCTGTAAACGAACTATAATTGTTACTTACTCGATACTCCATAGAAAAAATACTGCCATGCATCTCAATTATGCCTATCCATTTTACAATGTTTGAAAGAGTAACATCATAAAAATACACTGAAAACGATTTTTCCCCATTGACCGTAATGTAACGGAATACTTTTGAGTATTCCTGTAAAACAACCATAAATTCTATACACTTCATTTTCAATACCGAACATGCCATGGTAAACCTCAATCACACATATAAGTTACATGGCAATCCGAGTATATTTACGCGAGTTAGAGCACGGCCAGACGGCCCGACAGACAGGCGGCCAGATAAACCAAATTCATAAACTTTATAAGTATGTTGAAAAATGAAAAAAAGAATCCTTATTAAAATCTCTCACCACTCAGTTAACTTCACCAAATAACTCACCTGTATCTATTGTCTATTTCAGCAGCGATTTCCATGATTCCATAGAGAGACATATTCAGGGGAACTCGCAATACCAAATTTCTTTCTAAGTCTTTTTCGTCTCCTATCCAAAGAGAGTACTGAACACGTTTCTTAGATCCATCTCGGTTTGCCAATTCGACTAGCGCGGACATTTCTAAAATTGAAAAAAAAAATAGAAATACACTTCCATAATAATCTAAATAAGTAGTATTTATTTAACTACGCATAATGCACTTATCAATACATATACTCAAAGGGTTGAACTAACGGACATTTTAAAAATTAAAATCATTCGTGGTATAACTTTCTTTTAACTCCTTCGCGACGAGCGTCCTTTACAGAATTTTTAATCTTTTACCACCGGTTTTTCACAACCGAAATTTTCACCTAATTCAATCGCAGAAATGCTAGGATTACGTAAGGCAAAGCTTCCAATAAAAAATAACTGGTGGGAATAATCGAGGATTCTGAGCATCTTATGCGTCACGTATACGTGTCGCTCGCCCCAAGGGGTTAAGGGTCAACCACTGAACTCCACAATAGTACGGAGGGCTATTTTCCTATTCTAATACATTGAATCCAGCGGTTCGGCCAAAAATACAATGCTAAAGAATTTCCGAGGAAATATTTTTGGCAAAACACAAATTTCCTCCCATAGAGTATGAGGTAGATATTTTCAAATTGAATTACCTTTTTAAATTATGACGAAGTTGTGACAATTTTCACTGATATATATTTTTTTTATTGAAAAAAACTACAGATTTCGTTTAAACTCATCGCAAATATTTAATTTGATGTTAGTTAAAAATGTATGTTAGTTAAAAGTGAAATTTTATGGAAGTTCAACAAAAGAAAAATGAAAATTGTCTTAAGTATTACTCATAAAAATATGAAAAAAAGGTGTAGAAATAAGCAAAAGTGATAACAAGTATGCGGTAAAGTTTGAAAAAAAAAATGCCTGTAATATTTTAAAAATGCAGGATTCATTGCTTGCGTACACTGAAAGTGTGATTCAGTTGCGGTATAAAGTGGACCGATGAGTTAGCTCTTCATTCTATTATGAAGCTCAGTGGGAATAACGCCCAGTCGTTTTGTAAGATCACTGATTTTTAATCGAAAATCCAAGTGAAGCCACATAGAACGTGGTCGGTAATTGGAGGGACGGCCGCTTTGAAACATTGCGATGCTGTTGGCTTCCATGTGAATGCCATATACCTGCACATAAAGTAATAAAGAATTTGGTAGGTGGGAGAGTTGTATCGAAAGTTTTATCTGGGAGATATCCCGGTTCATAGAAGCGATTAACTTTCGGCAAAACTTTAAAGCCTAAAATCAGTTTTCTGCTCTTGTGGTGCCTCGTTAAATATCTTTCCACATCTCTTTCGGCCTGCAAGCATAAGGCGACAACAAAAACGACAGTTTCATAACAGGATTTTCAGTCTTAGGATAAAATTCAAATGGGTAGAATGGCTAATTTCACCATTTTAAAAATATTTAGGACTGTACTTATCGAGTGTGATAGTTTGCCATGCCTAAAGAATATAAATGAAAACCGGTGAATATCGTACCACGAAATAATGCGTCGCACGATCCATGAGGGACACTTAAGGTACATGCAAACTTATTGTACATTTGGAACATTTTTTCAAAAACCGTGAAAATTTACTGAAACACGTATTTCATTTAAAGGAAGTTATAGAACCGTGAATACAGATAAAATTTCCATGCTATTTTTATCAACTTTTAACGCAAGGCAAATTTTAGCTTTTTTTTTTTTTTTTTTTGAAAATTTTTATTTACGGCAAATTTTTTATAAAAAATTATAATAGTAGATTTGAAATCTTTATCACCAAATGCTTGATTTTTCAATATTTGTTAAACTTTTGAATCAACTATTACCTAAAGCTCTTAAACATGTCTAATGTTTCAACTATTACGTCCCAGTGGACTATTTTTATTCTAACTGTACTAATTTTGGAAAAATAATCTCTGACATACACTTATACTAAAATATTTTCAAGAGAAATCTACCACAAAGAAAATTTTTTGTAAATTATGGTGCGATTAAATATAAAAAATAGTCGGCAGTCCTGACCCGTAATCAAAGTCTTGAAGATGAAACCTTTTCCTGCTTCATTCAAATCTAAAATCTTAGGATAATTAAATAATTAATTGTCTTGAGAAAATGAACTTTCCTTAAAATGTACGGAAATGCAGTAATTGGATGAAGCAAACTTTAAACTTACCATCTCTTCGCACAGATTTGCAGTGATCAGAGCTAATATTCATCAGACTTTGACAACTGAGAACTGGCAACACGAAGTACGTGTTTATCAAATTTCCAAAAGATCCGTCGGGTCTTTGACTCAAAATGATTTGCTCTAAAGCTCTTCTTTCATCAAAGTTATCGGGATCGTCATTGGGTTCTGCTGCAAACAAAGCCTAGAATGATAATTAACGATCATTATATATAACAAAGCAGAGAAAAATATTTAGCAACTATAACAACTACTTCAATAGACATATTCTTACATTCCTGGGCTTGGAGATAAACAACTGTAATCTTTTTCATTTATCAAACTATCTCAAGTATAAGTAATGGTGCACGCGGATAACATAAAATTTATTGCTCTCAGCAAGAAAAAAATACTACTTATTAACAAATATAAATATAATTTTAATTTTTTAATTACCCTATTCATTAATACCCCATTTATACTTGTTACCTCTATACTTTACACGTTATTGTTTTACTTACAGAATGTCTCAAAAATGTAGATACAAACTTTTAAGGGTACCATACAAGAAACGATTTTTATATAAAAAACTAGACACGCACTTTGCTTCATGTATGTAACAAATATTTGCAACAAGCTTACCTTCAATTGTGTAAAATGTGACGATATCACAAGAAGTGGCAGAACCGGCCACTATCCGCATTCAAACAGTGTTAAACTAAATGTACATGTTTCAGGATGTAGGTCACAAATTACTAGGTTCTACCAGGTCTTTTCGTAATATCATCACGTTCTACACAAAGCAATGCAAGTCTGTTTCGCATTTCATTAATATACCTTCATTTTTGTTAAAACTATAAATCGTGTTTGGAGTGAAGAGACACGTCCTGTATTTTTGAGTAAATAAATGTATTGTGATCCTAGTTTCATACACAAAAATTATTTGTTGTGATGTACGCTATCTCTTCTCAAAGTTTATACACTTGGTCTAATAAAGAAGAACACACTATATATTTTATTTTTCTACAAAATGTAACAGAAAAAAAAAGGAAATAGTTATTCGACAGCAAATTAGTGTCTTCTTTCAATTTATGTTTAAAAAATAAGCTCGTCTTCATAATGAAATTGTAAGAAACTCTAAAATTGTAAATACGAACGACTAATTTTTAACATCATATTTAGCTTTTTTTTTGTTGTAAAATTTAGGCATACCAAGCGGAAAATCAATCTATCAAGTAGTTTAGAATTCATGAAAGTATAAATTTTGGAATTCCTAATGTTAAATTTATTATTAATAGTTCAAATGAACTGCAATGCATATATTTTTTTAAGGAATGGCGTAACATTTTACATATCGATTTTTGTTAAAAAATTCATAGGTTATAATTTATATTTATTTGAATTCAAAATACATCAAACAAGTTCTTGCAACAAATCTAACCAAATCTCCAATTCAAAAATGGGTAATTATAAAGTGTATACAGAATGCAATTAAGTTAATATGTAATTAACAAATCCAAACATAAACATATCCGAAGCTCCAATTCAGAGACTGCATGCAGCTAAACATACATAATAGTTTTAAAAGAAAATTTAGAAAATAAATAGATAAAATGATAAAAGATGCCATATAAATAGAACAGATGTGACCTAATAGCATAAGATCAAATAATTGAATTTGGATGTCAAATGATATTAAACAGGGAATTCGAAAAGAAGTGAGACATGTGGAATGCATAATCTTCAGAATGGCAGAAATCAATATTTCATAAAATATACTGGAAAATTTGCTAAAAACAATATATTTCTGCCAGAAATATTGCTATATTAATTGATTTTCGAAATAATATGAATTAGAAACTATGAATCACCAGAACCAGAAATTATTAGAACCAGAAATTGATTTTTTAAATTGCCAAATATATTGCGAATCCGAAAATACAGCTCATTTCGTCAAGTAGTTTTTGATTTATGTTTAAAATACTACCCTCATTGCAATCTGTTAAGTAACGATTACAAATGAATTCGGAGTTGCAAACTTTAAACTTGCAGAATTCCTAAAATACTTGACAGAATGACTTCTAGTTTGATAAACTGGGATAAAATTTACCGAAAAAGCCAAATATGACATCAAAATCAGTCGTTCGTTATTGAATATTGCACATCCGTGAAACACAGTGCTTCTTTTTATTTCATAATTTTCTAGCCGATTTATATAGCGTAACTTATACAAAAATTTCATTTGAATACCATGAAAATCCAGAAATACATCAGTGATATAGTAAGCTGCATTACAAGTTTCTTTCTGAAATTTAGAGGATGATGAGGGCATTTTCACAAAGTACGTACTGAGTGTGTTTCACCGAAAGTAAATGTTGCAAAGGAAAATTCAACACATGAAAATTCGTTTGAACATGTTTTGGAATGAATAATTAGACAAGTATACAACGAATAAGCAATTTAGATAATTTTAGCTGTTCTTAATGTGGTTTTTGGTGCTGAAATTAAAATTAAATTTTTTTAAAAAAATGGTATATCACGTACCGTTTTTGCATAAAACTTATGCGATGTTACAATCTACTCTTTGCAATTACAACGAATCACTTCAATTAAAGGGAAAACATTTTTTAAAACAAATAATCTTGTTATTCCATTAAATTAAATAAGTATAGTGTTATACATTTCATTATAAAAAAAATATATTGATTATTTTGGAATGAAACTTGGGGATCAGGATAGACAGAGGGATTCCACAAAAAGTCTGTTATGTTCATGTATATAATTTAATAGCGTTGTCCAAATGTAAAAATAGATACTCAGATTAAGTATCCCATCGGCATGCACTCTCAGAAATAAAACACTCCATTTTGACGATTCGGCAATCCTTAGGCCTTATTTCGTTATTTTTGACAATCATTTCGTCACAGAGTCACGTGGTTTTTGATGAAACGCGAATCCTCAAATATCTGACTAAACTGTTTCCTCACTGTCAAAAATAAAACTCTCACTTTTGATGATTCCGCAATTCTTGAGCTATATTTCATCATTTTTTACAACCATTTCGTCTAAAAATTAAGTTATTTTTAATGAAATGGAAAATCTCAAATATTTGACGCAAATGTTTCCCCATTCACGGCCAGATTATTTTTGTTGTTACAAAATCGTTCAAAAAAAATTACACGAAAGTACCAAATTTACAATATATTAATGAAAACAGAAACAAATATATTTCATTCTTGGGGACCGCTATAACACGAAATTATTAAATTTCTACTTTATTTTTCATATCTGATAAGTTGCGTCTATCCTTTTTGTAACTTTAACATTTTTGTAACGATTTTATGCATTTCTATTGCTTATTAAAAGATAAATTTATCTAAAGTTACAAAATTTCGTTAAAAACGCTTAAAAAATTCTTCTAAAGTTACAGAATTTCGGTTAAAATAGTAAAATGCGAACATCATTTGGTCCATTTTCGACCGAAAGCCACAACCATTTTCCCAATGGTTAAAAAAAAAAAGGAAAAAAATCAAAATTTTAGGAGCTCTTTTTTATTTAAGAAATATATTCATATAACAATCAAATTTAAAATATGCATAACTGATCTCTTTCCCCTCTATAAACAGTAACATGTTAAAATCTCTCCTTCAATATGCACTTCAAAATTTATTATTTCTGATCAACAAATTAACTAGACCATATTCTAATCATTCATTGAACAAAGGAAATTTCTGTAATAAATTATATTAATCAAGCCATATTCTAATTATTTATTAACCATAGAAAAATCATAATAATAATCTAGCCTTATTAATTAAAACATGCTGAAATTATAACAGCACCGATAAAAATACAGTCTACCTTTTAAAAATATAAACACACATCAACATCCGGTAGATACATTTAAAATCAAATTCACACAAGGGCTCACTGGCAAAGCAGGCAGCACGTTCATCTCCCACGCCAAAGGTTGCGCTTTCGAATCTCGTTGAAGACTTGAGAAATGCGATGTAAAATTTTTCCCCATGTCAATTAGAGATGCTTCTAAAATTGTCAATAGATGGCGCCATCAATCTTTTTTTCGAACAAACAATTTGACGAAATCAATTTCCTCAGTTTTTTAGGATAGAAATTTACTCGATTTGACGAAATATTCGGTCGGAGCATTTCCCAGGAAACAGTTTCGTCAAAAACGAAGGAAATTTCGTGGAATTTGAGTATCCATTTCTAACAGTGGACTAAATATATCACTGATGATTGTCTTTTCTTTGCTCATGTGTTGTTAATGATTATTTAAAAACAAGAAAGCCTTTATGCATGCAGATTTACCAATTGTTCTACATGGTCCACAAATTTCTTACCTTTTTTGCAAGACAATATTATATTTGATGACTCGCCTAATTCTGATTCATCTAATACCGCTGATGATGAATTTCACTGTAACATAAACAATGAGGCCCCCAAACAATTGAATCAATCTGAACATTCTGATTTAATAAGAGATTTTGGGCTGTCTAACGGATCTACTGAATTTTAGGCTCCAGACTAAAAGAAAAAACTTGTTAGCTTCTAAAATATCTACTACTGTGTATATAACTAGAGAACAATAGTTTATCTTTAACTTTCTACAGTATGGTGACTATGTTTACTGCAAGGATGTTAATAGATTCATGTGCACGTTTGGCGCTAAATAAAACGCGAACGAATGAAATCTTTTTATTAGTTATACTAAAAAAAAGTCTTACAATTGTTCTTTTACGTAACGGGGATCAACGTGTTTCTGTACTTATAGTACAAGGGTTAGAAAAATATATGATGGCAATTACTGTATAGTTAATCGTGAAAATGCAGAATCATTACATAACTGTAAAAACTAAATGCAGCTTTAGTACCAAAAGAAAAATACAGAGATTTTAATTCATTTCTTATGTATACGTATGTCTGTGCATACATTTTCAAATAAAATTTTTCTATTTTATTTTTTTGTTATTATCAGATACATCAATGTAATAAATGTTGGCGCAGATTGTAAAAAAATCTGTACTTGATAAAAAAAAATAATTGAAGTCATTTTTGTACTAAGCATTCCAAATATATATAGAATCAGAATAATCTTTTTTTTTTAATTTCACAAACTTAAATTTTGTAGTGTAAGATTTGAGTAACTTGAAGTTTTCAGTGGTGTTTTAACACTATTTCCGCCGGTGTCAAATAACAATTTTTAAAGCTTTCATTTATGCTTATTTTTACTTGTAATTTTTAAAGCTAATAAGTATGAAAAATAAGTCTTCCATGTATTAAAATGATTTGTAATATTAAGATGATGTTTTATTCTAAAAATTACAGATCAAATAAACATAAATCAACACCTTTTGAAATGTGTCATTAGACATCGGTAAAAATGGTGTTAAGCAATACCTTCCTCTGATACTCTGTCTTGTGAGCTGATAATAGTTTAAGAATTGTTTCCGTGTACGAATTACAACTTTTCAAGTTATGTCTATGAATTTAAGAAATTTTTTTTAAATTTTTAATAAAATCTCATGGATACAATCATGACTAACATGATGACAGCATTACACTGCAAAAATATAAATGTATAAGCGGACTCTATTATGGAAAGTGAAAGCGATACAGCATTGAATCTGAACTAAAATTCCATTAGAAATGTTTTTTTTCTAATATATTTAAAGATAGAATGGCATAGGTTATTGAATCTGTCCCTGTCTGTAAAATTATATCTTCAATATTATTTATATTGATATTAAAGTATCAATATTCATTTCAAAATTAAAATATCATAAAACTAGAACACAAGAATAGGTTAGGCTTACCTAAACGGTCCTCTTTCGGGAGATAAGATATCTTAAATTATTCTGACTTTTCGAGAATGAATGTTCATGTTGTTCAAAAAATAATTGAATTTACACAATGTAGACACACAAACAGATATATTGACGATCACGAACACAATATACACAACGTTTTCGCGCACATCATAAATATTACATATCATATTCCGTATTACATTTTCTAGTTCATTCATAAAGCTTCTAAGACAGATCCATTTTTTATCAACAGAAAAACATCGTCTGCGCGAGGCGCAAAATAGAAACGATTAAATTAAAACCATGGAAGTACGCAACACACTCCCACCTTTGAGTTTCGAATTCAATGAAACTCAAACTTTACTTTGGGTTTATATAACCGACCATATCGGGATCGTTTTTCAGGTACAGTCACCACAGGAGAGTCACTAGCACCTTTATGGAAAATAGGTTCAGTAGATTCAGTATCTAAAAAGCAGTCTTTAACAGAATGTTGGATAATCGGCTTACTCGTAGCAGGGTCTAAATAACAGTTTTTACCAGTCAATTTTATCGTCGGTTTGGTAGGAGCAGGATCTATAGGACATTCTTTATCATTCGACTGAACTGTAGAATGGAGTTCAGTACCTCTTTCATGGGTTGCTTCTAGAGGAATCAATCTGAGAACAGGACGTAGAAATTCGCCGCCTTTCGTCTTTAGGTACCTTTACCAATCGTACATTTCTATCTTTTGAAGGATAAAGTTCAATAACTTTGGCAAGTGGCCATTCAAGTTTTTTAACATTCTCACTAGTCACAAGAACAACGTCACCAATCTGGACAGGTCTCTGATTTTTGTCAAATTTCGAGGATTGTTTTAAATATCCCAAATATTCAGTGCGGAATCTTTTTCGTAAATCTTGTTTTAGTCGCTGTCTATAAGCATGTCTCTTATTAATAGACGATGAATCCAAAATGTCAAGATCAGGAATACCTGATTCTCTAATGTCTTGTAAAAACATAGAAGGAGTAAGTGGTATTAAATCATCAATTTCCTCTGAAACATAGGTCAAAGGCCGCTGATTAACAATGTTTTCAGTATCGCAAATAACAGTTTGCATTCCTTCTAAGTCCAAAGAGCTTCGTCCTGAGACTTTTCGAAGGATCCCTTTTATTACGCCTATCAAACGTTCCCACCATCCACCCCACCACGGCGCAGATGGAGGGTTAAATTTCCAAGTGATCTTCCGAGCTGTGCTGTACTGAGATATAACATCCCAATCAATTTGCTTAAATAAATTTTCAGCACCCGTGAAATTTTTACCGTTGTCAGAATATACTATCGCAGGTCTCTCTTCGTGCTATAAATCTTCTAAAAGCTTGCAAAAAGTTAAAGTCGATAAGGATGTGGCTATCTCTAAATGTATGACTCTGTAGACAGCACATGTGAAAATAACTATCCAAGCTTTCTGACCACCTCGAAGAAGTAAAGGACCGGCGTAGTCAGTCCCTACAACCTCGAATACTGCAGCTTCTTTTATACGATCTTCCGGAAGAGGTGCTTCTATAATCGGTTTAGGTCTTGAATTAAATCTTTTACAACGTACACAGTTTCTAATTACCTTTCCAACAGTCTTCCTGCATTTCAAAATCCAAAAGTCTTCTCTTAAATTACTCATCAATATCTGGGTACCAGCATGATTTAAACTAAGATGTCTTGTCCGAATAAGTATTTCCACAACTGGACGGCTACAGGGTAACAGTATCGGAAATCGGAAATTTCTTTTATCTTTTCTCATCAGAATACGTGTCTTTACTTTAAGTAGTCCATTCGATTCTACATAACACTGAAGTGATTTTAAGCGTTTATCTTCAGTTCCTAAAAAGGATTCCTTTTGTACTATTTTTAACAAAGATATTTCAGCTCTATTTATTTCTTCTAGAGTTAAGAGTCCAGAAATCCGGTTGGCACGTTCCACTTTACAGTTAGTAAAAAATCTATAAATCCAAGCAATAGTTCTGATCAGTTTGTCGTACGACGAAATTCTGTTATAAATTTTTTCAGTTGATTCTTCATGATTTATAGTGCTAACAACAGTTTTTCTCTTTTCGGAATATACTATGTTGAAATCAGGAACAACGTCGGATTTTGGCCATTCTTTTCCGGTCTTCGCAACCATTCCGGGCCCTCCCACCAATTTGATTTCGCTAAAGTTTCTGCATTACAACCACGAGAAGTGAGGTCTGCTGCATTTAATGATCCAGGGATGTGATACCAATTATCAGGTTCTGTCAAAGATCGGATTTCTTTAACTCTATTGAAAACAAAAGGAGCCCAATTTTCAGTTCCCTTGATCCAATATATAGCATTTGCTGAATCAGATCAGAAAAATTTCGGGATATCTTTCAACTGAAGATCGTGTATAACACTTTGTGCCAGTCTAGCTCCTATATTACAGGAAAGTAGTTCCAATCGAGGAATAGAAATGGTTTTCATTGGAGCAACTCTGCACCTAGCCTGTACAAGCTGACAAAATATTGTATTTTCAGTCGCACTTCTTAAAAATATACATGTAGAATATGCATTCTTGCTTGCATCGCAGAATATGTGCAAAGAAAGATTTTCTGGCGCTTCATAATTGGAAATAATACATCGAGGGATTTTTGTTTCCTTTAATTCAGAGACATCCTTCCGCCATTTTTGAAATTTCTTGGTAAAAGATTCAGGCAATTCAGCATCCCACGAAACTTTCAATTTCCAACATTCTTGAAGGATAATCTTTGGCCCCAAGGTGACAGGACACGTGAAGCCAATGGGGTCGAAAATTCTATGAACAGCACTCAGGATTGCTCTTTTCGTTACAATAGTAGAATCTTCAAAACATTTTCGTAAATCTATTTTCAGAGTATCAGATTTTACATTCCACATCAGTCCCAAAACTATAATATTCTTTTCTTCTAATAACGGGAAGTTTTCTGCTTCTGTTTTGTTGAGATTATACTTCCACCCTCGAAGATCAAATTTGGCATTTTGGAGAATAATTGTGGATTCTTCAATAAATTTTTCAAGCTCCTCATAGTTTTCAACACTAGTGACGCAGTTATCTACGTAAAAAGACTTTAACAACTTGTCTGCTGTTTCTTTAAATCTAGAAGGCACATTCTTCAGATGATATCGGATAGTTGCACCAAGTAAATAAGGCGAACATGTAAGACCGAAAACAACCCTTTTATGCTGGAAAATTTTGAACTTTTCGGGGTCACCTTCCTCACACCATAAAAACTTCAGAAATGGTCTATCTCGCTCATTTAAACCAATTTGTAGAAAGGCTCTTCGAATATCTGCAATCACGCCTATTTTCTTCAATCGAAATTTATTTAATATAGTCGGAATGAGCTCTACGATATTAGGACCTTTCTCTAAACAATCATTGATCGAAGGTGAATCTTTTTTGTCTAGCTGAGCCATCAAAGACTGGTCTAACTCTGGTGGTAGAATTTTCTTTGATCACAGCTCTGTGTGGCAAGTAGTGTTCACTTTCGTCATTACAGGAGTTTTTAACTTCTTCAATAACGCCTTCTTGTATCCATTCTTTTAATACATCTTCATACTCTTGTAATGTTTCAGTTTTCTTTAGTGATTCAACACAATTTCTTAATCGTCGTTCAGTGATTTTTCGACCAGTTGGTAAGGGAGGATGGTTTTCAATCCATGGGAAACTCACTTCATACCTTCCTTCTGCATCTATTTTTATATTTTTATTAAAATGTTCTTCAGTTGCTTTTTCTATTTCTTGTCTGCTTACGCTTTCGCCAGGATCGAGAATTCCAAGTGTGTCTAGCCGCCCTAAATCTGAAATTTTTGCATCATTTACATGAAGTGACATCACGCTGTTTGTGCTATCGGATATGTTACATAGGTCAGTTTTTCCCATCAAAGTCCAACCAAGACGTGTTTCCATCAATACTAAGCCAGAAATCAATTGTTTTATTTTTCCGGTGTACAATTTACCTGCTACATCAGCTCCTATAAGCCCAAGAATTTCGTTAGGTGAAAACTCATATAGCAATTCAACCTGGTTATTCAAATCAGAGAGAAAGATTTTTTGTTTCTTAATTTCACTCATAAATGAGCCAAGAGGAATTTTAGGAATGTCCGAACAAATTTTTTCTTGATCTAATACTTCGACAGAACAGCGATAATTATCAAAGAAGTCGCTCAGACTGATCAAATATTTCTTGTGATAATACAGTCTCCGTGCCACCGAATAAACTATGTGTCAAATTATCTTCCCCTATGCATTCATATCCTATCTCGGCCAATGCAAAAGATGATAAATAAGATTTACTGCTACCTGAATCAATTAATATTCTTATATATTTCATCTTTTTATTACATCTAAGACGGACAATAAGCGTTTGTAAAAGTACGCGACGAGTACCTGTTTTATTGGATAAAGCAGTGTCTTTTTTACTTTCGATATCTGACTTTTCCATAATCGGGTTTTCATTATCATTTTTTGCTGGGCACATTATTTTGAAATGTAATTTACCGCAATCACAGGGTGGTATTTTCGTTCTACAAAAACGTGATATGTGTTTTCTTATCTCTAAACATTTAAAACAAGCCCCTTTTTTCATTAATATTTGTTTTTTCTCTTCATGAGATAAACTATTAGCATGTCTACATTCGTTACTTAAATGTGACTTGTTACAAAAAATATACGTTTCCCTTTTCATTTTTGATGAATTATGTAATTCCGTAGCCGTTGGAATATCTCTTTCTCGCCTATTTGACACTGTATAAATATTTTTGTTTACATTTTCTAAATTAAACCCACTTCTAGCCAAACGGACTTTTTCTTCGCTTTCGATTTCGTGCTGCAAAAATTTCATCAAAGAATCTAACTTATTATTACTTTCGTCTTTTGAATTTAAAGTAATAGAATTTAAGTTTCTTTCCCAAATTCTCAATATTTCAACTGGTAAGCACGATTCAACCAATGGATAAAGAATTGCAGAATAATGTTCGCTTGAAACACCTAACATTTTTAATGATCTTAAATAGGTTTCAATTTTGTCGTATAATTTAAAAAGAGGAATTCTTGGACCTTTTCCTGTAGCATTATTCATCATTAAAGCGAGCACCTCTTATATATACTTCTATTAACATATCAGTACGACCAAATCGAGCCTTTAAACATTCAATAACATTTTCATAACTATCACCAGTAGCGGGGTACGACTCGACTATTTCTCCTTCTCTAGAACCTTTTAACGTTGCTTGTAACAAGTACTGATATTTATCTTCTTTCGCGATTTCAGAATCGTTATTTATTTTTTCAAACTGAGCCCAAAAGGCTAACCACTCCTTAATATCTCCCCCAAATAATTTAAATTCTATCTTAGGAAGTTTAAACTTCCGTTTCGTGATATTTTCAGTTTCGAAAACCTTTAAAATCTTTTGAACTTTCGTTTTTAACTTAATAAATTTCTCTTCATACACGCTAAAACCTTTGTATTCCTTATCATAATTTTCTTGAGAACATGTTTTATCGTTTAAAAGAAGATCTAACATTTCTTTTTCTTTTGGTTGTAGATCTGTCCATTTTTCCCCTAATTGAGCATATAAAATCTCAATTTCTTCAATATCTTTATTTTCATCAGTTAATTTGTTCTCAAGTAAATTAGCAATTCGCGTAAAAGTGCTTCTTAATGGAGTACGCAATTTTTTAATCTGTTCCATTATCGTATTTTATTTTCTTAAATAATATAATATCCCGGTAGAGAGATGCCAAAATAATATTGAATCTGTCCCTGTCTGTAAAATTATATCTTCAATATTATTTATATTGATATTAAAGTATCAATATTCATTTCAAAATTAAAATATCATAAAACTAGAACACAAGAATAGGTTAGGCTTACCTAAACGGTCCTCTTTCGGGAGATAACATATCTTAAATTATTCTGACTTTTCGAGAATGAATGTTCATGTTGTTCAAAAAATAATTGAATCTACACAATGTAGACACACAAACAAATATATTGACGATCACGAACACAATATACACAACATTTTTCGCGCACATCATAAATATTACATCTTATATTCCGTATTACATTTTCTAGTTCATTCATAAAACATTCTAAGACAGATCCATTTTTTATCAACAGAAAAACATCGTCTGCGCGAGGCGCAAAATAGAAACGATTAAATTAAAACCATGGAAGTAGCGATAAAACGCAACATAGGTAATGATAGGGTAAATTTCGAGATCAAAGGGTGTAAAACTATCCTGCGCCGTCAGGCGCCCACGGGGGTCGCCGACGCGCGTAAACGACCATCGCACCCAAGCCTCTGAAGGGCTTATACCGCACTAGGGCTTTGTCTCGCCCGGCGCTGCGATCGGCCTGAGGCCGCTCCCCACTGCGGACCCCCAGGTCATTTTACCAAGGTTGGTGACACAGGTCGTCACGGTAGTAACCCCACGTCTTGGAGGAAACTTCCGCAGAGACGAAACCTTGATGAACCGCCATGGAACCCCCGACGACTTCGTTCGCGAAACCCCATAGGGGGAGACGGTCGCTAGGTCATATGTCGAGCTACCACGACGGCTCTTGCTTTACCACAGCTCGAGGGGTGTGAGCAACCTACAAAGGTTGTCACGTTCCCTCTTGCAGTGGATCCTGAAAGGGAAAGGATTAGTGCAACAAAATATAAATTACTAAAATTACAACAACATCAACTAATGACTAGAATGCTTAGAGCATTTCCAACAACAACAACTATTTACAACAACAACATCACATATATATATAAACAACTGTGACTAGCCCATTTTATCACAGACAACTGCCGGCTTATGAGACGAATCTCAAGTCTGCGTACTGATTGCACCATTACCTCTACCTCTACGTCCTGCACCGTGGGGACCACGGGCATTTCGCAGTGCGTTCAAGTGTGGGCGTGGAAGAGCTCGGTGATTACGGCCTGCTCTTTGGCGACCAAGGTTGCGATCTAGAGTACGCATAAGGAGTCGGTGAATAATCAGCCGGATCCCCTTTCTGGCGTAGCCACACAGGCAGAGATCGCGTGGTGTTCGCCTCCGAAAGTCGCGAGAAAAGTACTTTTCCCGCACAGACTTCCAGAGCTCACACCGATAGAGCACATGGCTGATGTCGCACACCTCAACTCCACAAAAACATGTAGAGTCGTGGTGAAAGAATCGAGCCTGATGATCGCCAAAGGTGCCGTGTCCCGTGAAGACCTGATTAATGAAGAAATCGCCCTGCAGTCGACGGATGCCGGAAAGATTCATAGGTCTTGCGCCCGGTCCCAGATTGGTCCCATGACGGCCATGCCCCATGACGGCCATGCCATTGGCCCCATGCGGTGCGTGACTGGAATCACTACATCGACGTCTTGTCGAGTAGTGGCTTCTTTTGCCAATATGTCCGCCCTTTCGTTAAAGACGTGACCAACATGGGCCCGGACCCAATGCAGATGAACCTCAATTCCTGTAGTTTTAATCAGATCCCTAATCTCGGCAATGGCCTTGTGCTGAGGCACAAGTCCGTGAAGCGCTTGGAGCGCCGATCTCGAGTCTGAGAAGACGTCGAGTTCCCCGAGACCTCTCCTGTGGGCATGGGTGATTGCTTCTTTGATCGCATGGACCTCCGCCGCAAACACTTCCGCCCCATCGTAGAGACGGAACTGGCTCTCCGCAAGTACTTGGTTCTCTGACACAGCGAGGAACGCGCAGCCTACTGTTGCGTTCTCCTTCTTGGATGAGATCAAAGGGTGTAAAAAGCCTGGGTAGAAGTAAAAAAAAAAAAGAGGAAATATGTGAGGAGTGACTGCTGATCTAAAACCATATTAATTGCCGTAACAATATACAGGGTGATTGCAAATGAATATCCCAACAGTGAAGGGCTATTCAAGGTCGGCAAATCTTTTCACATCCGCGTGCCAATTTTTTTCCAAAAAATTTTCAAGTGACCATGGCGTGCCAACCCCCAAACCCCACCTATCTGTGCCAAAAAAAATTATAAAAATAATGAATAAAACTACTTTTATTATTATTAGATTAAGATATATATGGATAACATACCTCACATATGGATACATATGGATACATACAGGTAATAATATTAACATAATATTAATATCAACATGCATATTAAATTAAATTATGTATAATATTGAAAACTCAAACCAAAATAACTTGTCGCATAAAAATATTAATTGATTATAGTAATAATTATAGAAAGAAGATATGTATAAGAAATAATTTTAGCAATCGTAAAAAATATTAAAAACTCAAATCGAAACAACTTGCCAAATGACTATAAAAATTATGGTAATAGATAGTGTTGCCCCTTGGGATCTGTTGATTTTGACATTTTAAGCAACGTGGTGGTTTCATAATAGATGTAATTTTATTTTAAAACTAGCTGTTACCCGTGACTTCGTTTACGCAACATTAAAAGAAGAATTAAGGGATAATATAAATACATTAATTAAGCAAAATATTTTATTCCCGATAATTAAAAACGTTAATAATTAACTAACTGTTTATCACATTTCATAGGAGACAATACGGTATTTTTTGTTATGGGGACCTTGACGTAACTCAGTCTGAAAAAAAGTGAAATTTTGTGCCAAATAATCGCGAAAATGAAATTGAAACCAATGCAAAAAAGGAGGCCAAATAAAATCGTGGAAATAGACGAATTTGGTAAAAACAAATGTCAATTTTACCTGATAAGCAGTTTTACTTTTAACGCCTTTGTGAAACGTTTTAACAGCCATCCTTCAAAAAAACATTAATTGGAAATAATATATGCTTTTTCTTTAAATTCAATTCTGCCTCCTTGGTTTAATGTATAGCTGAAACAAATCTTGTTTTTTAAGTGACAGAATGTTGACAGGCAATTTTTTTTCTCCAGAATAAATTGATCCATGAAGAAGTTTGAATATGTGAAAATATGTTTTTATTTTTCGGATAATTTACTGAAATCAAGATTTTGTTTTCACGATCTATTCAAAGTAAAAATAAATTCTGTTTTTCAGTTTTAATGAGAAATGGTGTAAAAGATATACTAATCTGTTTTTTGCTCCTTTTTTATACACATATGGAGTAATTTACTTTCCGTTTTTAGTGAAACTTCGTTAAAATTTACAAAAAAAAAAAAAAAAAAAAAAAAAAAAAAAAATCTTGGCATCTAATTTAAATTTTTTAATTCTGGTAGTTTCTGTGACATCCTCAGATCAATAATAACCGGTATTAAGTAAATCGCGTTGCGTTCGATAGTCTAGGAGTAGTTGCGAAATACAAACACAAGGTCAGATTTTAATATAATAGATTCGTGTTCATTTTCCTTTTCTTAAAATTATGATTTTTAGCAGATATATGTGATTTTTAGTTGAAAACTCCCATCTATATATAACGGATACTCATGCTTAATAATCAGTATAGATAAAAAACATTTAAATTTTTCGTTATAAATATGGCGTGAAACTCATCTACTTTCTATACTTACTGATTGTTTTATTAATGTAAGGAACTGATTCACACTCATTTTAAAACATATTGGAAAATTCCCGTTTTATTTCCAATATGACGTTTCTTTTTCCCCAGAGAAATCCCTTTTTAATGACATAATTCTTGTTAATTTTCTTTTCTAGATAATTAATTTCAATACTGGCATAGGGGAAATTATGTCACTTAAACGAAATAATTTTAAATCTTTAGGTTTTATTAACAAAAATGGATCGATTAACATTCGTCTTTTTTTTTTAGGTAATCGAGTTATTTCTTTTCGTTTTAAGAATGAAATAACTATTCCTCGCTATCCATGACATCATTTTCGACATGGATAATATTGCGGAGCATATTATGGACATTTGCTAACCATTTTCTTTTCAAACTTCTTTTTACTTTTTAAAATTTAAATTAAAAATACGGTATACTTATATTAGCCGTGCGCAGACGGTAAAACGCCAAGTATTGTACCATACAAAAGAAAAAAAAAAGAAAAAAAGTTAAGAAAAAAACCCAAGATAATTTTATTTCACCATCAAAGCAATATCCGCTTTATTTTTGATGTATGACGTCATATTCTCCTGTTTCCTATGGTTACGCATATTGAAACCTTGTATTGTTATCAAAAACTAAAAAAAGTACGTTTAATTTCTAATAATATTATTTAATCTTTTTTAATTCTTTAAATTTTTATTTCATTTTTATTTTGCACGTGAAAAGTTTTCAATCGAAACTAAATTGTTGAGTAAAAATTATTATTCCCGGTTTTGATTAATTTTTGGCAACGGTAAACTATTAGCAACGGTAAAGTAAATTTAACAATTTTAAAATATTATACGAAAAAATGTCCATTTATTCTCTATGAAAATAACGAAATTTGGAATTATTAAGAAAAATATTTGAATAAAATGAACAAAAACCAGTCTATGTTCATTTGAGGGTTATAATCAACCTATATGCAAAAATACAAGATCATTAAATGCTCCATTTTGACGCTGGCTACAGCCTAACATTTGCACACAATCGGATTTATAATATTAATAGCTGTTACCCGTGACTTCGTTCACGCAACATTAAAAGAAGAATAAATACATTAATTAAGAAAATATTTCACTCCCGATAATTAAAAACGTTAAAATTAACTAACTATTTATCACATTTCATAGGCGACAATACGGTATTTTTTTGTTATAGGGACCTTGACATAACTCAGTCTTTAAAAAGTGAAATTTTGTGCCAAATAATCGCGAAAATGAAATTGCAACCAATGCAAAAAGGAGGACCAAATAAAATCGTAGAAATAGACGAATTGGGTAAAAGCAAATGTCAATTTTACCTGATAAACAATTTTACTTTTAACGCCTTTGTGAAACGTTTTAACAGCCATCCTTCAAAAAACATTAATTGGAAATAGTATATGCTTTTTCTTTAAATTCAGTTTTGCCTCCTTGGTTTAATGTATAGCTGAAACAAATCTTATTTTCTAAATGACAGTATGTTGACAGGCAATTTTTGTTCTCCAGAATAAATTGATTCATGATGTTTGAATATGTCAAAATATGTTTTTATTTTTCGGATAATTTACTGAAATCAAGATTTTGTTTTCACCATCTATTCAAAGTGAAAATCAATTCTGTTTTTCAGTTTTAATGAGAAAATGGTGTAAAAAATATACAGATCTATTTTATTTCTCCTTTTTTTATACACAAATATGGAGTAATTTACTTTCCGCTTTTAGAGAAACTTCGTTAAAATTAACAAAAAAGAAAAAAAAATCTTGCCATCTAATTTATTTTTTTATATTCTGACAGTTTGTGTAACATCCTCGGATCAATGATAACCGGTATAAAGTAAATCACGTTGCGTTCGATATTCTGGCACTGTAAATGAAAATTGTAAATTTACGGGCATTCTCCATGAATTGCTGCCGTAATTTTACGGGAAATGCCCCCTTTTCAAGGTAAACGGTCCATTTCAGTAAATTTCATGGTTTTACTGGCAAAAACCGTTTATCTAATAACAAAGCTCGTTTATCTAGTCACAAAACCGGTTTTCTTATGGACATTGCCTGGAATCTCTGCTGCAGTAATTTTACTGCAGCAATTTTTTACAGTGAGGAGTAGTTGCGAAATACAAACATAGATTCGTGTTCATTTGCTTTTCTTAAAATTATGATGCGATTTTTAGCAGAAAATTCTCATCTGTATATAACGGATATTCATGCTTAATAATCCGTATAGATAAAAAAACATTTAAATTTTTCGTTATAAATATGGCGTGAAACTCATCTACTTTCTATACTTACTGATCCTTGTATTATTAATGTAAGGAATTGATTCACACTCATTTTAAAACACATTGGAAAATTCCCGTTTTATTTCAAATATGACGCCTCTTTTTCCCGCAGAGAAATCCCTTTTTAATGACATAATTCTTGTTAATTTTCTTTTCCAGGCAACTAATTTCAGTACTGGCATAGGGGAAATTATGTTGCTTTAACGAAATAATATTAAATCTTTAATTTTTATCAACAAAAATGGAACTATTAGCATTCGTCATTTTTTTTAGGTAATCGAGTTATTTCTTTTAGTTTTAAGAATGAAAATAAATATTTCCCGCTATCCATGACATCATTTTCGATATGGATAATTTTGCGGAGCATATTATTGACATTTGCTGACCATTTTCTTTTGAAACTTCTTTTTACTTTTTTAAAATTTAAACAAAAAAATACGGTATAGTTATATTAGCCCTGCGCAAACGGTAAAACGCCAAGAATTATTACCATACAAAAGAAAAAAGCGAAGCAAAAAACCCCAAGATCATTTTATTTCACCAATCAAAGATATCCGCTTTATTTTTGATGTATGGCGTCATATTCGCCTGTTTCCTATGGTTACTCATATTGAAACCTTGTATTATTATCAAAAACTAAAAAAAAGTACGTTTTATTTCTTATAAGTTTTATTTCTAATAATATTATTTAATCTTCTTTTTAATTCTTTAATTTTTTTATTTCATTTTTATTTTTCACGTGAACATTTTTCAATTGAAACTAAATTGTTGACTAAAAATTATTATTCCGGAATTTGAATTAGTTTTGGCAACGATAAAGTATTAGCAACGGTAAAGTAAATTTAACCATGTTAAAATATTATACTTAAAAAATGTCCATTTACTCTCTATGAAAAAACGAAATTTTGAATTATTAAGAAAAATATTTGAATAAAATAAACAAAAACCAGCCTATGTTCAAATGAGGGTTATAATCAATCTGTATGCAAAAATACAGGATCATTAAAGGCTCCATTTTGACGCTGGCTTCAGCCTAACATTTGTGCACAATCAGATTTATAATATTATTAGGATTAGGATTAGGATATAAAATCAGAAAAGAAACATCGAAAAAAATCATTTACGAATAATATCTGCAAAATATTTGTTTTACACCTGCTATTAAATGGAAAATTATCATTTTAAAAATATATTTACAATGCATAAGAAGAAATTAGCAAATACAAAAAACATTATCTAAAAAGTCTGCAAAAGAAATCTGTTTTCTCTTTGGTTTTCGTTGATTCACTTTTATTTTCTAATTTCATAAGCATTTCAAAATCTTCTCTTTTTCAGTAGAAAATTAAAAACTTTGTAAAGTACGTAATGCAGCAATAGCATCTTGAAATTTCAGTGTTAGTTTCTCTTCGCCAAGTTTGCAATTACTCTCATTTAACTCATTGTCATAAATGTTTGTTTCTTCTATCAATTTTCCGCTATCGTTTGTACAAAAAAGATAAATCGTAAGTCGAAGATAAAGTAAGTGAAGGTTTAACAGATCTCATATTTTCAAGTCAAGATTTATTACGATATTTTACCGATATTTCCTTCTTTGGTTAGAACCTTAATAAACTGGCATAATATGCAGAGTAATGGTTTAACAATGTCTAAATGTAGTTACACTTTTAAAAGTAATTAAAAAGAGAAGAAAGTAAAGCAATTAAACAAATTAATGTGATTTCTTATGTGATGGACTCATAATTGGTTATTTTTAATAAAATACGTGATGAACTGGAGTCATCTGACAAGTTGATTCGATAAGAATTTTTAATATTGTTCATTTCTGATAATAATGATTCACAAGCATAAGTAGAGAGAGAGATTGTCAACATGGGGCAAATGCCGACTTCTTCTGGAATTGAATTCAAAGTTTACATAATTTTACTACCAACATTTTTGTTTATGATGCCTGGCAGTCTTTCTTTTTCGATCATCTCCAAATCCTCTCTCAATTTGACAAATTGCTGAGTCCATATTGAGCTGGATTAGAAGTCGATAAGCTACATTTTAATTTCTGAAATTTTTAAACAATCGAATACAATCCGTTTATCAATTGGAGTCACATCTGGGTAGATAATAAATTTAACCATAAATACTTGATTTTTAGGTGCGTTCGTAATTATATAAATACGTAGCACCTATAGTCGTCGTTTGGTCTGTCCGTCCGTCTGTCTGTCTGTCTGTCTGTCTGTCTGTCTGTCTGTCTGTCCGTCCGTCTGTCTGTCTGTCCGCATATAACAACGCAAAAACTACCCAACCAAATGGTTTGCAATTTAAAATATATTATCTTTGCAGAATTTTGTCGAGAGATTTCAAATTTTATTAAAATCGAATCAAAACTTTAGGAGATATTAATAAAAATATTTATTAAGAAATTTGATTTTTTTTTTAATCGGTACTTTTTTGTTATAGGAGCTTCCGATGGATGTTAAATCGTCAAGCGACCGAGATGCTTATTTTATTACAGAAATTAATCTGCAGACGATATAATTCATTTCACAGAATTAAAAATCATCAAGATCTGAATATTTATATAACTAGCTGATACATATATATCTGAATATTTATATAACTAGTTAAGATATTTGTATGAACAGTGTCATAAAATATATACTTAACTAGCTGTTTAACCCGTTCTACGCACGGGATATCATGAATTTAATTCTAAAACGTGCGTACGAACGCACCTCGTTTGTAACGTTTGACCTACAATTTCCAACTTGTTTCTTTTATAATTGAATTTCTTTGTACTTATATTACGGATTAGACACCAGAAATTTTAAGATAGATTTTTAACTTTGTTTAGTAGCATATTTTATGTGATTTTCACAGGATTACTATTTCTATATAAATATAGTGGTGGCAAAGAGGTTGATTTATTTATTATAAGTTAAATAAAAAGTGGTGCAACTTTGCATCACTATGCATTTAAGTATTAAATGATTCCGAAATGGGTAATTTATTGATATGACAAGTACACAAATACTTATTATAACAATCAAAAGCTATTGCCAGTCAAGGTCGTGTATTAATGAAAGAAAAATAATGAAGTGCAGTATTTTGGGGAGTTTGACTAAATTTGATTTAATCAACGGCGTGCCAAAAATATCCTCTCGCGTGCCAGCTACGGCACGCGTGCCATAGGTTTGCCGACCCTGGGCTATATCTTCTGAACAATAAAAGGTAGTGTTACATTTCACACATCGAAGTGAATGAGAAGTTATGAAGTTTCATAGAAGTAAAGGTTCGTTTGTTTTTTGGCGAGAGATGGCACAACGAGTGGCGGATTGAACCGACGTGTACTGTTGCCAGTTCATTCAGCAGTTGCCGCCAAGATGACAACAGCACAATAAAAGGCGTTCTGTGCAATCGAATTTGTATATACAGACATGCGAAAAATATTATTCTCTTTATTGGCTTTGCCGGTGTCTGGCAATGTAAATATGAAATGTTTAACTTGTATCTATTTTTATTTGAATTGCATACCTGCATTACTAAGGCAGTGGTCTGTAAATTTTCTACAGTTCCATTTCTGTATTGACGTTGCTTCAATTCCATCGTAAGCTCACGGAGTGTTTCCATGTCGACATCATTGCCTGATTGCTTACTAGCGCAGGCCAAAGCCATGATTGAAACAGCTTGCATATCTGTTGAAAATTAGTCATTATTTAATACTAAAAATTTCTTTCACAATTGGATAAACACATTTATCACTTATTTTAAACAAAACAAAATAAAGCAGTTAATAGAGATGGTACAGATGATTTTACAAATTATTATATATTATAATACGAGCAAATCTTACGTATCTCTGTGTTTGTGTGTGTATGTATATGCAAATTTTACCTTAAAAAATCTCTAACGATTTTGACGAAATTTTGTATCCTTCCGTTTTCGGGCACGCGAAGACCATTGGGTTAGGTCATGTATTCGAGAAAATTTGATTAGTGGGTCATTTCGGGTCACTACGGGTCAATGTCAATATTTTATATAAAAAACGGTTCAAACGATTTTGACTAAATTTGGTATCTTACCATTTTCTGGCACGTGAATACTATTGGGCTAAGTCACATGCTCGAGAACGTTCGATTAGTGGGTCATTTTTGGGTCACTACGGGTCAAGCTAATTTTATCTAAAAAACGGCTCTAACGATTTTGACTACATTTTGTATATTACCGTTTTGGATTACGAGAAAACCATTGAACTAGGTCACATGTTCGAAAAATTTCTATTAGTGGGTCATTTTGGGGTCACTACGGGTCAAGCTAATTTTACATAAAAACGGCTCTAACGATTTTGACCAAATTTTGTATCCTACCGTTTGTTTTCGGGTGATTTTCGGGCGAAATTCAATTAGTGGATCACCATCGGTCATCACGGGTCAGAGTCAAGCTAATTTTATGTAAAAAAAATGGCTGAAACGATTAAGAGTAATTTTTTTCTCTACCGTTTTCGGGCACGCAAAGATCATTGGGCTATGTCGTATGTTCAAGGAAATTCGATTAGTGGGTCATTTAGGGTCACTGCGAGTCACGGTAAAGCTAATTTTATGTAAAAGATGTCTGAAACGATTTAGACTAAATTTTGTGTGTCGTTCTGCCGGCCAGAGAAGTCGGAGGGAAAGCTCCCGGGGGTCACGTGGAGACAACCTAAGCCATAACGTGTCTATGCGTTCAGGGATGCTTTTCCTAGACATCACGGGCTGGCGAGAGGTTCCTCCTCCTCGCCGCAGCCGATGAGGCCAGTCGCTACCTCCCTCCATAGGTTTCAATGTTCGGAAGCTGCGGTACGGAAAGAGTTTGTCAGTCGAACCCGGTTTAAGGCCTAGGGCCAGGTTTCTTCTTTTGGATTCCGGCTACGAAGCTGTTGGGCAACTCAGGCGGACTCCCCAAGTGTTTTGTGGTGATGTCCTCTAAGTTTGGGCTCCACCGCATGTTGCAACGACCTCTGTTCTTCAATTCATTTGGGGTAGGGGAGAGATACGCAGGTGGCGTATGCTCTCCAGGCCAAAGAGCCATTTGTGGAGGTGCCCGGGTAAATCAGCCCATAGTGTAAGATTTTGCAAATCTAGCGGGAAAAAATTCAAAAAATTGATTTTCAGTAATTACAGTTTTAGACGTTTTAAATTACATCTAACACATTGGAGAGAAAAGAGATAAAGTGAAAGCAGTTTAACTCCACAACAACACCATTAAAAGTCGGCTCAAAACCACGTTTTCTTTAAGCCTTTTTAAAACGGCTATTGTTGTAGATGTAATTTCATTGATAGGAAGACTTGGGAGACTTGATCCTTTTTTCAGTTTTTAATTTTTAATTTGGAAAAAAACAAAAAAAATTAAAAATGTTTCCAGTTATTATTAAAGGCTCATGTGTCCTTAATGTTGTAGTATTTTTTTTTTTTTTTTTTTTTTTTTAACCATTTTTAAAATAACTATAAATTAACAGAAAATTTCGAAATAAAAACGAAACTGAAGTGGAATGATATATTCACCTTGTATTTAAAGTCAATAAAATATACATTAAAACATGCTTAAAAGGTGACAAAAGATGTTAAAAACGTTAAAATACAAACATACTTTCGGGATGTGATCGAAAGTCTCGAAAAAGTGATCGAAAGTCTCGGGACGTAAATGTTTGTATTTTAACGTTTTTAACATCTTTTGTCACCTTTTAAGCATGTTTTAATGTATATTTTATTAACTATAAATTATTTTCCAAAAAATATAAAAAAAGGATCAAGTCTCCCCAATTACAGGGAGACTTGATCCCTTTCCAAAGGAGACTTGATCCTTGAAACAGATGCATTGAAATGATTCAAATTAAGTTGTAGAAATCAAATTTATTGTTGACTAACATGCAAAAAAGGGAGAAAACTACAAAACAAACTTTACATTTGGTAAAAAACACTGTTTCCCATATGAATGATTATTATTGCTAAAATTAATGATCAAAAAACATTTTCAAAGCTTTAAAAGTCAAACTTAAATGTTAAAATTGTTGCAGTTTGAAGAGTTCCATCAAGCATGACTGGTTTAGATACTTTTTTGACAATATTCATCATTGCCCACAACACTAATGTTAACATTTTCTGGATAAATAAGTTGGTCGGAATTAAGTCCTCTTTTTCTTAGAAAATTGATTTTGCATTCAGATGATGAAATCTTCTTTACAATTTTTCGAAATTACTAATTTCCTTCTTTCCTAGAAATCGCACAATGACAAAGTCACTTTCATCAATTGACAAATTTTGTGGATTTTCGAATATTTCATCAAAATGTTCATCAAGTGAATCTGGCTTGGTTGAATCATGAACACTACAACTGCTCTCACTTTTTGAAGATTCGCGGTTTTCATTTTTAGTGTTTTTACTTTTCTTTCTTGAGATGAAATGAGTTTTTCTTGATTTAGGTTTTTTATTCAGCTGGCGATCTTGTATTTCTTCTTCAATCTGTCTTTTAGTTGGTGTGCTTGTCAAAATTTTTAAAGATTCTTCATCTTCCCGTTTTGGGTAATTAAAATTTAGAGAAGGCTTATATGTCTCCTGGAGTCACTATGTTTGTTTTAACTGTAATTGTATTGCTGCTTGTTGGGGTTAATGGTTGATCTGTGACGAAAGATGATAAAAAATCATCTTCAGAAAAAATATTCCTGTTTAAGGGATATATGCCAGTGATTTTAAATCCAAGTTAACCCTAGTCTAACTAATATTGATATTGTCTAAATGCGACTTGAAAATGACAATTAGGAGTACGGGCTAAAAATTTTACATTAATTTGGCTTAACTTTGGGTACACTTGATCCCCAGGATCAAGTCTCCCCATACAATAGGGATCATGTGTCCCTAATGTGAATGAGTTGGAAAAATAATTATTAAATCAAAAGTAAAGAAACTGTATTGGATTTAAATAACGACATTTAAGCAGTAAGGAATGTTAGTAAATTATATCAATCAACTTAAGTAATTTAGTTATATTTAGAAAAAAATAAGAAACATAAACTACCTACTGAAAAAGAAGTTTGATTGTAAGAAATCAGATATTTATTTCTTACAACAAAAATAACAAGAACGAAAAATCATGCGTCAAGCATAGATTATGTAGCAATTTCCAACGCTTCTAAAATAATTTTACAAATCATTACCGTTTAATAAGCTGAAAGATGACATCTAAGTAAACAATTTGGAAAACGCATAACATATTTAAAAACGTAATTTCAGGAATTTTCAATATATACAATATTTGGAAAAGTATCCGAATACTTTTATGTAGCCCTGTATATGACCTATAGATTTGTATATATACATAGGATGCTAAATTTTAGTTTAGTTAGGAAACGCGTAGCACAGTTTAAATTCTCCTTCTGGAGTTTCTGTCCATAAACGGAAATGTGTTCGCGAACTTTTGTGCTGCCCTGTATAGGATCTACAGAATTTATACACACCACGTAATAGACAAAAAGCTAGTTAAGATTAAAATCGCGTTCAGTAACTTAAACGCACTTCCAGGAATTATTGTTAACAGACAGTAGAGAATTCTTTTGTGTGTCCCTGTAAATGAACGATGACTGCTATACACACACTATTCTGTAGTAAGCCTCTTGTAATGCACCTTAGTAATATATATAAACTTCAATGCGTTTAAAATAGTGGAACATTATTTAAATAAGCCGCAGACGATTTTTCTCCATAGACGTAATGTAACGGAATTATTTTGACTGTCCCTGTAAAGTAACTCTAAGTGCTATGCACACCCTATTCCATATTAAGCTTCTTCTAATGCATCTTAGTGATCTATATAAATTTCAATGCGTTTACAATAGTGAAACATTTTTAAAATAAACCGCAAATGATTTTTCCCCATAGACCGCAATGTAACGGAATTCTTTTGAGTGTCCCTGTAAGAAAACTATAAGTGCTACACACTTCAGTTGAAATAGGGAACGTGCCATAGATAACGACAATAACATATAAAAATTGCAGAGCAATCCGAGCATATTTACGGGAGTTAGAGCACGGACAGACGGCCAGACGGCTATACGGCCAGACGGCCAGACGACCAGACGGCCAGACAAACCGAAGTCATAAGCACTTTTCAACTAGGTTGGAAAGTGCTAAAAATGGGTGAATGAAATTCTGTTGTTAGATCTGTTGATAAGGAATTACTTTATTAGAGTTGCCGATTTCAGAGACTTAATTGCAGATTTTCCTTGGTTTTAGACCTAGGGATCAAGTCTCCCCTATTTATGGTTGAAAATAAACTTATTTTGTAAATATTGTTTTATGATAGCATGGAATCGTTACAACAAGGTATGTACTTTGTATTTTACAATTATGATAGTTATTTAAAAGTGTTACATTTTTAAAATAAACTTTTAAGTTAATATGTAAATTATTTGTAAATTTAATAGCATATGATAAATTTAAAAAGCGGCCAAAAATTTTGTACACGCTGGTACATTGTAACTTAATTTTTTTTTGTAATTATATATGCATATAGATATAAAATAAATCAATTTCAGCTGAAACTATTTGCAACTTTTGAAGATAAGTAATTTTTTTACAAGTACTGAAGTGTTCATTTTGAAAAGAGAATTCTATGAGATATTGATAAAGGATGTTACTGGACATGAATCCTTTTCTGTAAGTTCTAAAAATATCCTGATAGACTATATATTACAGAAATACAATATTCAACATTGCTCCTCTGTTATGTTAGACCAGATTAAGCGGCTGATCCATTCGTTTATGATTGACATTAATCGAAGATGGAGAAACTGTCATTGCATAAAGAACCTTTTTTTTCAGACAAATAAGAAATGGCTAGATTCAAATATAATAATAAGTAATCTATATTTACCCGGCAGAAGTAATAATGACTCCAAAGATAATAATCCAAAGATTTTTTTAAATTGCTGCTCTGTCCTCTAGCGTAACAGGTATTGATCAAACTCTCATTGAACGATTTTACGTAATTCTACCAACATTAACATATGGATACTAGACAAACATACCCGCTTTTAAGCATTACTGTGACAAAACTGCTGACATGTATGTGTCTTTATACAATTGGTATCCAATGCCTGTAACACTACATAAACTACTTATATATGGTCCAGAAATAATACAGAAATTTTTACTATACCAATTGGTCAGATGTCAGAAGAAGCACAAGAGTGTCGTCATAAAGAGTTTAAGAAATTTCGATTGGAAAACTCTAGAAAGGTATCAAGAGTAAAGAGTAATGAAGATATCATGCACAATCTTCTAATTAGTTAAGATCCGGTAATTACGTCATTGAAACTTCTGGAAAACTGCAGATCAGCTGAAATCCACACTGAAGTTTTAAAACTTTTACAGACACCAAATACAGGGTGAATCTAAACTCTTGGGCAAAATTTTAAGGGGTGATAGTACACATCAAGAGAAACAATATTAAATAGGAAACTAAGGGTCCCAAACGTCTTCCGAAGGAGATAGGCGCCATTAAAGTTTAGTGTCCAAAATTTCCAATAATTATAAAAAACGGAAAAATTGGTCGATTCGTTTGCGGTTTTCGCTAAAATTATTCTTTATATCAGTATTTTCTTAAAAATAAATTTTAAAGAAAAAGTTTTAAAAATGTCGATAGAAGGCGCTTTAGACTTTGGAGTAACGAACAACTATTTTTTACAGTTATTTTTTGTATCTGATTAAATGCTTTCAAAAGCTTAAACTTAAACTTAAATTTTGAGCTCAAAATCTGAATCATTGGGAGAGTTAAGTAGCGCAAACTGAACTGTGTTCAGGAGTTGAAATTTCAACCCCCCCTGAACACAGTTCAGTTATTCCTGATCTTGGTGTCGTAGACCAGGCAGAAACTACTACCCCCTAAACGTAAAATAAACGATAGAGGGATGACAAAATTAAATAAAAAATTTATTTTAAAAATAATTTTTAAAGATGAAGTTCAAAAATGCCGATAGAGGGCGTTTTAGACTTTGGAGTAATGAACAACTATTTTTTACCGTCGACTCCGACGAGGAGCTGGTTGCGAGGATTTCCGTCGTAGCAGGCTATATCCGGGAGATGCCCGGGGTATTCACTAATGTTCGCTCCCTCCGCCGGCGGCGTGAGGCCTGCATCGTTGCTGGCAGGCACTCTTTCGAGCAGTTTTTGTGATTCCTCACGAACATCATGCGTGTACCATTTTCTACGTGTCAACCGTCATTCATATTGCGCACTACATGCATACATCAAATTGTTTCTTTTTATTTTGCGCGGAGAAATTGCTCATGTCTGTTATGAATAAATTTTCTATTTAATTTTGTCATTAATCTATCGTTTTTTTTACGTGTAGGGGGTAGTAGTTTCTGCCTTGATTAATTTTAATACAATTATTCAAATTGGTAAAGAAATCATGTGAGTTGTAATTTTTCAACTGCACGGAAAATGTCCGGGCCAGGATTCGAACCTGCGATCTCTTGGCTGAAGCTTCCATGCTCTACCAACTGAGCTGTCCCGGTTGAATCTGCATGGATTATGCCCTCCAGATTCAACCGGGATAGCTCAGTTAGTAGTGCATGGCAGCTTCAAGAGATCCCAGGTTAGAATCCTGGTCCGGACATTTTTCGTCCAGTTGGAAAATTACAACTCATATTGTTTCTGACTGGTCTACGACACCAAGATCGGGAATAACTGAACTGTGTTCAAGAGTGGGAGGGGGGCAGGGAGGTGTTTCAAATTTCAACTCCTGAACGCAGTCAGTTTGTGCTACTTAATCACTCCCAACGATTCAGATTTTGAGCTCAAAATTTAAGTTTAAGTCTAAGCTTTTGAAAGCATTTAATGAGATACAAAAAATAACGGTAAAAAATAGTTTTTCGTTACTCCAAAGTCTAAAGCGCCCTCTATCGGCATTTTTTGAATTTTATCTTTAAAATTAATTTTTAAGAAAATACTGACATAAAGAATAGTTTTAGCGAAAACCGCAAACGAATCGACTAATTTTTCCGTTTTTTATAATCATTTGAAATTTTGGACCCTAAACTTTAATTGCGCCTATCTCCTTCGGAAGACGTTTGGGACCCTTAGTTTCCTATTTAATATTGTTTGTCTTGATGTGTACTATCACCCCTTAAAATTTTGCGCAAGAGTTTAGATTCACCCTGTATAGAAGTATCAAAAGAAGAGCAGGCAGTGAAAAACGACATTGATTGTCTTTATGATGACGCTGACAGCGATGACAATATCTAATAACTTACTAATTAAAATTTACTATAAAAAAAAACTCTTCTTGTTGTAAAAGGTAATATGTATTATATATTTTTAAATCTCCTTCGAATATAATAACACTGCGTAAAAGTCAATATATGAAAGTGACGAAAATTCTTTTTATTATGATTATGATAATGTAATAATAATTCCGTAAAATGTAAAACGTAACGAGTAAAAATATATTTTTCCATAATACAGAACCATTTTCTTTAGTAAGTACAATTTTATTTCATTAATATCAATAATTTTCATAAATTGAATTTTGACCCGCTAGATTCGCAAAATCTTACACTGTGCGGCCCTCCAATGGCGGATCACTCGTAATGGTTCACGAAAACCTAGACTCGGCGGTGTACCCTACCATTTTCGGGCACGAAAAGAGAATTGGGATAGGTCACATGTTCGAGAAAATTCGATTCGTGGGTCATTTTGGATCCCAATTGGTTAAGCTAATTTTATCTAAAAAAATGCTCTAACAATTTTGACTAAGTTTTATATTTTAGTGTTTTGGATTACGAGAAGACCTTTGGGCTAAGTCAGATGTTCGAGAAAATTCGTGGGTCATTTTTGAGTCAATACGGGTCAAGCTAATTTTATCTAAAAAGCGGTTTTAACGATTTTGACTAAATTTTGTATCATACCGTTTCCGGGTACGAGAAGACCATTAGGCCGGTCACATGTCTGAGAAAAATTCGTTAGTGGGTCATTTTGGATCACTACGGGTCAAGCTAATTTTATCTAAAAAACGGCTCTAACGATTTTGACTAAATTTTGTATTCTACCTTTTGGGGTACGAGAAGACCATTGGGCTAGGTCGCATGTTCGAGAAAATTCGATTAGTGGGTCATTTTGGGTTACTATGGGTCAATGCATTTCAACGTGAATGAAGGTTGAAACAGTTATTGAGTTTTGCATATTTGACAGTAAACGAAGTCACAAAATTGGTAACATTTCGCAAAATATCGCCAAATATGGCAAGATAGCCGAAGTTTTTAACAGTGTATTGGAAGCTACCTAATAAATAAAGATAATCAAATAAATTTTCTGGTTCGAAATGTGTTTAATATGGGCCAAATTAAACCACATTTTACGGAAGAGAGCAAATATGTCATAGGATTAAATTTAAGCCAGGTAAGTCAAAATAGCTTACCCGTCCAAAATGTCCGGCGTTTGTTCCAGAAAGTATCAACGAGTTTCACTTTGTCAGATTCTGTGATTCTCTCTCCCGCATTGCAGAGGGACAGCACCACGTAAGGATTTGTGTAGTTTTGCTTGTCTACTCGATTCCTCAGTTCTTGGACGATGTCAATGCCATGGAATTTTCTTGGATCTATACAACTCACCAGAAACGCATTCACAAACGATGCTAAGTCAGTAGAAGAAATGTCTTCCAATTTTGTTCTAAAATGAAAAGACAGAAAAATTAGAAAAATATCTAGATATTAAATTTTTGGTAAAGTATATTATATAGCCCGATAATACACACATGTACAGTTTGTAACTATATTACTATTTGCAATATTACTAGATAATATCCATTTATAGTTGCGGTCATAATTATAAAAGCACGTAGCAACTATAGTCGTCGTCTGGTCCATCCGTCTGTCCGCATATAACAGCGCAAAAACTATCCAACCGAATGATTTGAAATTTAATACATATAATCGTTGCAGAACTTTGTCGGGTCATTTCAAATTTTATGAAAATCAAATCAAAACTTTAAAAGATAGTAATAAGAGATTTCTTCATTCTACTAAATCCTATCATACGTAATTAATTCAATGATATTCCATGATAGGTAATGATTCTTGGTTGCCATGCTGATTACCTCCTATTTAAGATGGAGTCCTATTATTTCCGTATTACTGAATTTAAAAACCGAATTTGTATACTAAATTTGTTTAATTATACCAATCCTATAATCTACTGACAGTTTTTTGAACAGATGTTTCCGGAGAAATAGCTATTAAATGGAAAAAGAGTCTCAATATGGATTTCACGTTCTGAAATTTTCAAAGCTAGGTAGTTTCCCATTGAAATTTTCAGTAAATATGAACAAAAGATAAAATGTTGCCAACTTAAAATGTATTTATTGTATTACGGAAATTATTATAACATACGATATAATTCACTTTTTCAGTGAAATAATAACGATGATTTTTCTGCATTGTCTTGTATTGGATATTTGCGCATAGTATAATTTTAATGTAACAGAATTGTAAATAATTGTTTGTAAAAGTGTATTGAAACATAATTTCATAAAATAAAATTAATATCTATAATAGGAAGATTAATATCTATAATTGCACATAAAATAACTTTTGTAGTCATGCATTTTTTGCATAAGAGTGCAACAGCTATTGCACCTAGATCTGAATATTTATAAAACTAGTTATAGTACGAACATCATTTGTCACGTTTGACGTACAACTACCAACTTGTTAAAACGAAAAAATTATCTTGCATTATATTTATTACATCTGCCGCGTGTTCCAACAATAAGGAAAAACAAAAATTCTAATTTTAAATTATCACTCGTTGGATGTGCCAATCCCAAAATTTTCTTCTATCTCACACAAGTTACGCAGTAAAAACGTATCAGCACCAATTTATATCAAGGTCTAACTGAATCTAAAGTTTTATTAAATTCCGTGGGTTAGTTCTTGAGAGATGACTATTGCTAAAATCGTGTAAATCCTGCAAAATGTAGCATAGCAGCGCCACCGGTTGGGAAATTTAGACCAAAACTTAATCAACAACAACATACGTCAGCGTCTAACTGAGTCTAAAGTTTGATGAAAATCGGTACATTAGTTCTTGAGATATAGTTATCGTGATAATAATAAAGAAAATACCATAGCAGCACCATCTGTTGGGCTATTTACACCAAAACGTAGCAGCAT
Source organism: Maratus michaelseni (assembly GCA_963931845.1). Taxonomy (NCBI): domain Eukaryota; kingdom Metazoa; phylum Arthropoda; class Arachnida; order Araneae; family Salticidae; genus Maratus; species Maratus michaelseni. The sequence continues at coordinate 26,608,635 of OZ007600.1, read as the reverse complement.
CTATTTATGTCAAGGTCTAACGGAATCTGAAGTTTGATGAATGTAAGTGCATTAGTTCTTGAGATAGAGCTATTGCGGAAATTGTTTAAAATGCCGCATAGCAGCGCCACCTATTGGGTGATTTTCACAAAAAGACTAATCAGCACCAATTTATATTAGGGACTAACTGAATATAAGGTTTTATTAAATTTCGTGCATTAGTTCTTGAGATAGAGCGCCCAAAAAATTTTTGTCACATACATACAGACAGACAGACAGATTCACAGACTCACAGACAGACATTTTCTAAAAATAGTCAAATCGTGTTCAGGACCTTCTAAAACGTATAAATCCGTTGGAAACCGGAAGTCGAAATTTTTCATGAATCCAATACTTTCTTCTTGCACAGATAGAAGAAAGTAAAAAAATTAGGAATCTATCTGTGCTATCGTGTATCCCAGTAATCTATCTATATTTATTTCATCGTCTGTTGCGTGTTCCTACATTAAGGAAATAAAATTTTTTTATTTCGTAACATAATAAAATTAAGATCATATATCTGTCCTATCCTATATTCTAGAAATCTATCTATATTTATTTCATCATCTGCTGCGTGTTCCAATAATAAGGAAATAATACAAAAAATCTAATTTTATAACATGATAAAATTAGGAACATATCTGTCTTTTCGTGTATACTGGGAATCTATCTATATACAGGGTGTCCCAAGATTATTGGGAGAAACTTTAAGGGGAGGTAGGGGACATCACAAGGATTCAGATTTGCATAGCAACCCATGGTCGGAAACGGCTTCGTTCGCCGCTAGGTGGTGGTGTTCACAAGAGCACTGGAGGAAACCTTACTTGTTGCCAGCACTACTAACATCTGCAGATTATCTCATTTTTTTTGCAATAGGTGCTACCAAGCTTACTTGATACTATGTCAAACATGTCAGATGCCATATGTGGTTTCAATATGAGGGGCACCTCCCCATTATGGCGGATGTGTTCGTTTGAATCAGGTGTTTGGTCACCGATGGATTGGTCCACGCTCTCCTGATTTAAGCAGAATAGATTTCTTTCTTTGGGGTGCACTGAAAAATGCTGTGTACGCAACGCCTATCGATTCCGATATGGATCTGGTTGTATGACTCATCTGTGCTGCTGCGGATATCCAACAAAATCCAGGTGTATTTGAGCGAGTCCACCAATTCATGGTCCGACGGTGTAATGCGTGCATCACTAGCAATGATGGAAACTTTAAACATCTTTTGTGACATTTTCACATATTATCTACCACAGCACATGTAATATCTTTGACCAATATATTATTTCAGATGATCTCAGCCTTGTGTCTCTTCGTTTCTTGTACCTGTCATACTACTTTCCCATGACGTTTCCGACCATGGGTTGCTATGCAAATCTGAATCCTTGTGATGTCCCCTACCTCCCCTTAAAGTTTGTCCCAATAATCCTGGGACACCCTGTATATTTAATCTGCTGCTGTGGTTTGGTATATAAATGTAGCCACCCATACATAACCCAAAATCACAAAGTTTTAAGTGAAATGATGCTAATAAGCTCTTAACGTCTTGGGCCTCCTTCGGGTCTGGGCCTATTACAACTGGTCCTAGCTACCCTGCTAGCCTCTCAATACATAAACGTAATATAGAAACTGATAAGCACTACATAACTCCCTTTTTATGTCCGAAACCAGACAATAAATTAAAATCCATTGAATTAAGCACGGTAATTTTTTTAAAGGGACATAATAAAATAATTAGACACATTTTAATCTTTTGCTGCATCGACATACCTGTACAATCTAGAAAGAAACTGGATGGTAGTTTCGTATGCTGTCTCTTTTCTTGTTCCATTGTTGAAGGCGGTAAACTGATAATCAGCAAAATAAAGTGCTATAGCTGATTTGTCAACCGATGAGCCCCAAATTTCAGTTGCCGATTGAGGTTTACTTTGATTGTAGAGCCATTCAACTCCTCGTAACATCGCCCGAAATTCTTTTCTATGTTTACTGTAATCTGTGGATCGAAAAAATATATTAATAGTTTTAAAGTTTGATAAAATATTTTTTACCTTAATTATTCTGTTTTAAGTAAAGTTTCTAACAATTCGTTTTTGGTTTATTGTCCAGTTTAACGCATGATTTATATGTGTTAGAATATATAGAATACTCGCAAAGTCGGCTTTAGCCAGTCATGTCACCCATGGCACGATGTTTTTCAGTGCTCCTATGACTGATCCCTTCTAAAAAACTGTTAAGCATTAATAAAGTATTTTGTATATTTTCTGCACCTCAGTTTCCAGTGTCCCTGGCGGTCGACGAGCACCGCTTCTTTCTCTGCATATGCGGCAAAACGCGAAATTACCTGATAAATCACAAAATATTTACATCTTGTCATAAAAAATATAGTCAGATCAAAGATCGTCTTAAAGCGAGAATTTTATTCCCATTAAGTTTAAAACAACTTAAACTGAATTTTAAAATTGTCAAAACACGATTTTTTAACCGAAATGTGTTAAATGAAATGTTTAAAAAACTAAGCACCAACGTCACTCCCACCTTTTAATAAGAACACTTTGTAATATATCCCAGTATTTCATTTTCCTGTCTATCCGAGCACGTTTGCTAAAGTTAGAGCGTGTACACTCTAGCAAACAAACTAGATATTTCTTGTGTATTTTTTTGTATTACTATTTATTAGTTTGAAAGTGTTGTTCAGATGTAATTGCATGCAAATTTGAAATTAATTCCATGTTTTAGTAGAGACATTTTCATGATTTTTGTGAAACGGAGCATGCTATTATTAAATCTAGAAAAAGAATTAGATTTTTTGAAAATATATATAGTGTGGGAGAAAGGATTATTTTCTGAGCATTTTAAAACGAACTGTAAAAAGAGATTCTTGTAATTATGCTAATTATCCCTGAAAATGTCTCAAGTATTCTCAATGTTAAAAAGGAAACTTTTAACCGGTTTATTTTACAATGTTAAAAACGTGTGTATGTTTTTCTTTAATTGCGTACAAAATTTCTCTTGAACTACTTAATGTTTATATATGCAATCATTACGGACTTATACACTGTTAAACATTTTATTCTGGTTTGACCCAACTTTTGGTGCTGCAATAGCTGCAACCACAAGATGGTGAAATCTCGTTCCAACGTTTCGAGTTCCGCTTGATGAACTCGAGTTCCGCTTGATTCAATTGAGGGGATTAAAATTACAGTGGAGTAAATCAAAAATTTTAAAAATCTAGATAACCATATTTTCACTGAAAGTATATTAGTTTCTGTTCAGTGTGACAGTCAAATATGTCATACTTCACTTAGCGAGTCGCTAGAGGGCAAAACAAGTTGGACCACTTAATGCAACGGCAATACGACAAGTTTCACAAAACCCTTTATTTCTCAAATCACTATATATTGACTTACTCCACTCTCATTCTAACCCCCTCAAATGTTGAAACGAAATTTCACCATCTTATAGTTGCAGCTACTGCCCCAAAAGTTGCACACTAAATTTTTAACAGCAAAGATTATATATCTCTATCTTAAGACTGAATTATACTTGTTCACTATTTCAGCCACAAAAGCAAAATTGTATACATAGATAAATTCGGGAAAAAATGTACGATAAATTGAACTTAATTTTTAAAATGTAAATATTTGGCTAAAGTATATACAACTTTAGGGTTCACGGTTCAGTCTTTAGATATAAGTAAAATCTATAAATCCGTGATGATAGCATGCAAAAATATTAAGTGTTCAATAGATCTTGTGTGCAGTTTTAAACAAATGTGTAAGTGTGATCGAGATCGCACAAAGGGTTTCGTTTAATATTCCTTTCGAAACACTTTATCCTTTCTTTAATAAATACAAACAAATTTCATTTTCAAAAAAAAAAAGTCATGTTTTTTATAAAGTAAAAATTCACCGGTCTATTTTTCTCGTTCTTACGGAAATCTGAACCGGTCCGATAGCGGGCGCTGTCATAATAACGTCTGTCTTCCTAGGAAAAATTCTAACAGCCTTTTCCTATTAAATTGGAACATTTTTCGTTATAGCAGATGCCAAAAATTAAAAATCCACGATGAAATTCTTCCTACAATAATTCATTTTCTATCAGACGATTTCCACGTGAAAAGTGAAAATGAAATAAAAAGTTTCACCAATTGAAAAAAAGATTAATATGAAATAAAATTGATTGACGTCATAGTGGTAATAAAACGGAAATTTTCAAAGATTTCTCAATAATACAAGGAGTATGAGTATGTGTATGTACCAAAGCAAATTAATACACGTCATTAGAGAATTAAAAAGAAAATCTGACATCATATTGGAAGTTTAACGAATTTTTCAGATGCTTGAGAATAATACAAAGCTAGTATCAATATGAGTAATAGAAAACAGTAAATATATGAGTTTGAGAAACATATTGAATCATGATAAAAATCTAATTATGGAAATATTCGTATTTTAACATTTTGAAGGTGAGCAACATGTTTAATTTTGAAATTATTTTTTTTTAATATCGCATTTTGTCCGCATGACAGATATTACAGTGAGAGAAGGGCTTAGACCGCTATCAGGCTGGTTTAGACATTCGAAAAAAGAAAAAAAATAGACCGGTAAATTTTTACTTTATAAAAAACATGACTTTTTTTTTTTTTTTTTTTTTGCTAAATGAAATTTATTTGGATTTATTAAAGAAAGGATAAAATGTTTTGAAAGGACTTTTAAACGAAACCCTTTGAGCGATCTTCGATCACACTTACCCACTTGTTTAGAAAGAAGTAATGATACAACTTTCAATAATATTATTTAAATTTTTACTTTTAATTAACCCTGAGATCTTGTATTTCATGTTTAATAATGAAAAGATTGGATTCTCTAAACGAAAATACCGCAATAACAGAAAATATTTGTGCGTGAAAACAAAGACACAAACCGTAACATGAACTTTAAATACGATTTTCAACAAATTAGCGCGTTACACCAATAGTTGTCACTGTAATTTGAGAATTTTAATAGGTGACATTGTGCCAAACCTCACCAAGTTCGGTGATCATTTGTGAATTTTTGGAGTTACCTGATTTTTTTCTGGAATACTATCGAATGACAGTCAGTAAAGCATAAATATTCAAGTTATTTATAGTCTTAGAGTTGAAAACTGAATTTTCCGTGTGTTTGTGAAATTATATAAAACCATACAAACGCACTGATTCTTCATCAGTTATGTATTTTCAAAACTGGCATTTTAATTAGCGTATCAGATATATATTTTCAAAACTAGCATTTTAATTATCATGTCAATACATTTTAAAGTACTCAATTTTTTTAAATACAGATAAATCTACGCTAATAACGTGATGGAATAGAAAACAATGTGTAGATTTTAGATCTTTTTTCGTTATCTCTATTATATGAGATGTACTAATCTTCCCAACTGAGCGAAAAAGTCCGGGCTAGGATTCGAACCCGGGATCTCTTGGCTGAAGCTGCTAATGCTCTATCAATTCAGCAATCTCGGACGAATATGGCTGAACTAATTAACCCAGTTAAACTTAATGCTCATAACATCTGGTGTGATATCTGAATCAGCACAACAGAATAAATCACAGGAAATGGGACTTCCAGTAAACACTAGAAACCTGATTACACTATATCTCTATTGGTATCTCTACATCTCTATCAGTTCAAAAAATATGGCGAATTATTTAAGCTTTTTGAGCTCTATAAAAACGTGCAAAATCGCAGTTTTCGGCCCCCTTTAATTAATTATTTTAAATAGAAATGTTTTGCAAACAAATTTATCTTCTTTTCTATACAGGTTTCCAAATAAAAATTATGGCAAAAATAAAAGAAATTGTGTTTGTCGAAATTCTTTCGAATGAGCCACATACTACGTATTTATAAAACTAAACCATAAAACATTGAATCTCACCACAGGAGTTTTCATCTGTACCATCCCGACAGTCAGCAATCCCATCACAGAACCATTCATCAGGAATGCATTTGTTATCACACCTCTTTCTTCTTCTTGCATTATAGCAAGAACCAGGGCTGTCTGAAAACATATTTACGTAAAGTCAGTAAAAAAAAAAAAAAGAAAGAAAACACAAAAAAAATGAAAGAAAAAACAAAAAATCAAGTACATAGTTTGAAATACTTTCTAACACTTCCAGAAAACTGTAATGAAACTTCACCGTCAAATAAGGTGACAGAAGATATGTAAGTAAACAGTTTAGAAAACATATAACACATTGAAAAATACAGTTTTCGAAATTACTTTTCACTGTTAAAAAAGTAGTCGAATTATTTTGCGCAGCCCTGTCTATAGATTTGTATATATACTACATAGCATAATAAAATTTAGTTTAGCTCAAAAATTCAGATTTAGCAATTTTCACCAATCGATGGAAATGCACTCGAAATATTTTGTACGGACCGATATATTATGTAAAGATTTTTCTACACACCCACATATTAAGCTAAAAGATAAAAAATACATTCAGATAAAAACGCAAAATGCAATATAAAACTCACTTCCAGAAATTATCAATCATAAACGGCAATGTATCTTGTTCTTTGCGTAGCCCTGTATATGAATTTATTTATGTTCCACAAACTTCTATTAGTCTACTAAATACAGTTTCGCAGGAAAATGCGTAATACAATTTAAAACTACCCTTAAGCAATTCATTCCCATAGTCTGTAATACTTATGAATTCCTTTGTGTAGCCCTGTATATGATCAACTGAGTTTATACACACCACGTACTATGAAAAAATATAGTTAAACTTAAAAACGCAAACCAAAGTTGAAAACGCACTTAGACTGTAATTATCGCACGTATACTGTAACTGATATCTTTTATTTGACCCTGTAAATGAACGATAAACGCAATGCACGCCTTACTTTTAAGCAAGCGATTTATCGTGCACCTCAGTAATGCATATAATTTTCATTATGTTTGAAACAGTGAAACATCATTAAATTACACTGCAAGTGATTTTTCCCCGTAGAAAAATGTGTAACAGAATTCTTTTGTTTGATCCTGTCTATGAATAATAAATGCTTTGCACCCCAAATTCTACAAAAAGCTTATTTAAATGTGCTTCATAATTATATATCAATTTCATCCTGTTTCAAATGGCACAGCATTATCAAAATGCACCTGAAACGACTTTTTCCCATTGACTGTAATGTAACGGAATATTTTTGACTGTTCCTGTAAAAAAAAAAAACTATTGCTACACACTTCATTTTCAATAGGGAACATGCTATATTAAACGAAAATAACATGAAAAAATTTCAGGGCAATCCGAGTATATTTACGCGAGTTACAGCACGCACGGACGACCAGACGGCAGACAAACCAAAGTCATAAACACTTTTCAACTACAGGGTGTTTCACAAAGGACCCCTAACTTTAAAAATCAATAACCCGGAAACGGTGATAAATAGAAACATGAAACCAGTGATATGTTTATTAAAAAATCGTAAGAATCTTATACGTAAATCTCAAAATTTAGTTAAAAATAGCACCGATAGATGGCGCTGAGAGCATTAAGAATCCCTCTAAAGAGAATTCAGAAGTATGGAAAGACTAGTCGTCGAAGATTTCGTCATTGAAATCTGGCCGGTATTAGCGTACAGTGAAAATAATTCCGAAAGTGGTGTATACCGTAGAGGAACGTGTGTTTATTGTGTTGGAGTACCACCGATTAAATCAGAGTCCTACTGCCACAAGGAGAAGTTTTGAAACACGATTTCAAGTCGCAAAAGGCCCAGATGGGAAAACAATTCGTGAGCTTCTCAAAAAAATTTAACAGACAGGCAACGTGCCGATGCGCATTATTTTCACTATACGAAAATAGCGGTATAGATTTCAATAGCGAAATCTTCGACGGCTAGTCTTTCTATACTTCTGAACTCTCTTTAGAAGGATTCTTTACGCTCTCAGTGCCATCTATCGGGGCTATTTTTAACTAAATTTTGAGATTTACGTATAAGATTCTTACGAATTTTTTAATAAACATACCACTGGCTTCATGTTTCTATCTATCACCGTTTCCGGGTTATTGATTTTTAAAGTTAGGAGTCCTTTGTGAAACACCCTCTAGTTTGGAAAGTGTTAAAAAGAGAGAGGAGAGAAAACACCCCATACATTTTAATCACTAAATTATCCCATCAAAAACGGAAATAACCATTTCACTCGAAATTATTTCTTCTTCCAATGTATGTTAAGAAAAATAAATAAGCTAAGGGAATCATACTGAAATTGGACCAAACATATATTGCAAAACAAATTTCAATGTGAGTAGATTTTTAAGCATAACTCAAGAACTATTTAGCAGAATGAGCTGTAATTTTTGATTCGCATATTTAAAGCGTCTAGAAATAGATTTTTTAAAAATATTTTTAGTTTACAGTCCATATTTTTGTTAATTTTATTTCGAAAATACATATTTTTGTTAACTTTCAAAAGAAATATGGATAGAAACTTGTGATTTTTTTTAACAGAAATTGATTTCTAAAAGCTTTGACTATGCAAATCCAAAATTACGGATTATTCCGCCAAGTGGTTTTTAAATTATATTTAAAAAATTATGTCAATTGCAATCTTTTTTTGCAACGATTACAAATGAATTTAACATCAAATTTTAAATCTTCATAAATCCTGAAATACCAGACCGAATGACTTTCTATTTGGTATCCTAAGATAAAATTTACCGAAAATGCCGAATATAATCTCAAAATTAGGGGTTCGTGTTGATAATTTTAGCGTTTGATACAATTTTACTATGAAGACGACTCCCTAATCTTATTTTCTTAACATAAATCGAAAAAAAAAGACATAATTTCCAGTCGAATTGCTATGAATTTTTTTTGTAGCCCGTCACATCCCTCCTTAGTGGTATTTTATTTTATAATTTTTGGGGGGAGGAATTTTAATTTTTTATGATTTATTTTTGCTAATTAAAAAAAAAAGTTTTAAGCAATCCACGCCTTTTCTCCTTAATATTGTTTTCAATTTTATAATTTTTATACATATTTAATGCTCGTACTGGTCAAATTAGATTAATGTTTTAATGTTTAACCCATGAAGATATATATATGTGTGTGTTTGTGTGTGTGTCTGTATATATATACTTATAATAAAATCTGAAGGCAAGAAAGTATCTGTAACCATTCCGACCGCGACCACTCTGGTCTGCGAATCGACCTTAGTTAAACGCCATGTTAGGCTTAATGAAAAACCTATGCTAACATATGACAGCTAAATGATAATATTTTCTATTTGTAATCATGTCTGTTCAGCATATTTTTCCTATAAAACATGTGTATCATATCCTATTATAATGTTTTAAGTTCTTAATTAAAAATCCAGATTAAACATTGGAATCCCAGATATAAACAAACGAACACTGTTGCCATTCAGCATCACAAATTCAAATGAATCACAAATGAACGACTCTTTTAAAGCTTCACTTCCGATTTTGCTCTTAAAATATTTGTAAAAGCATATTAAAGCTTTTAAATATTTTAATTTCGTTTAAAGCCTTCAAAAACTATTTTAACAGCCATCTATTGGCAAATCCAAGTGTAGGAATGTGTAGGTAATCATTCCAGAGCGAATTGAGTCGGAGCAGCGAACCCTAGCGTAGCTAAACGCCATGTTAGGCTTAATGAAAAACATATGCTAACATATGACAACTAAACGATAATTTCTTCTACCCCAAACCATGTCTGTTTGGCATTATTTCATATAAAACATGTATTCTGTAAACAATTTTTTCTGTAAACACTTTTTTTTTTTCAGAAATAGCGGTGATTTCTTTCATAGGGAGGATTTGAGGTGATCGATCTATTATTACGCTTCTGTTTTAAATATTGTTTTGGCACCATCTACCGGCTTTAAAATGTATTTTTCTACAATACAAACCTTTCAATAATAAAATGTCCATGCTGTTTGTTTGTATGAAGTCTTATGAATATAGAACGCAGATCAACAATCCGTCATTTTTGACGGGAGTTATATACTAGTGTATATCTAATTTATTAATAAAATTTGAAAAACACTTTCATTCAAACTATTCTAGCAAAAACATTTAATTCGTCTAAATAAAGGAGTGGTAGTCCATTTAGGAATAATGAAACCCCATATAAAAATGAAATCTATAGTGGATTCATTATTTTTCTACACATGTTTATGAAACTACTAGGAATATATATGATGTAACATAATATTGCCTTTTTAATACTTTTTACATTCTTTAAAACTGGAATTTTGTAATCTAATTTCAAATTTTCAATTTTTCAAATCTAATGCGCTAGATTTCTAAACATTGTGAACACATGTGTGTTTCCGATGGCAATAAGTAAGTCCCTGGCAAAAAGTATGGAATTAGCACTCTTTATACGACAACTAACAATAAAATATATACGTTATAATCATAATTGCAAAGCTGTATTTTTCCCCTTCTAATGAACAATCATGGCACAACATTGAGACATAGAGGAAATTTCAAAATAAACAATCATTAATTATTTTATTTATAATTGTTTTACTAAAACTTCTTTTTTTTTTGGAAGGGGGGGGGGGAGTTTGGAATCCCGTTGATTCAGGGAAGAAAGCTTGGAATCACTTGCTTCTTCATGCATGTTTTCATGTCTGACTATGCGCTTACTTTTACGTAGAGATGGGCGATAACATTATGTTTTATCGATATTATCGATAGTATGGACAACTGGATTTTATCAGTAGTATCAATTTTTTCCTCGATGTCTCCAGTCAGTAGATTTCTATTCTTATTCTATATCAAATCAAATTTTATCAAGAATCGCTATAAAATAATAATAATAATAATAATATTAATAATAATAATAATAAAACTAGTTTCGCATTAACACATCACCTCTTGAAATATTGGCGATCTTGTTTAAGGTTCCAAGAAGAGCTAAAGGTAGGCAAAACGTTCAAGGGAAGCTTCATCCACCGAAAACACGTCGAAAATGGGAGCTGAAGACAATATAGAAGACAATACAGGAAATTGTAGTGCCCCTGGCGGAGAGAACCAGAATTGAAATGGTGGTTGGGGGGGGGGGGACAAACCAACACGAATAGTCCCAGTTGTGTGAGTATCTGACACATAGAACCTGGGATACCGAATAAAGAAGAAACGTACGCTATGCAGCAGCGCCACATAGTGGATGGGACAAATGGCTCAAAACACATTTTAAATTATCAGATATTGCCTAAAATTATATAGAAGTTAAAGAAACTTAAAAGAAGCCTAGTAACGGTTTAAAAAAAGGTGGAGGAGGTCATGGGGGAGGAAATGAGGAAAAATGCCTGTTTCTACCATAAATAAATCTCTGAGAGATTCAAGCTTAATAGTGGACGTGCATCAGCGGCCCATTGGGGTGCGAAAAGCTACAAACATATTTCAAGAAGCACTGGAAAAAGTTGAAAAATTGCCTAAAACGGAAAAACTGAAGTTAAAAACCCTCATAGCACGGAAATTAAAGAACCTAGGGTCCAAAGGACCTCAGAATAAGGCTTAATCGAAGAGCTCATAGTTAGACGATACCATGGATATCAAGTTTGTGTATATAAGTATTGTAGGTTCTGAAATACTCTCTAGAAGCGGAAAATAGCAATAACTCAAGAAAGAGGCCACCTAGGCTAAAAATGGGGCCCACCTATTTTTAAAAGTAAACACCTATTTTAAAAGATGCTTTGTAATGTTTGCAATTTTATATTTAAGGATAAGTGCTTCAGTAGTCGCCCCACATTAAGATAAAATGCCTTACGAATAGCTTATTTTTGGTTCGGAATGAAATATTAAAATTTCGCTATATGCAGCCCTCTTTCATAAGTCATAAACCATCACCAAATAATTGTGGGTATTTTTATTGAATTAGTAATCAGCCAGTTTTTTCATGATTGAGGTCAGGTAACCATTCTTCCTATTTTTTTGTTAAGGGACGACACATTTTTTAAAAGGTAAGTATTATTTTATTTTTTATTCTTTTCTAAATTTATAAGACTCCAATATTAGCTGGATAAATAAACTAATGTTTTTGAGTATAAAAAGTAAATAAATTTGTTAGTCTTAATTAATTTTAATGTGACCAACCATTTTGTATTATATTTTACTTACATGTTCAGTAGTCCGCCACCAGGACCTGACTACTGGATAAAAAGCTTATTTTACTTTCTTGAGTTGATTTTCCATAATTTGGTAGATATAGCTTTATCTCCACTTCTATGATAATATTATTAAAAAAACCATTTTTTATGTTTTTTCTTTACGTTTTTTCTTTATTTTTTCTGTAAGGAAAACTACTGGATCTACCAAGCCAATTTCAAAAGTAAAGGTGGTAAAATTAGGGTGACAGTATCTGGGCTCCGATATAGACCATATTTTATGTCAGAGCCACTTCCCCCAAGTGCGTGGAGGAGCACAAAACATTCTAAATCCTTGCCCTTTTTGTGATTTTGAAGGAGCTAGTAACTTGAAATTTAGCATGGCTCTTGTTGTTTTCTAGAAAATTCGAAATATAAAAGTGTGAAATGAGTGTGAAACGTTCTAAATTACAAGTTGTGTTAGCAAGATAAACTTGATATTTAATATTTCCGTTACTTTTAAGATGTAAATACTCGACAGGACAGTTTAAAAAAAAACGAAACTTAAAAAAATGAAAAAAGCTAAGAACATTCTGAAAATGTTCTAAATTGCGATTTATATAGAATTATTACACTGTTAAAAATTTGCAGCAAACTGTCCAGTCACACAGATTCGGCCATTTTTATACAAAAGAGTTATATAACTGTAATTTAACTCTACTCTGACCATATTATTGCCCATGCTATGGTTAGACTAGAATTAAATTGCGGTTATGTAACCATTTTCTATAAAAACTGTCCAGTCACACACATTCGACCATTTTTATACAAAAGGGTTATATAACTGTAATTTAACTCTATTATGACCATATTATTGCCCATGTTATGGTTAGACTAGAATTAAATTATGGTTATGTAACCATTTTCTATAAAAACTGTCCAGTCACACACATTCGACCGTTTTTATACAAAAGGGTTATATAACTGTAATTTAACTCTATTCTGACCATATTATTGCCCATCTTATGGTTAGACTAGAATTAAATTACGGTTATGTAACCATTTTCTATAAAAACGGTCGAATGACTGGAGAGTTTGCTGTAAATTTTTAAGGGTTGGGATAGAAACTTAAAATTTGCCATGGTTATCCCTTTTAAGATATAAACGCTCGTACAAAATAGTTTCTTAAAAAAAGCGAAATTTAAAAGGGTATAGGACGAAACAAACGTTCTCAAGTTACGAATTCAGTAATTTTGTTGGGTTTGGAAACGCAAAATTTGGCATGGTGGTTACTTTTAAGATGTAAATGCTCGCTAAGAAAAGTTCCTAAGAAATTGGAAATTTAAATGGGTGAAATGAAAGGAAAACGTTCTAAATTATGTTTTTTTTTTTTTTTTAAATTTTAGAATAGAAACTTGAAATTAAATATCCCTAATAATTTTAAGACATACGTAGTCGCACCCGAATAGTTTCTAAAAAATTCGAAATTTAAAAAGAACAAAAAATGTTCTAAAAGTGCGATTTCTCTGATACTATTGTTTCTAGAAACTTCAAATTTTGCATGGTGGGTTTTTTTTTTAGATGTAAATTCTTGCTAAAAATGGTTTCTAAAAAATTCGAAATTTCAGAAGTTGAAATGATCACAAAGTGTTGTTTATGATTTTAAATTACAATTCATTTAGAAATGTTAGGAATAGAAATATGATATTCAGCACCGGGGTTACTTTTAAGTCGCAAATGCTCGCGCAAAATAGGAAGTTTTTTTTAAAATCAAAATTTTAATTGATTAAATTAGTAGAAAACTTTCTAAAATCACAATTACTTTGAATCCACTGAACCGAATACAAAATTTCTTTCAGGATAACACTGGCATACAGGAAAATAAAACACATGTTCTAAATTATGATTTATTTGGAGTTGATAGGGTGATTGCTAGACACTTGAAATTTGACATGGCTTTTACTTTTAAGATGTAAATGCGTCCACAGAACACGTTCTAACATATTCGAAATTTAAAATAGTGAAATGATTAGAACAGGTTTAAAATCACGACTACTTTTGTACTACTGAAACGATTTCAAATCTTCTTTCGAGATAATAATAATGAGGATCTCTACTTGAAAATAGGCTGTATTTTATCTCTGTACAAACTGACCTCATAGGAGTGCAAGAACGAAAAATGTTCTAAAATTCCGATTTCTTCGAATCTGTTGAGACTAAAAGCATGAGATTTCATGTGGATTTTAAGAAATTAAGAACGTTTATTAAAATTTTCGATATTTAAAAGAATGAAACTATTGGAAAGTGCTCTATAATCATGATATTACTTCCAAACTTCCGAGGCTAGAAATTTTAAATTAGACATGAAAGTTTCTATGGTTCGTGATGCTCCTAAAGATGCCTCCTTCTTAAAGATTTTCAAATATATGAAATGCGAACTAAACATTCGACAATTATATTTTTACTATGATTCTCTAAAAATGTCAGCCTAGAAACTTTAAATTTGGTATAGATTTAATTAAGACGTAGATGCGCAAAAACAATCCTAATAATATTATAAATCTGATTGTGTGCAAATGTTAGGCTGAAGCCAGCGTCAAAATGGAGCATTTAATGATCCTGTACCTTTGCACATAGGTTGATTATAACCCTCATATGAACATAGGCTGGTTTTTGTTTATTTTATTCAAATATTTTTCTGAATAATTCAAAATTTCGTTATTTTCATAGAGAATAAATGGACATTTTTTTCGTATAATATTTTAAAATGATTAAATTTACTTTACCGTTGCTAATACTTTATCGTTGCCAAAACTAAATCAAAGCCCGGAATAATAATTTTTACTCAACAATTAATTTTCAATTGAAAGATTTTCACGTAAAAAATGAAAATTCAAAATAATTCAAAAGAAGAGGAATTTCCGTGATATTTGAAACAAAAATATGGAGTATTTGTTATTATACACAATGAAGTATGAATATTGGTTACGTTGAGAAGATATTTTCTATCAAAAACTGCGTTATAATTAGAAGGAAAACTGAACAATAATCATATTATTAAGAAAAGATTTCGCTTGGACCATGGAACTATGAAAAGGATCCTCCTTGACTTGAACAAATATGACGTCATAAAGAAAACATGTATTTTCAAATATTCGTAACATTACAAGGAGCATGAATATCAGTGTATAATAAAAGTATATACATAATGGACGTCAGATTTAAGATGAATAACTGAAATATGTTTTTTGATACTGATTAATAATAAGCTTGAAAATCAGTTACATACAGATGTGAGTTTTCTGATAAAATTCCCGTCATGATTGCCAGGAAAATAAAATTAACAAGAATTATATCATTGAAAAGAGATTTCTTTGGAATCAAAGTGACGTCATATTTCAAATAAAACGGGATTTTTCAAATATGTTTCAAATGGTGCGTGAATCAATTTCATACATTAATAATTACAGAGTACAGTGAAAGAATAGAGAGGCAGTGAACTGTCAAATCGGCTTGCAATATGAAGCCGGTAATCGCTCAAATCATTAGGCCCAAGGGCTGACTTCATTGGACGGGGAGAGGTTTTCAAAGCCGCCAGTTGTTTAGGCCAACTGTAGGGTTTCATTTTCAGCATCACGCCAAACATAAACATTTCATATATATTTATTCTCTGAACTCTGCGATTAATAATACAAGCATCAGTAAGATTATTAGGAAAAGAAAATTGAACACAAGTCTATTATTTTAAAATCTGACTGTCTGTTTGTATTTCGCAACTACTACTCTTAATGCAATGCGATTTACTTAACACCATCATTGATCTAAGGATGTCATATAAACTCTGAGAATTTAAAATTTTGAATTAGATTCCGAGATGTTATTATTATTATTATTATTATTATTATTATTATTATTTTGTAAATTTTAACGAAATTTCTCTAAAAACGGTAATTAAATTACTCCATTTTTGTGGATAAAAAAAGAAGAAATAAAACGGTTTAATACATTTTTATGCCATTTTCTCATTAAAACTGAAAAAAGAATTTATTTTGAATTTGAATAGTTGGTGAAAAAAAAAAATCTTGATTACAGTAGAATTTCCGAAAATTAAAAACATATTTCCACATATTCAAACTTTATGAATTAATTTATTCTGCAGAACAAAAATTGTCTGTCAGCATACTGTCAAGAAATCAAAAGTTGTTTCAGCTATAGATTAAACCAAGGAGGCAAATTTGCTGTTACATGCAAACGTAACACCTGCAATTGCAAAGCTTTTCGCAACCCCAAATTACATGCAAACGTAACATTTACATGTAATTTGCACCCAAATTAATTTTAATTTGAACCCCTATAAATGTTAATTTGCACTGAAAATTACATGCAAAAGCAATGTTTACATATAATTTTGGGTTGCAAAAAGCTTTGCAATTGCAAGTGTTACGTTTGCATGTAACTGTTACTGTTACATGCAAACGTAACATATGTAAATGTTACGTTTGCATGTAATTTTAGGTTGCAAAAAGCTTTGCAATTGAAGCTCCTTGCATTTAGGTGTAGAATTATTCCTCCATATTCACAAGAATTGAATTTAAACAAAAAGCATATACTATTTCCAATGAATTATTTTTAAATGATGGCTGTTAAAACGTTTTTCAAAGTCGTTAAATATAAAATGGTTTATCAATTAAAACTGATATTTGTTTTTTGACAAATTGTACTTTTTTAAAACTGAGCTATGTCAAGGACCCTATAACAAAGAAATACCGTATTTTCTCCTATGAAATATGATAAAGAGTTAGTTAATCATTTACGTATTTAATTATCGGGGGTGAAATATTTTGCTTGATTAATGTATTTATTCTTCTTTTAATGTTACGTGAACGAAGTCACGGGTAACAGCTAGTATATATATAATTATAATATCTTTGAATTTCAAAAAACATTAATCAGGGACGTCAATCTCGTAACATATATTTAATATTAAAAATTTTTAAAGAAAAGTAAAATAAAATATTTTTCAATACCATGTTAATTACAACTTTTCTGAGCAGTTGAATAAAACGCAGGTGCGAGCAACCATTATAATCAATTCAAATGATAGTCATAAAGAAACGTGATTTCCAACAAGGTAAGAAAGTGGTTCATATTCAGCCTTTAGGCGTACACAAATGACAACTAAATATACTTTATAATACTTTTTATTTTTGTATAGGAAATAAAATCTGAAACTACTGAACCGATTTTAAAAATTCTTCCATTGTACGATAACTTATAAACAGAGTTCCCAAATAGACTGAATTGTATCTGTTTTCTTGGTATAAGGATGGGGCTTCAAATGGGTTGCAATGACAATTTTCGCATTATTTCAAGTCTCACATTCACCTAATGCGGTACAAAAATTAAGTTTCTTCAAAGTGTGACTTAGTAATATTTAAATTACTTGCAAAAGTATAATTTTAGTAATGTTAATAGAAACATAAATACCATTTGTCATATTTCAACCATGCGCGCAAAGCCGTTGGTTTTGCTAGTATTTGAACAATATAAAGAAAAACTTGTTATTTGGTTGTTTTATCCAATAGTTATCCGCCCTATTAATAAGAAGCTAATTACTGGGTTTTGGAATTCTTTTTTTTAGCCAGTATTAAACTTAAATAATAAAATGAAATAAAATTATGAAGCTTCTACATGTGTTATTTTCAACTGAACTGTCACTTTAACAGTTACATAACACAGAAAATTAATTTAGTTTAAATGCAAAAACGGTATTGTGTTATTCATTTCTTGTAGTTTAACTTTCAGAAAGTAATCATTTATGAGATAATATAAAAATTAAAAAAATGTTATTATTCATGATTTTGATCGACGTTACTTTGGATTTTGTGTTCCTTACATGATTCCATAATTAAACTAGTCGCTGAGGGCCACCGTAATACTCACCCATCATGGATATGCATAATAGAAAATATGAAAATAAAACATGTGTAAACTATTTATAAAATGCATTGCAATTCGAATAGAATCGTGGCTTGATGACGTCATAGACTTTAAACCGAGGCTAACGAAAAAAGAAAGGCTACCGCGGTGCTTGACGCGTATCTTTTTTTACAGACCGCGGGAGTCACGTGATGCTCGAATCCACCAATGCAGGTGTACGAAAAGAGCACCACGTGACTCCGGCGGTCTGTAAAAAAAGATAAGTGGAATGCACCGCGGTAGCCTGTCTTTTTCGTTAGCCTCGCTTTAAACGCTCTATTACTGAATTGCGTAAAAAAAACATCCTTATAACTCCAAAATTGATCATCCTCTTAACTAACGGTTTAATGCGTCGTATGAAGCGTCTCATTTCCAATTAAAATAAATCTTTGAATTGAAATTCGAATGAAATACAGGGTCATGAAAAATCCAAGAGTGTGGTAAATAGGATTCCAAATCGGCAACTCATTATCCAGTCGACTTCATTCTTTATGAAAAATTTATGTTTTTTTATTGTCTTTTATATTTACTCCTTAAAATAAACAATTTCAAAAAAATTTATATACCTTTTATCAGAACGAATATTTCGAGAGTCCGAAAAAATAGTTCCGGATAATCGAGGTTACTGAAATTCAATAAGCTTTTTTCCATTATTACATACTAAGTACATACCAAATTTCAAGTCTCTATCTCAATTTGTTCGGGAGATAGAGCATTTACAGACATACACACAGACACACACACAGACAGGCGGACGGCCAAATTTTTTTTCTAAAAATATGATTTTCGAAATCTCCAATGTCTGAAACGTGTAAATCCTTCCAAAAAAAATTTTCGATTTTCAAAACACCCTATAATACGTATGATGGGTAAATAAAATGCGAGCTGCGGCACAAAAATGACTACGTCATCAAGTTATGAGATGAATTTAAGATATACGACAAGATTATTATTAGCACTTCAAACAATCACTGGTCTGCTTCGGCATACCTTTGTACGATATTAGTAGAAAAGGGCGCCAATTCTTAGTATTGGTGGGGCTATCACATCATTTAGTTTCGGCATAAAATTTTAACACATTATACATATCACATTAGTACAATAATCCCAAACAACATTAGTACAATAACGCATATCTATAAATTTTTTTAATTTCATGCCGAAACTCGACGGCGGGATAATACCATCGAAATGAAGAATTGGCGCCCTGTTCTGCCCATATCGTACCAAGATAACACAAGTAATAGTGAAATACTTCTATTGTACTAGTCGAGATATGCAGCATATTAAAATTTCATTCTGAAATTTGATGACCTGGAAGTTACGTCAAAATGACAAAGTGGCAGCCCCTGCTGCTCATATTATATCAAGACATGTCGTGGCAAATCCATCATTATTTCATGAACTGTTGATAACCTTCTCGTACATCATAATTTTATCTGAAGAATCGCTGACGTATATTCATTTTTGTCGCAGCTGGTACGCAGCCCGGTCTATCATGGTTGAGCACTAAATTTGAAAGGCCGACTACTAAGGAATTTGCGACTTTTAAATTTAACTTTCCATAAAAAAAAAAACATATATATTTTAAATAATTGCTGAAACATTATAAAAAAAAAAGTATGTATTAATACATGTCTCTGTTAAATATACTGTGCTGTTTTTTAAAAAGTTCTACTTTAAGTTATTTGCAATAACAAAACTCTGAACCGTCAACTCACTGTAAAAAATGACCAATGTTTCTTATTTTATGAAAATATACTATAACCATGAACGAAAATATAATATAATCTTCTGAGTTATCCGAAATTCGGAATAGCGCGTTCCATTGTCTTTTGAATCCACAGAAACCAATACATTTCCAAAATTTAAAGAATTATTTATAAAAACAAAGTATTTTTCGCTGCCCGTATTTTTCCGAAACGTTTCCGAAGGGTTTTTATAGTGTATTAATTTGTGTCCTTAGACTGGAATACCTGTTTTAGGTAGA
The DNA here is from genome assembly GCA_963931845.1 of Maratus michaelseni. Classification (NCBI taxonomy): domain Eukaryota; kingdom Metazoa; phylum Arthropoda; class Arachnida; order Araneae; family Salticidae; genus Maratus; species Maratus michaelseni. Next base: position 26,588,531 of record OZ007600.1, on the reverse strand, counting down.
TTTCGTAAGAAATACTACCTATTACATTCTCACCTAAGTTAGAAATTTTGACAAATTTTTGCAGATCTACGCCGATCATGACTCCCAGAACCCAAAACCACCCCCAGTTCAAAAGTTTATATATCTGTCTATCTATCTATCTATCTATCTATCTATGTCACTTTTTTATGACCACGATAACTGGAAAAATTCTGCATAAATCTCTTCCAAACTGATGCATAAAATCAAGGGGCATAAAATCTCGGTCAAGTTCGTTAATGGGCAAAATCGAACCAAGGGGGGGCTTTTTGTGAAAACAGAAAAAAACCCATAATTTCTTAATTGTTATACATATCGAATCCGTTTAAAGTTATTATTACTTCTAGGAAAAGGGCCGAAAATTTATGTATGACAGATTTTTGATATAATTAAAAATGGCCCCAAGGGGGGAGTGGGGAAGGGGGGTTTTAGAAGAAAAAAAATCATAGCTTCGTCAATTCACAAGATATCAAATCCGCGTAAATTTATTATTAATCCTCTTAATATTATCAAAAACTTTTATAGTGACAAGTTTTTTATAGGACCAACCGTTATAGCAAAAAACAATTAAAAACAAAAAAAATCCCTGCCGGCTCCGCCTACAAACAAGTTATTTTTCGAAGTAGGCAGTTCCAACTCCCGCATCTTTTCGAAACTGATACATAAAATCAAGGGGCATAAAATCTCGGTCAAGTTCGTTAATGGGCAAAATCGAACCAGGGGGGGGGGGGGGGCTTTTTGTGAAAACAGAAAAAACCCATAATTTCTTAATTATGATACGTATCGAATCCGTTTGAAGTTATTATTACTTCTAGGAGAAGGGCCGAAAATTTATGTATGACAGATTTTTGATATAATTAAAAATTGCCTTAAAGGGGGGGGGAGGGGGGCTTTAGAAGAAAAAAATTCATAACTTCGTCAATTCCCAAGATTTCAAATCCGCTTAAATTTATTACAAATCCTCTTAATATTAACTAAAACTTTTATACTGACAAGTTTTTTATAGGACCAATTCTTACAGAAAAAAATAAAATAAAATAAAATAAAATAAAATAAAAATCCCTGCTGGCTCCGCCTGCAAACAAGTTAGGTTTCGAAGTAGGTGGTTCCAACTGTCGCATCATCGCAAAAAGGTCATTTCTTCCTCAATTTCCGACAAACAGGCGCCCCACGGTCTGCGTCTTCGAAATATACCTGTGCCTGTAGGCCGAGCCGTCAGGGATTTTTTTCGAATGCTATCCATTCTCAAGTAAACATTTTCATGCTCAAAAAATATTTTTAACAGACAAACATGCAAAATTTACAGCGTAAACAATAACATTAAAATTAAGATTATTTATTTACTCTTTCATGTATAAATTAACTTATGCGGCTGAAAACGTTTACTTGAGAATGAAAGAGTTCGAAAAACAGGTATTCCAGGCTGAGGACACTAATTAATACACTATAAAAACCCTTCGGAAACGTTTCTGAAAAATACGGGCAGCGAAAAATACTTTGTTTTTATAAATAATTCTTTATATTTTGGAAATATATTGGTTTCTGGGGATTCAAAAGACAATGGAACACGCTTTTCGGTATTCCGGATAACTCAGAAGATTACATTATATTTTCGTTCGTGGTTATAGTACATTTTCATAAAATAAGAAACATTGGTCATTTTTTACAGTGTGGTCCGACAACTGGTTGAGTGATGGCTGAACAGTAGATATGAACGGCCGACTACTAGAGAACTTGTCGCTTTTAAATTTAACTTTCTCTAAAAAAACTATTAACATATTTTAAAAAAATAATTGCTGGAACATAATAAGAAAAGTGTATATTTTAACATATGTCACTGTAAAAATGCGGTGCCGTTTTTTAAAAATTCTACTTTAAATGTATATACAGAAAAAGCACTTAAGTGTCCGATTATTCGTACTTTATCCCATATGGTATGTAGATTTTTGGCTCATTCTCCTGTAGAACTTTTGATGTCGATTTATTTCAGAAAAATGTGATGGTAATTTTTCAATGATTAATGCTTTTCTGTATTTATTTTTATAAGATATCTCTTCATCATAGAGGTTTTTGGGGATATTTGTAGTTTTACTGGGGGGTGGGAGTATTTACCAGTCCCAGATCTGTGAAATTACAGGTAAATTGTTTTCATTTTTTATTTAAACAATATATAAATTATGCGAAATAATTATCTTTTTCTAAAAATGTTAAATTCCTTATCCTCCCCAGGCTATCTCTCTGGAGCACCCTTGCCTGTGATTTCCAATGTCAGAGTTGTGTATGATAAAGACGCTGCCAGAACTGTAGTGGGAGAATATTATTTCCAATTATCTGAGTAATGGAAACCTTTATTATTTGCCGTCAGCTATGGTCTGCCCTCGCTTGTTGAAAGGTTACACAAACGTGCTAAAGATAATTATAACAACTACCGGGTGTTTCACGTAAGACCAATAACTTTGAAAATAAATAACTCGGAAACGATGATAGATAAAAGCATGAAACCAGTGGTATGTATGTTTATTAAAAAACAGTAAAAATTTGATACAGAAACCTCAAATTTTTAGTTAAAAATAGCGCCGAGAGATAGTGCTGCAGGCAGCAGTACAGATCCCTACAAAGAGACCCCAGATGTCAAGAACCCTCAGTCGTCGAAAATTTCGCTGTTGAAACGTGATCTATTAGCGTATGGTGAAACAAATTTCGGAAGTGACACTGAAGGGCATTGTTTACCGCAACAATCCTTTAACACTCGAAGAGCTGGAGGAGGCTATTTGTCAAGCCTGTGTGTTGATTTCCGGTGACAAACTACAGAGAGTCCCTGACAATTTCATTATTCGTTTGCGACATGTGTGTTGTGTAAAAAGTGCACATTTTGAATAACGTTTGACGTGATACAGCCTACTTATGATTATGCCACCTGTAGCGCCATCTATCGGCGCAGTTTTCTACGAAAATTTTGAGCTTTCTGTATCAGATTTTTACGGGTTTTTCAATAAACATGCCACTGATTTCATGCTTCTATCTATCCCCATTTTCGAGTTATTTATTTTCACACTTAGAGATCCTTCGTGAAACACCCGGTATATATACATATAAGGTAGATATTTTCAAAATACGGTGGAGGCGGTTTTTCCATTCTTATCTGTCTTTTTTTTCATATGACAGATTCTATACATCAGCACCTGATTTCATCTAAAATGTAGATCCATTAGTCTACCGGGTAATTTAAAAAATAAGAGCAAAATTAATGGCGATAAATAAGGATCTATGTGTCGAATATAAATGTGGTTTGCAGATTAATGGCTTTTGTTTGATTTTACAAAATACGAGGGGCAGTCGGAAAATAAGTTTCCCCTGGCAACTGTGGACAGAGGTGTGTATGAAAGACAAAAAATGTAATGAGGCATTAAAGATTAAACATAACTTTATTTTTCCACATAAGTACCAATTACATTGAGACATTTGTCATACCACTTTATAAGCTTCAAAAAGCCCCCCCATGAAAAAATCAGGGCTTTGCATACGGACGAAGCGTTGAACGGCTATGGACGAAAGACGACACAGCAGGAGAACGCGAACGTTGCAACAGCGCCATCTGCTTGATCTCGGTCGACCTCTACCCAATGATGTATCGGTGTCTTGCACGTTCGCGTTCACCTGCTGTGTCGTCTTTCGTCCATAGCCGTTCAACGCTTCGTCCGTATGCAAAGCCCTGATTTTTTCATGGGGGACTTTTTGAAGCTTATAAAGCGGTATGACAAATGTCTCAATGTACTTGGTACTTATGTGGAAAAATAAAGTTATGTTTTACCTTTAATGTCTCATTACATTTTTTGTCTTTCATACACACCTCTGTCCACAGTCGCCAGGGGAAACTTATTTTCCGACTGTCCTTCGTAGTTCAAAATCTCGAAAATAAAGAGCGTTTTTACAAAAAATACAAATGACAGGAAATATTTATGAAATTATTTTATTTCAACATGATTTATAGACGCAAATTCTCAATGTATCTACCAGCATATTGTAGTAGCTGCATTACTCGGTCGACCTCTACCCAATGATGTATCGGTGTCTTGCACGTTCGCGTTCACCTGCTGTGTCGTCACTCAGTCAGATAGAAAATATCATTAGGAAAGGAAATCTCCTGCCGTAGGGCGTCTTTCTAGAAATTTCTCTATATACAGAGATTTTATGTAGCCTCACAAAATTGAAATCATAGAGTGTGTGTTTGTGTCTTCTTAATTTTGCGTTGTGTAAGAAATATACCAACTACGCCTCCATGTCACTACTACCTTCATAATCGCCCTCCATTGTTCCGATTTAAAAATAATTATTTCCATACCTTAAAAAGTCCTGTATCACACTGAAAATCTGGAAACTGCATGGCTCCCGGACGCACCTATATTCCTTTCTATTTTTCATTGTTCAATTGCCTTTTTGGTTTGCTCGAAAGTTTTTAAACACTCGCTATTCACAACTGTTATTAGTATTGTTAAAACAGAAGCAGGATGGTTATTTACTAGGAAACAGTTTGCATAAACAGCTCTTTTGGGGATGTTCATACAAAACATTAATAAAAAATTACTTTTAATAAGTTTTTTTTTAATTTCAATGCAATGAAAGCGATTAATAATACTTACTGCAGTAATGTTCATCCGAATTGTCTCCACAATCATCCACACCGTTGCAATACAAATTCCGATCTATGCATTTTTTATTGAAGCAGAGAAATTTCGTTCAAATACAAGTTGTGTTTTCATAGAGGATCCAGGGACATATTCCGTCTTGTCTTTTGAAATCTAAAAATAAAGAAATACACAATAATTCATATATCCGTTCACCTCCTTGAAACTTGCATAATTTTTATACGGTTCTAAAAAAATGTCTCGGATTTATGAAAGGAAAATCAGGTTTTCTTTTATAAAAGATATCGTTATCAAAGATGATTTTTTTTTATTTTAATGGAAAACAGAAATAGTTTTTATTTACAAATGGCAATATCTACAGCTTGTCAAAAGCTCGATCAAATGATCCGCTGGAATGAAACAACACGGCGCGACGACAATCTCTCTCTTTCTCTCTCTCTCTCTCTATATATATATATATATATGGTGTTTTTACGAAGATGAGATACCACGAGATGTAATATTCCACGAGAAAATGGCAGTTTATTAAAGGTATAGAAGGTTGCAGTCGATATCAATAATCATGGCGAAGAGGTGAGGCAATGAGGAGATACCAGAAGAGTTTCGACAATAAAGACCAGCCAATTTCCAGACAAATCGTTTATTTATGAATAAGAGCGATGCAGTAACAGTTCCCACGGGTAAAAACTTATAGCGCTCAGGCTTCACGATGGCTCACTACATTGTTATAAAAGATCTTAAAAAGTTGAATGAAAATTCTACGTGACTACAACACCAGATACCCATTTGGTTACACTTCCAAACACGTCAAAAATCTGCTCTCCAAAGCATGCAAGCGAGTTTTGTTCACTGAGCGTAGTGATACCAAATACGACGTCACGAGCCCACAAACCAATGAGTGAGAGGCGAGTTCCAGCCCAGCGAATGAGGCGCGAGGGAGAAGCTCTAACACGAAAGAATTCTTCTCGTAACCACGCATTAATTTTGAAGTGAAAAACCCCTAGCGCGCGAAAGCTGAGCATGGAATTAAAAAAAAATGGCTTTCTTAAAAACCTTCGAAATAAGAAAAGTGTCTCTCGAAATTTTATAGATTGGGGAGCTGATAAAAGTTACGAATGAACTTAAAATTTTAGATTATTAAGATTTGGAATAAGATAATTATTAATATACGGGTTATTACTTTTAAAAGGACATTAAATAGGAATAAATATTATTAAGAATTAAGGAAATACTGACTATGTCAGAAGTTAGATTACTTTAAAGGACTAATGCGAAATAAATGCGAAGGATATGCGAAGGAAATAAATTTTTTATATAACATATATATATTACTCCACAGACCTTGACAATCCAAGATAGCTAGAAGAGAATTAATCGATTTTTCAAAAGAAAGTCCACAAAATATCTTCACATTAAAAAACATAAATTTTAAAATGTGTGAGTATATTACATGCTTATTTTTCAATATAACAAGTAAAATTTGTATCAGAAATGTAATTGTAGATTATTTTTCAATGATTGTATTAAAAAAATGATAAATTGTTAAATATACATCTTTATAATGGCAAATCCAAATATTCATTTCTCATTGTAAATTTAAATAAAAAGTTTATCAAATGAAAGAAAATGTAAGAAATATAATTTGCAGTTCACAAAAAAACAATCTTTAAAATAATGTATTTATTCAAAAATGTTTCCTTTAAGGTTGTTCTAATTTTTTTCCCACTCAAAAACGGGAAATTTGACAACATTTTTTAAAAAATCATTTGCTTTTGTAGAAAAGTGGAAAACATTATTTCACTTATGAAATAAGAAGAGTTTCAAATTTCATGAATTTACGAATGAAAATAAATTTGTGAATGTGTTTGAAGACAGCGAAATTTGATTTGAGAACTGACATCATATATATGTCATTCGTATGTCAGAATTTCATGATTTTCTAACGCACATCATTTGTTTACGCTTAAAGAATTAATTTTTATATGATTAATTTATGTATGTCATTTTTTGATTTGTTATTTGTTAATATGTATTGATTCACATATTTTTTTAATACCCATATGAAAATTTTTGTACTATCTATTATATAAAGAGAGAACGCCTGAATGACTGTCTAAATCATCAACGCAGAGCTGAAACGACTAAAGTCTGCATCACGAAATTTGGAGAGTAGATTGCTGTTATAACCTAGACAAGCAATAAGAAAGGATTTTTGAAAATTCACCCCCTAAGTGAGTTAAATGGGAGGATCGAACAATTTCGTCATTCTCAGCAGCAGTTTTAGGTAGGAGCATGAAATTCAGGTTAACGAAATCTAGTAAAAAAATAGTTAAACATATATTTCAGCGATTTTAGAAATTCACCCACTAAGCGGCTTAAATCGGGGGTCGAACGCTTTAGGTCATTTCGTCATATCTCAGCAGTAGTTTTAGGTAGGAGCATGAAATTTAGGATAACAAATCTACTAAAAAAGTAGTTAAAATTTATTTCAGTGATTTTAGAAATTCACCCAGTAACGAGATTAAATGGGGCGTCGGAAAATTCAGTCATTTTGCCATATTTAAGGAGCAGTTATAGGTAGAAGCGTACTATTCAGCATAACAAATCTACTAAAAAATAGTTAAACACGCATTTCAGCGATTTTAGAAATTCGCACACTAAGGGTCTAAATGGGGGTTCGAAAGAGGGCTATATGTCAATAGCAGTTTTAGGTAGTTGCGTGAAATTCATCATAACAAATCTACTAAAAAAACAGTTAAATGCATATTTCAGTTATTTTAGAAATTCAACCCCTAAGGGATGTTAAATGGGCGTCGGAAATTTTAAGTCATTTCGCCATAATTCAGCTGCAGTTTTAATTAAGATAATAAAATACAGCTAAGCCAATGTGTTGAAAAATTGTTAAACACGTATTTCAGACATCGGATATGAACCCGATTATGGAAGATTTGACGAATAAGACATCTATTCCTGATTTTTGATTAGATATTTTGCGTAAGACATTTTTAAAAGGAATTTTTTTTTAATCATTTATAAAACTAAGGTAATTCATTTAGTATGATTGTGTCAATATAACATAAGTTTTTTCTTATTGTCATTTTGACGGTTTATGGACGTGAATGCGTTATTGTGATTGGCGTATTTTTAAGATATTACATTTTTACTTATGTTACCCGAAAGGCCAATGTTAACTCGAACGAAGCCGGATGGTTCTGATATATTAAAATAATTTTATTAGTTTCAATATGTAGATAAACAGAAAAAAATATTTATCACATTTTTATAAGTTTTTATTTCAAGTTTAAATTTGTAAGTACTGCAATTTTATCTCATTCCCGCTTTTATCCGATTTAGAACATTTTTTTTAAATTACCTAACCATTTCTACCCTATACATTTTAGTCAACACATTAGCGGGCCGCTAGTATCTTTATAGGTCTTATACCTAATCTACTTATATAGATTATATACCTAATATATACCTAATATAGATTTTTAACTATTTTCTATATAATTATGTGTTCTATTTTCATAATTAAAACTGTTGTAATAGTTAATAATTTGTCACCAACCAATAATCTTATATATTAAAACGAAAAGGGATTTTCGTCAAATTCCAGTTTTCACACGAAAATGACCCATTTGCGCATACGTAACATTAAATCTAGATCCTAATCAGTCTTAGAGTACACACGAACGAGAAAAGGGTGGCCGAGTGGTATAAGGCGCGGTTTTTCTCTGTTCCGAGCATATCGTGTCGATTCGATACCCACTCCGGACAGAATGACTTTTATTATTTTATTGGCAATAATTCATTTTAATGATTCCATATTTAATTCAGGAGGAAGAGTTATATAATTTGTATTTTTTTATTCGAATGCTTTATAATTAAGTAAAAATTAACACCCAAGAATATTTTGTTTGAATTACTAAATTTATATTAAAAGTATTTAAATTAAAATATCGTGCATGTAATTATCGATTAAATAAATTGAACTGGTTTACATTTTTTATTATATTTGGTATGACCATTAGCAAGATGTCATATATATAATAAAAGAAGTATGTGATTATTTTTCGTAAAAATAGGTAAAATAAAAGGAGGGAAAACAAAAAGAATGTAAAATATTCATACAGGAACTCTAAATTATCTTCATATCCATGATTTAACGATTAAACAATGTGTGAAAATATTAGCTTCAAACAGCAAAGTTTAAATTCAGAGTTTTAGAATGAGACTGATAAAAAGTCGTGTAGTTAAAGAAAAAAAAATCAGAAATACTAAATATTGTTATTTTTTCAAAATATTGGGACTGCGGTAAATAAAATTTAACAACCGATACTACTTTTTAATCACTTATTTTATATTATAAATATTTAAATTAAAAGATTTTGCATGTAGTTATCGATTAAATAAAGTGATCTAAACTTTTATCTATATTTTCTATGACCATTATCAATAAGATATATTTGTATAACTAAGAAAAGTATAGGATTATTCTCCTTAAAAAAAGAAAAGAAATGAAGAGAAATTAGAAACAAGCAAAAATATCCGTATAAGAATTATAAAAGAAATCACCTTGATATCCATGGTTTATCTGGGTTTTAGAGTCAAACTGATAAAAATAAAATTAATGAAAAATTTTAAAGGTCACGTAATTTATAAAAATTAGAAAATACTAAATACTGATATTGTTTTTAAATTTTTAAGACTGTAGTAAGTAAAAATAAATCCTTCAATTAATATTTTTAGTTAAATTCTTGCTAAATTAATTCGAGTATAATAGGTTGTAAATTGCTGGACTGACAACACAATCTATTGTCTTACATCTATAGGAATCGCTTACGCAATATAACAATTAATACATAAAATTTTCAATACTTATTTAATTTAAAAGCAGCTAATTAAAAATAAAAGCATATTTTTAAAGGAACTTTCAAGTTATTTACCGTCAAATCTTGACGGGTACTATCAATTTTATTATTTAATACGTTGATGATAAAAATGTATGTATATATTAAACATGTATGAAAAATGTAATTTGATGTAGATAATGCATCGTTTATAAATGGGGAAATTTTTTTTATTTTGCATCGAAAGGGAAGTGTAAGATAAAGTACATGATAAATAAAAATTACGTCATTTTAAAAGTAAAAATAAGAAGGGTAACGGAAAACAAGTTTTATGCTTTAATACCGATAAAACTGTTTCAGTTACATTATCCTATCCTAATAATATTATAAATCTGATTGTGTGCAAATGTTAGGCTGAAGCCAGCGTCAAAATGAAGCATTTAATTATCCTGTATCTTTGCATATAAGTTGATAATAACCCTCAAATGAACATAGAATGGTTTTTGTTTATTTTATTTCAATATTTTTCTTAATAATTCAAAATTTCATTATTTTCATAGAGAATAAATGGACATTTTTTCGTATATTTTAAAATGGTTGGTTGGTTTGGTTGGTTTGGCCCAAAGGGCCCGGTTTTGCAGCTTTTTTTAAAATGGTTAAATTTATTTTACCGTTGCTAATACTTTATCGTTGCCAATATAAAATAAAACCCCTGAGTAATAATTTTTAATCAACAATTTATTTTCAAGTGAAAATTTTCCACGTGAAAAATGAAAAGGAAATGAATTATTTAAGAATTAAACAGAATATGAAATGATGTCATATTAGAAACAAAACGTGCGTTTTCAAATCTTTGATAATAATACAAAGTGCATAAATACGAGTAAGTATGGAAAGCAAGCGAATATGATGTCATATATAGAAAAATAAAACAGATTTGTTTTGATGTTGAAATAAAATGATCTTGGGTTATCAAATTACTTGTGATTAATTTCTCTTTTTTTTTTTTTTTTTTTTTTTTTTTTTTTTGACATGAAAGGAATTATTTTAAATGTACGTAATATATGTATTTTAAATGTATGTGTTGTAAATTAAAGTTCTGTGTTTTAAATGAAACGAGTGAAAGATTTATATTTTTAATGAATTCAATACGAATGATGGGATAGGTTGGCGATTTATCGTCTGCACACGGCTAACATAAAGATACCATACTTTTAATTTAAATTTTAAAAAGTAAAAAAATAAATTAATAAAAAATATTGGATGGCAAATGTCAATGATATGCATCACAAAATTATCCGTATCGAAAATCAGAAAATCTTAATAAAAATAACTGTATTTTTTAAAAGAAAGTTGCTTTTCTCATAAAAGCTAAAGATTTAATATGATTGTGTCGAAGTAACAGCATTTTTCATCTTATCATTTTCCCACAATCGAAACACATTTGTAAATCCTCGTTTCGAACCGGAATTTAATTTTACATTTCTTTTAGTTTTAAAATAGGAAAAACTTTGTTGTCGTTTTTAAATATAGCTTTTTTTAAAGTTGTTTCATAATAGATTTTTGTAAAGTCTTGTAGGATAAGAAAAATTGCATAGATTTTAAAGCAATGTTTAAGTAAAATTACAATATTTTTAAAAACTTAAAAAACGACAATGTTATCGAAACGAAAATCAATTTTACCGACAAATTCGCGTAATACAAAAGCAAAGAAGAAATCAAAAAGTAATCAAACTTTTCTTCCAGCCGAATTATGTAAACTTGAACAAGCCTATCGTTCCAATTCATAATATTATAAACGTGAAAGCGCGTCGTATACAGTAGAAAAGGTTTTCACATATAGGTAGAAAATTTCCGAGAATAGGAAGGTTAGGGATCTGTAATCGGGTCCATAGCGAATTTGCTTTTTTTAATCAAGTGAAATTTGGCGCAAAATTAAATACATTGTTGTAACCAGATTTGTTTTTGCGTGGTAAACACTTAATGGAATTTTAGATGATCATTTCCTCGCTCACCTTTGATGCCAACTATGACTGTAAAACATATTAAAAAATATCAGACGATAATTTTCTAATTTTCTTATTACTTCATGATGTAAATAGACATCCTGGTTCATCCTTTAAACCTGAATTAATCATACTATTGTCGTCCAGTTTATAATCTTAATCCTAACTATAATCATATCCTATCCTAATCCTAATAATAACTTTAAACAATATTCTTTGAAACGAATATGTAAATTAAATCAATATCCATAAATAGAATGAATGGAAAATAGAATAAATAGAAATGGCAAAATAAAATAATAAGAAAGTACATTTATTCGACACCTAACTACAGCGCCTAGAATACATAGTGTGGAAATCTGCTACAAAATAGTACTAAAAAATTGTATCCCATAAATGTACAACGTTGCTGAAAAGATTACGATGGGATCGCAGCGCCATCTGCTAGCTCTTTTCAACGTAAACATTGTATTTGAATGTTTCGGCTGGTGATAAGTATTTTAAATATTTAAATTATATGTATCCCTTTCTCATCTGACTTAGTGATTTTTATAAGTTCTTTTTAAATTATGAAAGCATGGCAAAAAAACGTGACACGCATTGTTTTGTCTCTGGTTGCAATACTCGATACAAGAACAGTAGGAGCACCGTTGCACATTTATAGGCTACAACTTTTTAGCACTTTTTAAAGCATGACAAGGATAGCCGGTTTCCACACTATGTATTCTAGGCGCTGTAACCTAACCCTAGAGAAGGCGTAAAAAATTTCAAGCGCATGAAATAAATAAAAATAATCCTATATATACTAACAAAAATATGTAAATTTAGATAATAAGATTTGTGTCGTCGATATTTATTTGCTAATAGTGTTCTTGACGCGATAGAGAAAATATCGAGGTTAAATCGCGCAGAATTTAAAGTACTTTCTAGCAACCTTTATTTACATTTTAGAATCGCATCAGATTGTTATATCTTTGTGAAATATCTATCAATGTATAAAATCCACAAGCTGTTTGTTCACTATTTACACCACTTAGCGTGAAACACTTAATTTAATATATACATCAACAAAATAATGTAGTAAGAAATATATAACATATGTCTATGCAAATAAACAATATAATAATGCCCATTTAGCAATGCACACATATACAAATTGTACACCAAATACCACTTAAAATGCACTGTTGTATAGAAGAATTCTGCCAGTGTTATTTTTCGTTTTACGAAAAGGAATTCCTCGATTTTCACGATTTTACTGGGTCCTCCTTTTTTCATTAGTTGCAGTTTCATTTTCGCGATTGTATATATTATTTGGCATGAAATTTCACTTTTTTAAGACTGGGTTATGTCAAGGCCCCTATAGCAAAGAAATACCGTATGGTCTCCTATAAAATGTGGTAAAGCTTTGGTTAATTATATATGTTGTTAATTATCAAGTGAAATGTTTTGCTAAATTAATGCATTTATTCTTTTTTTAATGTTACGTGAACGAAGTCACGAGTAACAGCTAGTTTTATCTATTTTTATTTTCAATTCTTGTTTTAAATACTATGTGTTAATTTCTAAGGATTAAGGAATTTGTTAGTCTCATGTAAAATATATATTAACCATTAATAAGCTGATGGTTACATTTTATTTCGCAAATGCTACTTTTCTAAACTGAAGAGCGATTAGGTTTCCTCACGTTGATCCAATTACTGCAGCTCCAAGCAGTTTAATGCATGATTTTTTACTTATCTGTATGCGTGTGTGTGTGTGTAGTGTAGTGTCCGAAAAGTCTGGAAACGGTCGAATAACTCGATAAATAAATATCGGACTGAAATACAGATAAATGCATATTCAATATTTTTGAAAAATCTATTTATTGATATCAAAGTTGTCCCCCCAACTCCGCCCTCTGGGAGGAAATGGGTGAAACTTTGAAATCTTAAATGATAATCCCCTTTTTTATTGCAGATTCGGATGCTACGGAAAAAATACGTATATTTTGTACTGAACATTTTCTCTCGGAAAATCGTAGATGACGCTGTAATCGAGTAAAATGCACGAGAATCGTTTCCATTGAAAAGTCTGGAAACGGTCAAATAACTCGAGAAATATACATCAGATTGAAAAACGAAAAAATGCATGTTAAATAGTTTTCAAAAATCTATTTAGGGATATCAAAGTTGACTGCCCAACTCTGCCCCCTGGGGGGGGAAGGGGGCAACTTTGAAATCTTAAACAATAATCCCCATTTTTATTACAGGTTTGGATTCTACGAGAAAAAATACGTAACTTTCGTATTAAACAATTTCTTCGGAAAATCGTAGATGGCACTGTAATCGAGTAAAACGGACTGAGAATCGTTTCTTTTTAACAATTTCCAACCTAGTTGAAAAGTGTTTATGACTTCGGTTTGTCTGCCGTATGGCCGTCTGGCCGTCTGCCGTTTATCTGTGCTCTAACTCCCGTAAATATGCTCGGATTGCCCTGCAATTTTTATATGTTATTGTTGTTATCTATAGCATGTTCCCTATTTCAACTCAAGTGTGTAGCACTTATAGTTTTTTACAGGGACACTCAAAAAAATTCCGTTACATGACGGTCTATGGGGAAAAATCATTTGCGGTTTATTTTAATGATGTTACACAATTTCAAACACATTGTAATTGATATATATCGCTAAGGTTGCATTACAAGAAGCTTAATATGGAATAGGGTGTCCATAGCACTTATAGTTACTTTACAGTGACAGTCAAAAGAATTCCGTTACATTACGTCTATGGAGAAAAATCGTCTGCGGTTTATTTAAATAATGTTTCACTATTTTAAACGCATTGAAATTTATATATATCACTAAGGTGCATTACAAGAGGATTACTACTGAATATTGTGTGTATAGCAGTCATCGTTCATTTACAGGGACACACAAAAGAATTATCTATTGTCTGTTAACAATAATTCCTGGAAGTGCGTTTTAAGTTGCTGAACGCGATTTAAAATTTAACTCACTTTTTGTCTATTACTTGGTGTGTATAAATTCTGTAGATCATATACAGGGCAGCACAAAAGTTCACATTTCCGTTTATTGACAGAAACTCCAGAAGGAGAATTTTAAACTGTGCTACTCGTTAGTAGATAATAAATAGGGGTTCTGCGCCAGCGCAGTTCGCGCAGTCGACCTCTGTGCTCTGTGAAGGTCAGCGGAAGTGGCAGGTGTGGACACCGGATGTAGCAGGTGGGGATAACAGGCATGTTGAGACAGGAAGTGAACAGGAAGTGTAGATAGGAAGTTTAGCCGGAAATGTGACAGGAAGTGAATGCGATAAGGGAGAGAGGGGGAGGGCTTATTTTTGTGTGGGGCTTAATTTATTTTGTTGGTTTTAATCCTTCTAGTCGAGTGGAGTTGAGTTGTAGGAATCCTGCTATCAGAATGAATTTAGTTTGAAAGTAATATTAGCAAAATGTTCGATTTTTTTTTTTTTTTTTTTTTTTTTTTTTTTTTTTTGTTTCACCTGAAATAAAAATTTTATTTGCTAACTAACACCTAATATAAAAATGGAAATCTTTCTGACTTTGTTTTACTTTATAAAAGTTTAACGTGAAATTTATTTTTAGACTGGAAACGCGACAGGAAATAAGATCGGAAACGGGATTAGACATGCTTTTTCCAAAAAGGGTTTTCAGGAAGCAGTAAACATGTTTTAGGAACATGTTTGGGAGCTTGTTGGAACAGGACAGGTGGTTTGTGAGACCGGAAGTAATTAAGATGAGAGAGATAAAGAAGGTGCATGATTAGACATATAGATTTTGTTCTTTGTAGAGGGTGAAATTTTGTTTTATTTTTTATTTAAAGTGTTTTCATTTTTTTTAATTTATTTAAAGCGTTTCAAATTATTTTTTATATTATTTTTTTTTGTAGTGTTTTACGTATTATTTTAATTTTTAGTGACATTAGAACCTGCAATTTCTGTATCACACATGTCTTATCTTAGCTTACCAAGGATGTGTGTGTGTTGTTATCTCTTTAAATGCGAGAAATGGTTACTTCAGACCTGCGTTGAGATATCTTTATCATAGTTTTAATGAACTGCAGGAAATTGTCTTTAGCTATTGAGTAATTCGCGAGTTTTGGTTTAATATGAATGCTATTACATCTGTTTGTTTAATTTACAAGCACATTTCTCTTACAACATTCTGTCAACAGATCATTTCCATATTCGAAATAATAATTTAGAAGGAAAATTTTTATATGAAAATACTATGAAATGTCATTTATAGAGATTGACAAAAATAGCATGCTTGTTTCTTTCTCGTATTAACCTTATAATCATTTATTTTAGAAATATAGATTTATAGTTTTGTTACGAAAAATAACGTGTTTACATATTTTAAAAACGAAAGCAAAGTGATTTTTACAAATGTAACTATAAGCTATACACCCACGCATTTGTGTTAGTGAATTAAATTACAATGCTTAAAATTGTATTCACCGTACTATTTTCCTGCAAAAGCCGTTTCGCAAACTTGTGTACTGAAATTAATGTGGCATTTTTAGGGAAAAAGTTAATTCAAGTCTTTGAGACTAATCTTTCAAAGGAAAAAAAGATTTGTCATACTTTCCCTTACATTATATCTTCCGTTTTTTAAGTTTACAAATTTGTGGAGTAACTTAAATAATCGTTTTTATGCTAATTAAACAATATATTTTTTTAATTATATGTTTTTTTTTAAAATTAACTTGTAATAGTTTCTTTTTTTTTTTTTCTTAAAAGGGTACTGTAGAATAACTTATGTCACAAATACTACTTCCTTCTTTAGTTAAATATGTTTCACGTAAGACATGACAAAGTGTCTTAGAAACATTTCATTTTGGAGTTAAGTGATTAAACAAGAAAAATATTATTTATAAAAACACAACACATAAGACTAGCGGCTGAGAGGTTCTACTCTCAAAGTTGATAGATGGAAGGTGTTAGGTTTAAACCTCTCTCAAGGTCGTCGACCTAACCGTTCGGAGTTTTCTTCGAACCTTGTCAATACGAGTTAGGAGCCCTTAGAATGACCCCTAGAGTGACCTATATCCCTAACGCAGATAATCAACCCTATATTTAACCAACCAGTCACAACACATAAGACATTTTAGATCATTACATAAGACATTTTAGATTATTACATTTAGTTAAGAAGTGATTTGACGTGCAAAATATTATTTATAAAAACATACAATAAGAGAATTTTAAAGATTTTTTCCTTTTAAATGAACAATTTTTAGTAACTATTTAACTTATTAAAGAGAGCGGGTATTTTGTTTAGAGTTATACGATTAAAATAAATTTTCAATAGATTTGACTTTATACAACCAACATTTTAAAAAAAGGGAATGGAATCTAGTTTTTATAAATTAACGTATT
Organism: Maratus michaelseni; assembly: GCA_963931845.1. Classification (NCBI taxonomy): domain Eukaryota; kingdom Metazoa; phylum Arthropoda; class Arachnida; order Araneae; family Salticidae; genus Maratus; species Maratus michaelseni. The sequence goes on along the minus strand of OZ007600.1, from coordinate 26,571,609 downwards.
TCAATTTTACAAATACTTTACACCCCTTCTTTTTCCCCTCTTTGTTAGACTCCATACACATAAGACATAAAAGGCGTTTTAGAATACATCATTTAGAAATTAAGCGACTTGATAAGTAAAATATTATTTATAAAAGTAATAAAGATTTTTACTTACAAATGTATGAACTTCTGATAGGTAAGACTTTCTCAGTCATTGTGCAAGAATTAAGTGCTTATTGAACTTATAACATTATAGGATGAAATAATCGCGTGGCGTATTTTTAAACCAATAAAATGTCAGTATTTTTAAACCAATAAAAAGTTAGTATTTTTACACGAGCGCCCTCTATCATTATATAAATTTCAATGAAACGAGTTGATATTATTATACTGTGCCCTGAAATTGTTGTAATAGGTTGTATTTTTCGTTAAGTTAGTTTTCATTTAAGTTATTATGAAACGAGTTATGAATTCTTATGTTGGTGATGTAACCAACTTGGAGTGTCAACACTCATCACCAAAGTTAAATAATCAGGAGATGGATTCTACACTTTTACCCAAAGAAGCACCCGTTTCGAATTATGAAGTGAAACCCAACTCATCAGGACTAAAGTTACCCTTTGTGTGCACTACTTGCAACAAAGCTTTTTCCCGAAAGTTTGTCTTAATTAGACACATGAAATTTCACCTGGAGAAAAAACCTTTTGTGTGTAACATCTGCGAAAAACAATTTGTTCAAAAGAGTGACTTATTAAATCATGTGAAGATTCATTCAAAGAGCCCAGTGATTTATAATTGTGATCTATGTGCTGAAGTTTTTTCAAAAAAGAGTGACTTACTTCAACATAGCAAAATTCACAAATCTGTCAAACAACATAAGTGTATTGAATGCAATGAACTGTTTTCGAGAAAGTATGACTTATTGAAACATAAGAGGATGCATAAGCCCCGAAAGCAGTATGAATGCATCCAGTGTAGTGAAATATTTAATCGAAAATATGATTTATCACGTCATATAGACACTGCACACAAAGTACTACCCAAAGTTGTCAAATCGTCATCTTTAAAAGATTCGTTATATGAAAAAGTGAAGCATTTTAACAGACAAAATGCTTTAAATGTATTTACTAAAACTGTAATAAATTCTAATGAGGAGAATGATCAAGACTTTCACACATTTTTTAACAGTATTCGGTCGGACGTTTTGAATGAATTAAATTATCAGATAGAAGTAAAAAGGTCAATGAAATGGTATGCAACTGCAAAAGTTGTTGTAAGTCGCCAAACACCGGACGGTGATATAGATACTATCACCCCATATTTTCATTCAAGAACTGTACTGGAATTGACGAATCAAAACATACCTGTACATGTTGAGGATGCCTTTACGAAAATTATTAACTCTTTTGAGAAATTCACTCAACAAGGATCTAATTGGACATTGCAACAAATATTAAATCTAGAACTGTCTACAGCTAAATATAGAATGGTTTAAAATGTGTGGACTGTTTTTGAAACATGTATATTCATGTTTTTGCTATTGTAGTTATTTAAAATGATAAATAAATAGCCTATGACTAAAAAATCTTAAGAGTTTTTTATTATTTTCATAGTAACTATTTTATATAAATTACTTATAACAGTTTGACAATGCTACATAAACTACTGTTTAACATTTTGAATGTCTTAGACAAAATGGGAATGAATTTGTTGAAATTATGTAAAACATGATGAAATAAATGCGATGTATTTATTATATGTTACTTAAACTACAAGAGAGATGATTGGAAATGTGTTATTTTAAATCTATGGTACTTTTAATAACTAACAAGGTAAGGCGTGACGTTATGAATCATCGATGGGTTTTCCTTTGAATATGTATTAATCTTACTTATTGATAAGAAAGTTGGAAAAATAGACTTAACACATTGTTAGAGGTTTTGGAGAAATATATAGTTGGTTAAAAATTTTAGAAAATTTAACATAAAGTAACAAATTTTAGAAAATAAACATTTCGATAAATGAAAAAAAAAAATTAAATTTTGGTAAACTTTACACTTAGACAATATTTCAAACTAGGAAAAAATAATAACTTTACACTGAGACAATATTTTAATCTACGAAGAATTAGACTTAACGCATTGTTACAGTTTCTTTAAAAAATATCTAGTTGGTTATAAATTTTAGAAAATTCGACCTAACGAAATTAACACACTTAAAAATATCTAGGTTATACATTTTATAAAATAAGCAACAAATAAACATTTCGATACATTGACAAAAGAAAATAATTAAGTTTAAGTAAACTTTACACTTAGACAATATTTCAAACTAAGAAAAATAATAACTTTACACTTATATAATATTTTCAACTAAGGAAAATTAATAACTTTAAAAATCAGACTTAACACATTGTTAAAGTTTTTTTAAAACAACACAACATTTTCAAAGCAGTGGAAATAGTATACCTGAAAAAAATTCAACTTAGTGGAATTTAATAGTGAAATTTTTTAACCTCACTCATTTAAAAAATAAAACTTTGTAATTTTTTTCCATTTTTAAAATAAAACTTATTTAAAAAATAAATAAGCAACTATTAAACATTTTGAATGTCTTAGACAAAGTGTGAATAAATTTGTTGAAATTATATAAAACATGAAAAATTTCATTACTTTTAAAAGAAATTTTATTTTTGGTGAAATAAACTCGAGGTATTTATTATATGTTACTTAAACTACATGAGAATTGATTGAAAATGTGTTACTTTTAATCACTCACAAGATAAGACATGATGTTACAATATACACATAGGAATGACATAGGAATTTCAGATGGGTTTTTCTCCCACACATGACGTCACTGATAACATATTTACTGATCAAGTCATAAAATCATAGTTTAGGGTAGGTTTTTAAGCACGAAGTTTAGTTGAGATTTAAGATATTTGAGAAATATAAACTACAACTTTGGCTACTTTTTGAAATTTCCCCCTACATAAGAAAAAGAACATAGAAAAATAAAATGAAAAGTCGTATTTGAATGGAATCAAATTATTATCCTTTCACTTAACAGCTGAATGCGTCGGTAATTACATCACAAAGGCACTGATAACAACTGATTGAATATATTGTGTTTCTTTTTTAAGGTTAAATTGATTTAATATTCAAGTTATTTCTTAATGATACACTTAAAAACAATAAACTTAATTAGCATTCAAAAAGCAAACGATCACATTATTGTGTAAAACAATCAAATGTTTTAAAAGTCACGAGTTAAAATTTGAAATGACTTAGAGTTTAAGTAGAATTTAAATGTGAACCTTTTAAAATGAAATAATAGTTTTTTGTATCGCCCTCTATCGGTGGGTAATAGAATTAAGAGATAATTAAAAGTTTTATCTTGAATTCGAGCCCACAACAAAAATTATTTTTCGGTTTTATAATTTAGGGTAGGTTTAACTGAGCAAGCCATGATATTTCAGTATTTATAGACGATTTAAGATATTCGATAAAGGAAATCATCTGAATTTTTAATTTAATTGAAGGGTTTACTGCTTAAAGTACTACAAAATGAGTACAACACGATGCATAGTTTTTTAATTAATTATATTTTTCGAAAGTTTAAATTGACTTATTGATAAACTTAGGATTTATGTTTAAAGTGAATAAATTTGACATGTTAGGTTCACTTAATAACAGAGGGTTGAATAAGTTATTTTTAATAAAAATAAAGTTTACTAAAAGTTTTTAAAGTTAAAAAAAATATAGTTTTAAAAAATTTAAAGTTTACAAAAAGTTTAAAAATCTTTAAGTAAATCAAAATTAACTTTTTAATTTTAACTATTGAGAGACTATAATCTAACTGTTTATCCTTGTAACCAACTGGTGCATATCAACTATATACTCTGTATCTGCATATGCGCAGAAAAACATAGACATTTAATCTAACTTGAGTTCGACTTTAAATTATTTGCAAACTTTTAAGTTTAATTACTATACACAACTCGATTACCTTTCCCACAAAACACCTTTCAGAAACAAAACAGAAATTAACACTTACCGAAAAACACGTCCACTTTGGGTGTTAGTCTTCACTCAACTAACGTTTCTCCCTTATCTTTGCTAGGGGGCGCTGCAATCGCCGCTAGAGGCGTTAGTAGTCTTCAGGTGTGTGATAAGAATAAACTTTAAATCCAACTTACACTCGCTCAGTCATTCTTGCTTCTCTCTACCTTGCTAACAACCGTTTGCTGCTGGCTCATTGTTTGGTTGTTTAAACTTGTTGAATGACGTCATCATGTGTTTGTCTAAACTTGTCCAGTCTTGTTTTTATGCAGTACGTCTATTTAGATGAGTCATCACTCGTTTATCTTGGTTGACTTGTCCAAACTTGTTTTTGTGTGGCACGTCTATTTGGGTGAGTCATCGTTCGCTTATCTTGCTTTACTTGTTTGAACTTGTCTAGTATCCACCACCTCATGTCTTTTGTCATAGCTTGAATATACTTTACACCAATCACTTAAATATAAAAGTCTTGTCACAACTTACTTAAACTTTGATAAAAATATTAATTATTTATAAATTTCACCAAATTCTTATTTTTCTGATACATTTACTATGTAATTTTCGTTCAAAAATATGGTAAAGCCCGATTTTAAATCGAAGTCTAAGATAAATTCCCCAAATTTGTAACATTTTAACACTAATAATAAATATTGTAAGCACCCAGTACATACAAGTTTTGTAAAAATAATATTACTTATAGCTAACTCGTTATGTCCCATGATACAAAACTTCAATATAACTAAAATCAGTGTTAAACGAAAATCTAATCACGTGTCTTTATATATTATTTTGAAATGCAAAGCATTATATCTAAACGAATGATATAAGGAGTAGTTAGAATAGTTCTTATATTTTTGTTAGTAAAAAATTTATACACATTATCTTACAAGGTTGCAATATTCAACACACGGTTCACCATATTTAAAAACGATTCACCATGATTTAAAAACTTAGTAACATATTTTAAATTTATAAATTTAAATTAAAACATATTTTTATAAATAAACAATTATAAATACTTAAGTATTTTTAGTTTTAATTTAAATTTATAAATTTAAAATATGTTACTAAGTTTTTAAATCATGGTGAATCGTTTTTAAATATGGTGAACCGTGTGTTGAATATTGCAACCTTGTAAGATAATGTGTATAAATTTTTTACTAACAAAAATATAAGAACTATTCTAACTACTCCTTATATCATTCGTTTAGATATAATGCTTTGCATTTCAAAATAATATATAAAGACACGTGATTAGATTTTCGTTTAACACTGATTTTAGTTATATTGAAGTTTTGTATCATGGGACATAACGAGTTAGCTATAAGTAATATTATTTTGACAAAACTTGTATGTACTGGGTGCTTACAATATTTATTATTAGTGTTAAAATGTTACAAATTTGGGGAATTTATCTTAGACTTCGATTTAAAATCGGGCTTTACCATATTTTTGAACGAAAATTACATAGTAAATGTATCAGAAAAATAAGAATTTGATGAAATTTATAAATAATTAATATTTTTATCAAAGTTTAAGTAAGTTGTGACAAGACTTTTATATTTAAGTGATTGGTGTAAAGTATATTCAAGCTATGACAAAAGACATGAGGTGGTGGATACTAGACAAGTTCAAACAAGTAAAGCAAGATAAGCGAACGATGACTCACCCAAATAGACGTGCCACACAAAAACAAGTTTGGACAAGTCAACCAAGATAAACGAGTGATGACTCATCTAAATAGACGTACTGCATAAAAACAAGACTGGACAAGTTTAGACAAACACATGATGACGTCATTCAACAAGTTTAAACAACCAAACAATGAGCCAGCAGCAAACGGTTGTTAGCAAGGTAGAGAGAAGCAAGAATGACTGAGCGAGTGTAAGTTGGATTTAAAGTTTATTCTTATCACACACCTGAAGACTACTAACGCCTCTAGCGGCGATTGCAGCGCCCCCTAGCAAAGATAAGGGAGAAACGTTAGTTGAGTGAAGACTAACACCCAAAGTGGACGTGTTTTTCGGTAAGTGTTAATTTCTGTTTTGTTTCTGAAAGGTGTTTTGTGGGAAAAGTAATCGAGTTGTGTATAGTAATTAAACTTAAAAGTTTGCAAATAATTTAAAGTCGAACTCAAGTTAGATTAAATGTCTATGTTTTTCTGCGCATATGCAGATACAGAGTATATAGTTGATATGCACCAGTTGGTTAAAAGGATAAACAGTTAGATTATAGTCTCTCAATAGTTAAAATTAAAAAGTTAATTTTGATTTACTTAAAGATTTTTAAACTTTTTGTAAACTTTAAATTTTTTAAAACTATATTTTTTTTAACTTTAAAAACTTTTAGTAAACTTTATTTTTATTAAAAATAACTTATTCAACCCTCTGTTATTAAGTGAACCTAACATGTCAAATTTATTCACTTTAAACATAAATCCTAAGTTTATCAATAAGTCAATTTAACCTTTCGAAAAATATAATTAATTAAAAAACTATGCATCGTGTTGTACTCATTTTGTAGTACTTTAAGCAGTAAACCCTTCAATTAAATTAAAAATTCAGATGATTTCCTTTATCGAATATCTTAAATCGTCTATAAATACTGAAATATCATGGCTTGCTCAGTTAAACCTACCCTAAATTATAAAACCGAAAAATAATTTTTGTTGTGGGCTCGAATTCAAGTTAAAACTTTTAATTATCTCTTAATTCTATTACCCACCGATAGAGGGCGATACAAAAAACTATTATTTCATTTTAAAAGGTTCACATTTAAATTCTACTTAAACTCTAAGTCATTTCAAATTTTAACTCGTGACTTTTAAAACATTTGATTGTTTTACACAATAATGTGATCGTTTGCTTTTTGAATGCTAATTAAGTTTATTGTTTTTAAGTGTATCATTAAGAAATAACTTGAATATTAAATCAATTTAACCTTAAAAAAGAAACACAATATATTCAATCAGTTGTTATCAGTGCCTTTGTGATGTAATTACCGACGCATTCAGCTGTTAAGTGAAAGGATAATAATTTGATTCCATTCAAATACGACTTTTCATTTTATTTTTCTATGTTCTTTTTCTTATGTAGGGGGAAATTTCAAAAAGTAGCCAAAGTTGTAGTTTATATTTCTCAAATATCTTAAATCTCAACTAAACTTCGTGCTTAAAAACCTACCCTAAACTATGATTTTATGACTTGATCAGTAAATATGTTATCAGTGACGTCATGTGTGGGAGAAAAACCCATCTGAAATTCCTATGTCATTCCTATGTGTATATTGTAACATCATGTCTTATCTTGTGAGTGATTAAAAGTAACACATTTTCAATCAATTCTCATGTAGTTTAAGTAACATATAATAAATACCTCGAGTTTATTTCACCAAAAATAAAATTTCTTTTAAAAGTAATGAAATTTTTCATGTTTTATATAATTTCAACAAATTTATTCACACTTTGTCTAAGACATTCAAAATGTTTAATAGTTGCTTATTTATTTTTTAAATAAGTTTTATTTTAAAAATGGAAAAAAATTACAAAGTTTTATTTTTTAAATGAGTGAGGTTAAAAAATTTCACTATTAAATTCCACTAAGTTGAATTTTTTTCAGGTATACTATTTCCACTGCTTTGAAAATGTTGTGTTGTTTTAAAAAAACTTTAACAATGTGTTAAGTCTGATTTTTAAAGTTATTAATTTTCCTTAGTTGAAAATATTATATAAGTGTAAAGTTATTATTTTTCTTAGTTTGAAATATTGTCTAAGTGTAAAGTTTACTTAAACTTAATTATTTTCTTTTGTTAATGTATCGAAATGTTTATTTGTTGCTTATTTTATAAAATGTATAACCTAGATATTTTTAAGTGTGTTAATTTCGTTAGGTCGAATTTTCTAAAATTTATAACCAACTAGATATTTTTCAAAGAAACTGTAACAATGCGTTAAGTCTAATTCTTCGTAGATTAAAATATTGTCTCAGTGTAAAGTTATTATTTTTTCCTAGTTTGAAATATTGTCTAAGTGTAAAGTTTACCAAAATTTAATTTTTTTTTTTTTCATTTATCGAAATGTTTATTTTCTAAAATTTGTTACTTTATGTTAAATTTTCTAAAATTTTTAACCAACTATATATTTCTCCAAAACCTCTAACAATGTGTTAAGTCTATTTTTCCAACTTTCTTATCAATAAGTAAGATTAATACATATTCAAAGGAAAACCCATCGATGATTCATAACGTCACGCCTTACCTTGTTAGTTATTAAAAGTACCATAGATTTAAAATAACACATTTCCAATCATCTCTCTTGTAGTTTAAGTAACATATAATAAATACATCGCATTTATTTCATCATGTTTTACATAATTTCAACAAATTCATTCCCATTTTGTCTAAGACATTCAAAATGTTAAACAGTAGTTTATGTAGCATTGTCAAACTGTTATAAGTAATTTATATAAAATAGTTACTATGAAAATAATAAAAAACTCTTAAGATTTTTTAGTCATAGGCTATTTATTTATCATTTTAAATAACTACAATAGCAAAAACATGAATATACATGTTTCAAAAACAGTCCACACATTTTAAACCATTCTATATTTAGCTGTAGACAGTTCTAGATTTAATATTTGTTGCAATGTCCAATTAGATCCTTGTTGAGTGAATTTCTCAAAAGAGTTAATAATTTTCGTAAAGGCATCCTCAACATGTACAGGTATGTTTTGATTCGTCAATTCCAGTACAGTTCTTGAATGAAAATATGGGGTGATAGTATCTATATCACCGTCCGGTGTTTGGCGACTTACAACAACTTTTGCAGTTGCATACCATTTCATTGACCTTTTTACTTCTATCTGATAATTTAATTCATTCAAAACGTCCGACCGAATACTGTTAAAAAATGTGTGAAAGTCTTGATCATTCTCCTCATTAGAATTTATTACAGTTTTAGTAAATACATTTAAAGCATTTTGTCTGTTAAAATGCTTCACTTTTTCATATAACGAATCTTTTAAAGATGACGATTTGACAACTTTGGGTAGTACTTTGTGTGCAGTGTCTATATGACGTGATAAATCATATTTTCGATTAAATATTTCACTACACTGGATGCATTCATACTGCTTTCGGGGCTTATGCATCCTCTTATGTTTCAATAAGTCATACTTTCTCGAAAACAGTTCATTGCATTCAATACACTTATGTTGTTTGACAGATTTGTGAATTTTGCTATGTTGAAGTAAGTCACTCTTTTTTGAAAAAACTTCAGCACATAGATCACAATTATAAATCACTGGGCTCTTTGAATGAATCTTCACATGATTTAATAAGTCACTCTTTTGAACAAATTGTTTTTCGCAGATGTTACACACAAAAGGTTTTTTCTCCAGGTGAAATTTCATGTGTCTAATTAAGACAAACTTTCGGGAAAAAGCTTTGTTGCAAGTAGTGCACACAAAGGGTAACTTTAGTCCTGATGAGTTGGGTTTCACTTCATAATTCGAAACGGGTGCTTCTTTGGGTAAAAGTGTAGAATCCATCTCCTGATTATTTAACTTTGGTGATGAGTGTTGACACTCCAAGTTGGTTACATCACCAACATAAGAATTCATAACTCGTTTCATAATAACTTAAATGAAAACTAACTTAACGAAAAATACAACCTATTACAACAATTTCAGGGCACAGTATAATAATATCAACTCGTTTCATTGAAATTTATATAATGATAGAGGGCGCTCGTGTAAAAATACTAACTTTTTATTGGTTTAAAAATACTGACATTTTATTGGTTTAAAAATACGCCACGCGATTATTTCATCCTATAATGTTATAAGTTCAATAAGCACTTAATTCTTGCACAATGACTGAGAAAGTCTTACCTATCAGAAGTTCATACATTTGTAAGTAAAAATCTTTATTACTTTTATAAATAATATTTTACTTATCAAGTCGCTTAATTTCTAAATGATGTATTCTAAAACGCCTTTTATGTCTTATGTGTATGGAGTCTAACAAAGAGGGGAAAAAGAAGGGGTGTAAAGTATTTGTAAAATTGAAATACGTTAATTTATAAAAACTAGATTCCATTCCCTTTTTTTAAAATGTTGGTTGTATAAAGTCAAATCTATTGAAAATTTATTTTAATCGTATAACTCTAAACAAAATACCCGCTCTCTTTAATAAGTTAAATAGTTACTAAAAATTGTTCATTTAAAAGGAAAAAATCTTTAAAATTCTCTTATTGTATGTTTTTATAAATAATATTTTGCACGTCAAATCACTTCTTAACTAAATGTAATAATCTAAAATGTCTTATGTAATGATCTAAAATGTCTTATGTGTTGTGACTGGTTGGTTAAATATAGGGTTGATTATCTGCGTTAGGGATATAGGTCACTCTAGGGGTCATTCTAAGGGCTCCTAACTCGTATTGACAAGGTTCGAAGAAAACTCCGAACGGTTAGGTCGACGACCTTGAGAGAGGTTTAAACCTAACACCTTCCATCTATCAACTTTGAGAGTAGAACCTCTCAGCCGCTAGTCTTATGTGTTGTGTTTTTATAAATAATATTTTTCTTGTTTAATCACTTAACTCCAAAATGAAATGTTTCTAAGACACTTTGTCATGTCTTACGTGAAACATATTTAACTAAAGAAGGAAGTAGTATTTGTGACATAAGTTATTCTACAGTACCCTTTTAAGAAAAAAAAAAAAAGAAACTATTACAAGTTAATTTTAAAAAAAAACATATAATTAAAAAAATATATTGTTTAATTAGCATAAAAACGATTATTTAAGTTACTCCACAAATTTGTAAACTTAAAAAACGGAAGATATAATGTAAGGGAAAGTATGACAAATCTTTTTTTCCTTTGAAAGATTAGTCTCAAAGACTTGAATTAACTTTTTCCCTAAAAATGCCACATTAATTTCAGTACACAAGTTTGCGAAACGGCTTTTGCAGGAAAATAGTACGGTGAATACAATTTTAAGCATTGTAATTTAATTCACTAACACAAATGCGTGGGTGTATAGCTTATAGTTACATTTGTAAAAATCACTTTGCTTTCGTTTTTAAAATATGTAAACACGTTATTTTTCGTAACAAAACTATAAATCTATATTTCTAAAATAAATGATTATAAGGTTAATACGAGAAAGAAACAAGCATGCTATTTTTGTCAATCTCTATAAATGACATTTCATAGTATTTTCATATAAAAATTTTCCTTCTAAATTATTATTTCGAATATGGAAATGATCTGTTGACAGAATGTTGTAAGAGAAATGTGCTTGTAAATTAAACAAACAGATGTAATAGCATTCATATTAAACCAAAACTCGCGAATTACTCAATAGCTAAAGACAATTTCCTGCAGTTCATTAAAACTATGATAAAGATATCTCAACGCAGGTCTGAAGTAACCATTTCTCGCATTTAAAGAGATAACAACACACACACATCCTTGGTAAGCTAAGATAAGACATGTGTGATACAGAAATTGCAGGTTCTAATGTCACTAAAAATTAAAATAATACGTAAAACACTACAAAAAAAAATAATATAAAAAATAATTTGAAACGCTTTAAATAAATTAAAAAAAATGAAAACACTTTAAATAAAAAATAAAACAAAATTTCACCCTCTACAAAGAACAAAATCTATATGTCTAATCATGCACCTTCTTTATCTCTCTCATCTTAATTACTTCCGGTCTCACAAACCACCTGTCCTGTTCCAACAAGCTCCCAAACATGTTCCTAAAACATGTTTACTGCTTCCTGAAAACCCTTTTTGGAAAAAGCATGTCTAATCCCGTTTCCGATCTTATTTCCTGTCGCGTTTCCAGTCTAAAAATAAATTTCACGTTAAACTTTTATAAAGTAAAACAAAGTCAGAAAGATTTCCATTTTTATATTAGGTGTTAGTTAGCAAATAAAATTTTTATTTCAGGTGAAACAAAAAAAAAAAAAAAAAAAAAAAAAAAAAATCGAACATTTTGCTAATATTACTTTCAAACTAAATTCATTCTGATAGCAGGATACCTACAACTCAACTCCACTCGACTAGAAGGATTAAAACCAACAAAATAAATTAAGCCCCACACAAAAATAAGCCCTCCCCCTCTCTCCCTTATCGCATTCACTTCCTGTCACATTTCCGGCTAAACTTCCTATCTACACTTCCTGTTCACTTCCTGTCTCAACATGCCTGTTATCCCCACCTGCTACATCCGGTGTCCACACCTGCCACTTCCGCTGACCTTCACAGAGCACAGAGGTCGACTGCGCGAACTGCGCTGGCGCAGAACCCCTATTTATTATCTACTCTCGTTTCTTAACTGAACTAAAATTTAGCATCCTATGTAGTATATATACAAATCTATAGATCATATACAGGGCTGAATAAAAGTATTCGGATATTTTTCCGAATATTGTATATGTGGGAAATTCCTGAAATTACGTTTTTAAATATGTTATGCGTTTTCCAAATTGTTTACTTAGATGTTATCTTTCAGCTTATTAAACGGTAATGATTTGTAAAATTATTTTGGAAGCGTTGGAAAGTGTTACATAATCTATGCTTGACGCATGATTTTTCGTTCTTGTTAAAAGTCTGGGAACGGTCGAATAATTCGAGAAATATACATCGGATTGAAAAACGGAAAAATACGTGTTCAATAGTTTAGAAAAGTGGCAACTTTTATATCCCTAAATAGATTTTTCCAAAATACTGAATACGTGTTCAATAGTTTAGAAAAGTGGCAACTTTTATATCCCTAAATAGATTTTTCCAAAATACTGAATACGTGTTCAATAGTTTAGAAAAGTGGCAACTTTTATATCCCTAAATAGATTTTTCCAAAATACTGAACACATATTTTTCCGTTTTTCAATCCGATGTATATTTCTCAAGTTATTCAACCGTTTCCATACATTTTAATTGAAACGATTCTCATTGCATTTTACTCGATTACAATGCCATCTACGATTTTTTCGAAGAAAATGTTAAATACAAAAGTTAAGTATTTTTTCCCGTAGAATCCGAATCTGCAATAAAAAAGATGGGTTACCATTTTAGATTTCAATATTACCCCCTCCCCCCCCCCCAGGGGAACAGAGTGAGGGGGGTCAACTTTGATATCCCTAAATAGATTTTTGAAAACTATTTAACGAGCATTTTTTCGTTTTTTTAATCTGATGTATATACTTTTCGAGTTATTTGACCGTTTCCAGACTTTTCAATGGAAACGATTCTCACTGCAGTTTATTCGATTACACGCCATCTACGATTTTTCGAAGAAAACGTTCAATACAAAAGTTACTTATATTTTCCCGTAGAATCCGAATCTACAATAAAAAAGGGGGTTATCATTTAAGATTTCAAAGTTACCCCTCTTTTCCCCCAGGGGTAGAGTTGTGGGGTCTTTGATATCAATAAATAGATTGTTCAAAAATAATGAACATGCATTTTTAGCTCACAGGCTATCAAAGCCTGAGAGCTTCTGTGCCCGCCGGTTCTGTATGTATGTATGTACGTATGTACGTACGTATGTATGTACGTAACGCAATAACTCTTCATAGAAATATCCGTTTTCCTTCAAATTTTGTTTATAGGTTCACTGTGTTAAGGCGCTTCCCTGATTAGTTTTCGGGATTGATTGGTTAAGTATAAAGGGGGGGAACGGGGGCTAATCCCCCCCTTAATTTATATAAATGGGTTTTTCATGCAGAATTATCCGATTTTCTTCAAATTTTGTATATAGGTTCATTGTGATAATGCGCTTCTCTGAATAGTTTTCGGGATTGATTGGTTAAGTATAAAGGGGCGGAACGGGGAGGCTAACCCCCCCCCCTTAATTTATATAAATGGGTTTTTCATGCAGAATTATTCCGTTTTCCTTCAAATTTTGTTTATAGGTTCACTGTGTTAAGGTGCTTCCCTGATTAGTTTTCGGGATTGATTGGTTAAGTATAAAGGGGGGAACGGGGGGCTAATTCCCCCCCCTTAATTTATATAAACTGGTTTTCCATGCAGAATTATTCCGTTTTCCTTCAAATTTTGTTTATAGGTTCACTGTGTTAAGGCGCTTCCCTGATTAGTTTTCGGGATTGATTGGTTAAGTATAAAAGGGGGGGAACGGGGGGGGCTAATCCCCCCTTAATTTATATAAATGGGTTTTTCATGCAGAATTATCCCATTTGCTTCAAAATTTGTTTATAGGTTCATTGGGTTAAAACGCTTCCCTGAATAGTTTTGGGCGTTCATTGGTTAAGTATAAAGGGGTAGGGGGGACTAATCCCCCCTTAATTTAGATAAATGGGTTTTTCATGCAGCATTATCCGATTTTCTTCAAATTTTGTATATATATATTCATTGTAGTACGAGGCTTCTCTGATTAGTTTAAGGGGTTCATTAGTTAACTATGAGGGGGTAACGGCGGGATTACCCCCCCCCCTTAATATATTGTTGATTTCTTGATTTTTTGAGGGGCATATTTCAAATTCTTTGAAATACGAGTATAATATACAATTAGTGTGAATAGCCTGTGAACTCAATGCCCTCAGTTTAACTGGGCAGTTTTCTTTTTATTATTCCGTTTTCCAGTACGATGTATATTTCTCGAGTTATTCGACAGTTTCCAGACTTTTCGGACACCCTGTATATATTATTCAGAGCGCGTAATGTTGCAGCCATCTTTTGCACAGGAGATCTAGCCAGACCGGGACCTCAGTTTAAAGTGTAATTCGGACTAACTACAAACATCCATGGCTTAATAGCGATTCTAAGCGGCATCTTTTGTCTAATAACCAGCGCCCTAGCCACTAACTAGTCAAGCATGTAGGGATTGAGGACAAGGATACGATAGTAGTGAAAATATGCGAGGTAATAAAAATTGTGTTCAGTCTCAGATTATGAACATAAACCGAAGAGCATTTTTCGTTTCACATATGGATTAAATTTAATGCTTTTAATGCTTTTTTTTCTTTGTTTTTTTTCCCCTGTTGCTATATGTTATAAAAACTTTAAAAAAAATTCTAATGCATTTAGCGATAATATTTTCCATAATTGGGGTGTATTTCAACTTAGCAAATCTTAACAAACATTTTTTTGGAATAACATTCATGAAAGTAGCTCTGGTTTTAAGAAATGTTATTTGGAACATTTTAAAAGTGCTTCTTCAAATTAACTTAGTTTTTCATCAAATGACGCAATAAGATTACGCCTTAGTTTTTTATAATGATACGTTGAAACTCCTAGTTTTTATTGTTGCCGGCATTTAGAGAGTAATTCAAACGAAATCACATTCGTTTATCTTTTTTCTGAGGGCCTCGGAAATGACCGTATAGACGGGAGAAATCCGGGTAGTATATATAAAATGTATAAGAAAAGGGTTTCGCAAAAAATACATACAGCAACGACTTTAATAAAGTTTTAACAATTTTTTTTTTTTCAAAATTTTTGATGCTTAAAAAAGTTTTTCAATTTTTCTGAAATCTTCTGTCTCTTGTTACCCCCTACGGAGGAATAAGAGAACATTCACGCAAAAACTATGTTAAACTGAATGGAGATTAACCCCCAGAGGTATTAAAAAAATTACTCTTCCAAAGCTTCTTGTCAGATTAAAAACATAAATTTCGTTTTCGAGTTATAGAAGGCTAAAAAATTAATTTCTTGCATTGTACAACAAAGTATTTTTTTTTCTACAATTTAAAATTCAGATTTAGATATATGATTGACGCAAAATATGAATATATACACATTTAACATAGACTAAAATAAAGGACTAAATCTGAAACTTTACACCAGAAAATTTTTACCCGTCTAATTATTCCTACGTTAAAAACAATTCTGTTCAAATTTTTCAAACGTGAAAGAAGTTAGCACAAAAATAAGAATCAACGTTCGTAAATTTGAGATTTAATTAGGTAGGCATGTGTTCACAGCTTGGGTAAACCCTCAAATGCTATTTGTACCACAATATGTTAATAACTTAATAAAAATAATTCTGTTCAAATTTTTCAAACGTGAAAGAAGTTAGCACAAAAATAAGAAGCAGCGTTCGTAAATTTGCTATTTAATTAAGTAGGCATGTATTCACAGCTTGGGTAAACCTTCAAATGCTATTTGTATCATAATATGTTAATAATTTAATAAAAATTATTCTGTTCAAATTTTTCAAACGTGAAAGAAGTTAGCACAAAAATACGAATCAGCGTTCGTAAATTTGCTATTTAATTAGATAGGCATGTGTTCACAACTTGGGTAAACCTTTAAATGCTATTTGTACCACAATATGTTAATAAATTAATAAAAATAATTCTGTTCAAATTTTTCAAACGTGAAAGAAGTTAGCACAAAATAAGAATCAGCGTTCGTAAAATTACGATTTAATTAGGTAGGCATGTGTTCACAGCTTGGGTAAACCTTCAAACGCTATTTGTACCACAATATGTTAATACATTAATAAAAATAATTCTGTTCAAATTTTTCAAACGTGAAAGAAGTTAGCACAAAAATAAGAAGCAGCGTTCGTAAAATTACGATTTAACTAGGTAGGCATGTGTTCACAGCTTGGGTAAATCTTCAAATGCCATTTGTACCACAATATGTTACAATTTCCCGAAAAGAAATTATTATTTTCCAATAAAACCTAGAATATGTCATTTTTTGAACTTTTACACAAACATACAAATAAAATCATATGCGTATATAAGAGCGTGTGTGTTAAGAGAGAATATAGACAAGAAAAAAAAACCTTACCTAAACTTATACCATATGCTGATAATATAAATATTAGCGGAATTAAGCTTCGAAGAGGCAAACTCATCATCTTCACAGAATATTATCAGAACTTTCACATAGTTACTGCTATTTATTTAACAAGGAGCTTAAAAAAAAGGCTAAAAGAATTTTGAACATTGAAACTATCCATATTATCAGATTAAAACCAAAACCATTTATTTAGACACGTTTTAGTCTTCATATATCATCAGGCTTCAATTTAAAGGTTAAAGGTGACATAAACTCTGAAAAATCTTATAAATATAAGCAAGACTTGACTATTTAACTTGATATATAATCTGTTGTGAAGTAACAGCCAAAGATTAGCCTTCTTCATTTATTTATACTTCTTTCAAGTGTCCACACTCATTAAGACATCTTATCTAACTAGTCTAGTGAAAATAAATATTGAGAAATTATCAAGTAACATACAAAATATCTTCTTCTTTGATATTTTGTATCAACACGAGATGCAAAGTTTCATCAAAAAAGATATAAATTTGTTCTCTTTTATCAATCATCTCAATCATCTAAAATATCTCCTTCTCCACTCAAACTTTCTGCACCCTCTTCAGACTGTTCCGCCATAGCACACTGTTTAAAATTGTTAAAACTCTAAATAAAAAAATCCCTGACGGTTCGGCCTACAGGCACAGGTAGATTTCGAAGACGCAGACCGTAGGGTGCCTGTTTGTTGGGAATTGCGGAAGAAATTGCCTTTTTGCCATGATGCCGCAGTTTGGACCGCACACTTCGAAATCTAACTTGTTGGCAGGCGAAGCCGGCAAGATTTATTTATTTATTTATTTATTTTTTATTTATTTATTTATATTTATTTTATTTTATTTTATTTTATTTATTTATTTTTTGCTATAAGGGTTGTTCCTATAAAAAACTTCTCAATATGAAAGTTTTAGATAATATTAAGGGAATTTATAATAAATTCAAGTGAATTTGATATCTAGTGAATTGACGAAGTTATGAATTTTTTTCTTCTAATCCTTCCCCCCCCCCCCCCCAAATTGGGACCATTTTTAATGATATCAAAAATCTGTCATACATAAATTTTCAGCCCTTTTCCTAGAAGTAATAATAACGTTAAACGGATTCGATACGTATCATAATTAAGAAGTTATGGGTTTTTTTCTTTTTTCACAAAAAGCCCCCCCCCCCTCCTCCTTCGTTCGATTTTGCCCATCAACGAACTTGACCGAGATTTTATTCCCCTTGATTTTATGTATCAGTTTGAAAGAGATTTGTGCAGAATCATTTAAGCTATCGTGTCCATAAAAAAGTGACATAGATAGATAGCTATATAAAGTGTTGAACTGGGGGTGGTTTTGGGTTATGGGAGTCATGATCGGCGTAAATCTGCAAATTTTTTTCAAAAATTCCAACACAGGGGAGAATGTAATAGGTAGTATTTCTTACGAAATCTATCTAAAAAAATATATATTCGAAATTGCACAGAGAAATAAACGTGCACTAATACATTTTTATAAGAGAAAAGTACACTAGGATAGGGATGATTTCTGCCACCCAAATAACCCAGCAGCTGAAGCGTGACATCACATGCCCGTGCTCTATACAGATTCGTGATATTCCAATCTCTTAGAAACTTTTTTGCTCGTTAAACGTAACGCTGATGTAAAATTTTAAACTTTTTTTTCCGAAAACTTGTTTTCTAAACTAGGCGACCATTTTCCTCATGAACTATTTGACCAATTTAATTCATTTTTTTAAAAAGGTAATCGTTTTATTTGCAGCTTATACCTCCAAAAAGTATAATTTTGATCGCTTCATTATGTTTTCGAGTTTGCAAAAAATAAAAACAAAACGATAAAAATGACCTTTTTTTTTTTTTCAAATGACCGCCATTTTGTTAAAATTCAACTTTAAAAACTAAATGTTGGTATAAGCTTCAGAGAACTAAATGATATTTCATAATTTTGCGGCCCAATTTGTTTCAGTTGCTTGTGACCGGAGGAAAACGGTCGCCCGATTCGAAGTTCACGGCAAGCAACTGCAGGTTCTCCCCATCGCACAAGGAGATTTTTTTTAGACACAAAAATTTAAATATATAAGTGAAATGTCAATAAATATAATGCGAAAAGTCCGAAGGTGATATTTTTTTTTTTTTTTTTTTGGTGATATCCCGAAAAAAATCGTAAAAATCAAGGGAGTTTTAGGCCAAAGAAATAGAACATCCCCTTAAGGGGCACTTCACTCAGTCGAAAACACCCGCTCGCTAATGTTAATCCTATGGCGGAAATAATTTACGATATCTCGTTCGCATTTCAATATTTTTAAATGACTTTTTTTTTTTTATATATATATATATATATATATATATATATATATATATATATAGCTGAGGTCAATCTCTATGCACGCTCCTTTGTACTTTTTTTATTTTGGTTACAAGTTGTTGTTTTTTATTACGATACTTTCACTTGAAAGTATCTAACCTAATTTTTAAGTAAAGAATCTAATTTTTTTTTTACTGTATTTTCGAAAGTGAAAGTATCCTCAATAAATACAAAAAAAAACTGCAACCAAAATCGAAAAAAGTACAAAGAAGCGTGCATAGAGATTGACCTCAGCTATACAATGCAAAAAAAAAAAAAAAAAAAAAAAAAAAAAAAAAAAAAAATCATTTAAAAATATTTAAATGCGAACGAGATATCGTAAATTATTTCCCCCATAGGATTAACATTAGCGAGCAGGTGTTTTCGCCAGAGTGAAGTAACCTCTTAATGTGAGCACAATTAGTGGCACTGTAGATGCCCAAACGGTTAAATGAACACCTCAAAATCTACTAAACACTTGATAAGTGATCTAATGTCATTTCGACAATTGCAGAACTACTAATTGTGTTTCACATTGAATTTCATTAATCTTCAGAGAAACTTCATGCGTTCTCCTCTTTAATTCTAGCGAAATTTATAACACATCATCTGTGGTTCTCTGAGTATAAACCGTTACTTTTGGATACCTTTAATCTAAACATCCTGCAGTTTACGTATAGTTTACTTTATATATACGACAATACAAAATGTCCATAAAAAAGCTAGCGGCTGTTTAAAGTCAAATGTGATTGTAACAATACCTCACAGGTCTATCTGTTAGGAAATCATTGTCGGCTTGAATAATTAAACAAAAAAATTGCAACTACAATTTTTTTTTTTTTTTTTTTTTTAAAGTCAAATTTAGGACATGCATTCTTGTAACAATCATATTTTATTTCGCTTAAGTTTCAAACAAATTTGCTAAATTGTCAGTTATTCCATTGTTACATAGTATCTAAGTACATATGAGGGGGTCGGGGCAAGAAAGTGCCAAGCCACATTTTTGGTGAAATAAATCTAACACTGTAATCTGTTGCTTCATATTGTAAATTATAATATCCAACCTATAATTTGTTTCTAATGTCACTTGGTGACAGCATACATGACAGGTCCCGTTTTTGCCCCAGATGTTTATGCCCCCAATGAAGATAGCTAATTTACAAAAAATGTAATAGTAATATCATTAAAGTAATTCCATATTGTTACTCAGAAGATCTCAAATGTTACTAAGACATTGGCGTAAAAACTTAAAGTTATGTATCTTGATTTGAATAATTGAGCAAATTTTAAAATTTAAATATCTCAGAAGTTCAAAAATGTGGCTTGGCACTCTTTTGCCCCGACCCCTCTCAAATGTAAAAAAACAAAAAAGTCAAATTTAGGACATGCATTCCTGTAACAATCATATTTTATTTCGCTTAAGTTTCAAACAAATTTGCTAAATTGTCAGTTATTCCATAGTTACATAGTATCTGAGTACAGATGTATTTCATTCTTCAAAGTTTTCTCAATACTGTCCAATTTATTTTCAAGAAAACACTTGTCATTGGCTAATCGATCCATGAACCACTTCTGTACCACATTATGAAGTGATCATTGTCTTTTGGCATCACATCGGCTGGACCTATTAAACAAAATAAATTAAAAGAAATAAACCTCATTAAATTTTACGCATTTAAATATCAACGCGAATATATCAAATTAAAAAAATCTGATAGATATTCATAAGTGAAATCATTTCTTCTGATACACTGCAAAAAAAAAAAGTGTTGATTTTACAGTATAATACTAGCACCCCAGCTGTCAGTATTATACCGTAAAATTAACAGTAACTAGTAAATCTACAGATCAGGAGCCTCAACGTCAGCTATATGAAAGTCAATGTTTTTTAATCTCATTTCTCATAATATTTAACATCTTATAATACGCAAATTAATTTTTTTAAATTATTACATGTATATTTATACGCATATAAAATAATTCGAAGGTTTCAGAAATTAGGAACATTAAATTAAACACGGTTTATGCAATAATATTCTGGCATTCTTATGAACTTCTTATTTTATTTTTTAGGTAAAAAAATACATTTCTTCAGGGGGGCTCTGCCCGGGGCCTCCGAGATGTCGCTGTGTGTCCTACACCGGGCCTGCTACAAGGATTAGTGACGTCACAGTAGTGATCCACTTTGGTCAAAGTATCGCAGCAGAAAGATGTAATAAAAAGAGCATTTTCGCTCTTATAATTTGTGATTACATAAATAATATTAAATTTCATAATCGTGAAATAAAAGGGAATTAATATACTTGTTTTATTAAAGGAAATTAAAAGTTTTAAATTAAAAAAATGCTAAGATTAATAAATCAGATTGAACCCATTGACTTACCTTTTCCTAAACACATTATTTTACAATAAATATACGTACAAAAAAATATAATAAATCTACCAAAAACTTTACAAAATCAATCCCATTCCTCCCTTTTACAACTACATACCATAATTTAACCATCAAAACACAATAAATGTCAATTTAAATACAGAAATCGACATTTTTTAACTATAGAGACCTTGGCACTTTTTTTTAACGCTTTGGCGTAATCCGGGCTTCAGAAAGTTAGATATGTTTTAAAATTATATACACAATTATGAAAACAAACCTAATGTACTTTTATGTTTATTTATATATGTATAAAATTATTTATATATACAATTCTGTTCTACCTGCATACAAAAAGAGATAAATGGCTTCTTTATATTAAATAAATTATATAAATATTGAAAAAAAAAAATACTTATTTATATGAAACTACGAATAGGTTGCCAGAAAATATTTTGCAACTTTCCTTCTCTCGCCATAAGCCTTTTTCGGTACTTTTCGGTTAGCCGGGCGCCAGTGATACATGCACATATATAAATATATATATTAATTCATACATATATGTGTGTGTAGATATGTATATATATATATATATATATATATATGTGTGTGTGTGTGTAGATATATGTGTATATATATGTGTGTGTATATATGTATATATATCACTGGCGCCCGGCTAACCGAAAAGTACCCAATTTTCTATCTTGACTTTGTAACTGATTTGTAATATTTTAAAAATTGTCTATTTATTGTACTTGGGTCTAGGACATAATAACCACTCAAAATAACTTATCAAAAGATTTATTTTCATATATTTGTACACTTAAGTTAGCTAAAATGTTAAATTGAACTACGTAGAATTACTAAGTTGTGTAAATCAGTTACTTTTAATTTTATAAACAAAGCACATCACTCACTTCTAACTAAATGTATCCAGATATTAGTCAATTTATTACAGTATTTCTTTCAAAATCATTTTTTAAACTGTTTATCGTCTGCTTCTTTTATTTATTTATTTTTTTTCTAAAGATCATTTGACTCTTTTCGATTTGGAAGTACAAATTCAATCAAATATGCCAGATTATTTCCATTACAGTAGGCTAGACATTTGTTGTTAGGTTTTTTTTCTCTGCACAAGTTCAATACCATCATATTAATTCTAGCTTCACGAATTATGAAAAGTATATGGAAACATTTAATGCAAACCACTTCTGTTGAATTGTAAAAATAATTATCACAAGGTAATTTTCGTAGCTAAAATTTCTTCTTTTCATTATCAGTAGCGAATTTGAAGACTTAGATTAGAAACTAGGAGCGCAGCATTTTCTTCTCTTTATTTTATAGATATAATCTACACTTTCTTTAATAATTATAATCAATAATTATTGATAGCATTATAATCTAAATACACTGAAAAATATTATTAATTACTATATAAAACAATAAATAAAATCAAAATACTGTCGTAAACAATCCGTACAAACGAACAAAGTACATGAAAATTTTTAAGTTATTATGGATCACTGTTTTGACGTCAGCAGGTTGTGACGTCACCTGTAGCAGGCCCGGTGTAGGACACACAGCGACATCTCGGAGGCCCCGCTCTGCCCCCCTGAATCCCCCGTAATCTTATTAAATTTATATTCGTGGTTTCCTATTGTTTGTGTGAATGATTCTAGTACATATTGGATTTCGTTCTACACATTGGTTTTATTATGAAAAGCAAAAATTTCGAAAATAATTTCATGTAATACCTAAATAGCAATATTTACTTACCTTCCAACCACGAAGCACTCGCATCTGATAGATAAGTTGAATAATATCTCGTGTACAAAATCAACTTATGGAAATGTAAACTGAATCTACTATATATTCACTTATCTATTTCAGAAATCTAGTAATATTACAATTTTTGTTTCGGAAAAACAGTTTTGATGGCCATTGTACAATATTTATTTGACCTTAGTACATCCTGATTTAATTCGATGGCAATAGCATACTAAAATCTCCCCAAAATAGGCTTATTTGGAAACTTTTAAACCTGAAACTTTTATTGTGTAATCCTTCATAATCGTGCCCACTGCCAATTCACTAAATAGCAATCTTGATTTGGCGCTATAAAGTATTTTTTGTGATAACTTTTTTATGATCTCAGTTACCAATAATTGTGCTATTTCAGGCTGTATGGATTCGTTTTACTACGCTAATTTCTTTAGATTAACTACCTCGTTGTATGAGATATTATATCTTATTTTAAAAATAATACTAATTTTCAACCACGAAAAATCCACATCTCTTCCAGAAAACACATCTCTTCCTTTGTAGCAAAATAGTCTGAATTATTTGAATTTTATTATTTTGATATTCATTAAAATTTAGTTGCTAGGTTACGGTTAAATTGAAAAGGAAAATAAAAATGAATGCATTTTAATATTTGCAAAAAATGATAAAATAAAAGTATTATATTATTAGAACAGGTGTATAAAACTGCACCAAAAATTATACACCTAATTTAAAAAATCTGACGAATGTATAAACAAAATTTCAAATTAATTTGAATAATTTAACACCTGACTTGATAAATTTTAGCCTTCATAACTTACCGTTTAAATACATTAATCAAATGCGACATTTTATTTTCAACGACTGAAAAATTTCAAAATCGTCTGAAATCCCATAGGAAAGCATTATGATCAAAAAAGAAATGTTCTATATTTTCCGAACGAATGAACCAAATGTAACTAAAAACTATACAGCTAATTCTGGGTATCTCACCAATATACCTACCAAAAATCAAACTAATCGGATCATTTTTACGGAAGTTATCGCGGAACAGACAGACAGACAAACAGACAGACAGACAGACAGACAGAAACCAAAAACTTTTCGGGTCTCCACAGTGAGCCTCAACTGACGTTTCGGCAATAAACAGTGAAATAAGCAGTAATACGCTACCGCGCATGTGCGAAAGACATACAGCGATTGGCACAAAACGATGGGCGCGTCGCTTTGTACCAATCGCTGGTCTCGTAGTCTCGGCCAGCTACTATTTGTGACGTCATGAGAATGAATGAGCAAGTCCGGTATCTTGTGTTGCCTTGGTATAACCCAAAAGCAGAAATCTGCTATTTGTGAGGGGTGTAATGTTTTGATACCTCGACAAGCTTGAAACCTTGAAAAAATTATGCCACAATGCTGTATTGAAATTATCAAACACGAATAAAACAACTAATATGTAAAATTTCTATAATTTAGAAAACTCTGTTCCGTTTCCATCATCTTGCTCCTATTGCATAATCAGTGAATGTGCAACTAATTATATTGTAATAATAACAATTGTTTAACATTGATTTCTTTTTGTTTATATTGCCTATTTTATTTGATAAAATCAATTTATATCGTTTATATGTGGATTAATAAATTATATTTATTATTCAGTCAATTAAATGTTCGTTCCTATCATTTTACTAACCGGAATGCGAAAATAAATACGGATTTTGCGATACTGACCTGTAACGTATTTGCCAAATGAGAAATACTATTCAGACTCCATCATGTTCACCCACACACATTACATACAGACATAATCACCAAAATAAAACGTCAAACAATACCAGTATACACCCAAACATGCGCACATACAAATGGGATCACTGTGGGGGAAAAAAAAAAAACAAGAGGGGAAAATTCTGCTATAAGGCCGAATATAGATTGCCACACACGGCTTTTATTTAAAAAATAAATAAACTAGCTGTAACTCAGAATAAAAACGCAATGACAACAAACAATTTAAAAATATCTAAATAACAAATAAAAATTCCCCTGTTAAAGTGTTGAGTTGTTCAATAACCATTCGATTTAGAAAAATATTCTTTTACCACTGAGCAATTTTTTTTAATGAAATTTAATTCATGTTGCTATGGCAGCAGACGATAAAACGATATCTTTGGAATAAGGGAATAAATAGAAGAAAAAATTTTGTTGATGTTTGTGATAAAATGTTTTTCTTTATTTTTTAAAAAAATGTATATACATAATTCACTTTTATATTTTAACAGAATAATAAGTTTACTATAATTCGTTACTCATGCTATGGCCAGTATACACGATACACGTCGAGCCACAATGCCTTTATCATTATCTTTTTTACGCGTAAAAGTTTCACTACGGTACTCCATTGTGAAGTTTTGTAATTTTTGAAATCTAATATTTGAAAAACGACATAATCATTAGATTTGAAATTTATATGAAGAAAAATACAATTTTTTACCATTCTAATGCAGTTTGTAAAACAATTTTGTGACAAATACTTTTCGAGTTATTAATTTTTTAAGTAACTTCAAATGTTTCATTTTCCGAGATTAATCTGTGGCAACGATGGATTGCTGTGACTTTTCATAAACATGAAAAATGATAGAGATTGAAAGAATAAGCCACCCTGTGTGTGGCTAAAAAAAAAAAAAAAAACGTATTCAGGAAATCTCAAAATGTAAAAATATACCAAAATTTCGATAACAGGGTTTTTGTCCTGATTACAATGAATGCGTTACATTATTGTACTGTCCTCTAAAAAAAAAAAAAAAAAAAAAAAAAAAAAAACGAATTTTTTTTTAATTTTCTCTGTATAAAGTCTAATAAAGAGCTTTAAAAAAATTAAACATCACTAAATTTTTGCAGCTTGTTCTGACTAAGATTTTAATGTTGAGCATTTTTCATTTTATCACTTTATTACTAAGTGGCAGCCAATTAAGCGAGAATTTGAAAAAAAAAACACTTTTCTAAAAAATAACCCATGTTAGCTAAAAAAAAAAACCCTACACCTGACGTAATCAGCTGGAAATGATGTATTTTATTACATATTAATGGTTTAACATAAAAACAATCAAAAATTTATATAGATATTCTAAAATTTTATTATTACAACAAAATCTGTAAAAATGAATCTCATGTTTTGCCAGAATTCTACAATTGTTAGTTTAAATTATTTTAAAACTATTGAATGGATTCATTACATTATTGTACTGTCCTCTAAAAAAAAACCCATTTTTTTTAAATTTTCTCTAATGAGCTTTAAAAAAATTAAACATCGCTAAATTTTTGCAGCTTATTCTGACTAAGATTTTAATGTTGAGCATTTTTCATTTTATCACTTTATTACTAAGTGGCAGCCAATTAAGCGAGAATTTGAAAAAAAAAATCCACTTTTCTAAAAAATAACCCATGTTAGCTAAAAAAAAAAACCTACACCTGACGTAATCAGCTAGAAATGATGTATTTTATTACATATTAATGGTTTAACATAAAAACAATTAAAAATTTATGTAGATATTCTAAAATTTTATTATTACAACAAAATCTGTAAAAATGAAGCTCATGTTTTGCCAGAATTCTACAATTGATAGTTTAAATTATTTTAAAACTAAATAAGCACTTCTTGGGTACTTTTAACTATTTTTATTATTCTAAATGATGCATAAAAACAGAACAAAACAATAAAATTGACTTCTTTTTTTTTTTGGAGGGGTAGGGGGGACATTTCACTGTGGGATTTTAGAGGACAACACAGTATATGTATCCAGAATGTAAAAATGCGGGACTCTAATGAGGGTAACAATACAATGTTGCCTCAAAAAGACGAAGGTAAGAAATACTCCCTTGAAGTCATTTTTTTTTCTTTAAAATTACTTGTTTGGAGTGTATCAATACTGCTAAATAAACCAATTCTTACTTTCTTGCGCTGGTGTTGGTGTTGGTTGACCATCTTTCATGAGGTACAGGAACCAAAATTTTCCCTTTTCAGGATTGTCTTGAAAATCTGATATAGCATTGATGTACGGCTTGCGATCCTTTACGGCATATTCAAAACTAAGAAAGAAAGAATAAAACATAAAAAATATTGAAATACACTTAAATCGTACGCAGAACATCCGACAACGTATAAATCCATCAAAATCTGGGAATCGAAATTGTTCCAGATTCTAATACATTCTTTATATAAATATAAAATAAAAAATAAAACCAAACAAAAAAATTATAGCACATCACGAAACAATTATAGTTAGATTACAAACCCAGATATAGTTTAGTTAATTGGAATTTTCGAAGAATATGAGTTTGCAATTTGTTAAAGTTTTCTTATAACAATTACCTGTATTTCTTATCTATTTCAGCAGCTACCTCCATGATTGCATAGAGAGACATATTCAAAGGGACTCGTAAAACCAAATTTCGCTCCATATCTTTCTCGTCTCCGATCCAGAGAGAATACTGCACTCGCTTCTTGGGACCACTTTGATTCGCCAGATCGACCAGAGCAGATATTTCTAAAGTTAAAGACATTGATTATACTATTACAAAATAAACAAGGTACTATTCAGCTGATTTTCGTTAAAGAATAACTAAAAATGTGTTTTGTGTGGATATTTCACACTGTTTGAGAGAACACTTTGGGATATAAATAATATCCTTCTATTGCTAAGTAAAACTAATGTAACTGCTTAGGTCGTCTATGGGACATCACAAATTTCCACTTGGTATCTGTCGTGCTATCTGCCTTTACACTTTGTTCTTCACTGCACTGATATCTCTACGTCTTAATACGCTTTTCCCATCCTCCGTGGTCGCATGCCAACCATCGCCCCTCCCTCGGCCTGGCATTCTGCCTTTCTCACATCGCCGAATAGGAGGTTACCACCCCACCTGTGGGAAAACTGCAGTATTTTAATATTAATTATCATTGTAAGTCCATCCTATCGGAATTGCTCAACTGGAGCCTCCTGGTACTCACAATATTATCATAATCATAGATTTCCCAGCCTATTACATCTGACTTTCAGAAATAACAACTGATATCTCTCAACAAAAGTCTCAATTCCTTTAACAGGCACCTTCGCAGTCACAGGCCGGTGTCTCAAGCCGCTTGACTACGTGGACCTTAGTTCAATTCCTTTAAAATGGTGCCAACACAGAACAGGTCGGTGTCTCAAGCCACTGGACTGTATGGACCATGGAGCTGTGGCCGTAGGGGAGCCCAGCAAGTGTCAACACGTGTCCTGTTACACTTCACTCTTACACTTAAATCACATAAAATCACAACATTAACTTGCAAGTATTAGATCAACATCTAACACTTTACACATCTACCGTTACTCATTACTACACTATCACATCACTACAGTGTGACATTTTCCCATATAACCCAGCGAAGGTAGCTTGTGGCCGTTGCCATGGATCTCCGGGGTTGTCGGGCCAAACTTAAAGAAACGATCGATCTTCTATGCTGAATGGCTGGGACATTGTAGAAACAATACCTGAGACGGGATGGCGCCTTGCCTGACGTTAACAAAGTCATTACTCTCCTTGTGAGGTCGGAGATGGAAAAGTTTTCCTAGACTGTCGGACTCCAAGGGAGGTCCTTTAAATCTGTGAATAAGAACTCGATGTCACCAAGGATTGGCCGCGGGAAGGTAGAGGAGGCCGGGATAAAGATTTACTCCCCCCCCCCCTTCTTTCGGGGGCGAGATGAACGAGAGAGGACGGGGAGAAGGGTTTTTGGAAGCGAGAGAGGAAGACGTGACCCTGAGAAAGGGAGCGTGGCAGAGAAGCGAGAGCGAAGGGGAAAACGGAAGAAACAGACGCACAGATCTGTGAGAGAGAATTTCCGAGGAGCAACCAGGCTCGATCCGAGAAGACACCCCCGTCCAGTTAAATTGTATTGCCTCATTCGGAGGACTGAATCAAAGTTTAGAACAAGAGTATTTCGAGCAGAGGACGAAAGGAGAGATTAAAAGACTATCGCATTGTTTATAATCACCACACTCACGCACTCCTTATTTTATCTTAATACTGAAATCTATTGAAGAAATATTTTGTAAGTCGATGTTACGAATAAAGAAATATTTCTTTTAAAAATCAACTATAGTAATTACTCCGGTTAGCCACAGCTACCAGTTCGTATTTTATAAATCCCGCCGGAGTTTTTACAACAGTAACACTTTACACATTCACCAACATCTATCATATAATTAGTGTATGCAACCTTTTTGCTTCTTTATCTACTTATCACCAATTATAATGTTATTGACATCATTACCGCCAATACTCATAAGTCTATATGCTTATTTCAAATTCAAACTCCCAGCATTATCTAACGACTTTCCACCTGTCGTTTTAGCTTACCTTACCTGCGTGACTATTTACCTGTCACGCTAACATTGCGTTCAATAGAAACGACTGATTATTGTCGTCTCACGTATCATGACCGCCTTTAATAAGCCTCTGCTTATTTCAAGTTCAACTCCCAGCATTATATAACGACTTTCTGCCTGTCGTTTTACCTTACCTTGCCTGCATGGCTAATTACCTGTCACGCTCTATCGCTAAGTAAGTAAAATGTTCCTCGGGATAAAATTTAAGAAATATTAAGATTAAATCAGAATAAAATTAAAATATTTTGAAATGGTAAATTGTTTGTACTTAGAGATTTTTAAGATAATATCGTTTTTCAAATGAATAAAATACACTACCGGAACAAAAGTCACTAAACTCATTCGATTTCAGACATTTTGTCGAATATCTAGAAAAATATCTGACGAATTCTTCTGGATTTTCAGGAATCGAAAGAGCATCTTTGACCTCATAGTTTTCAGTGACGATTTTGTCAAGAGGAAAGTAAAAGGACTGACAATAAATTGAACAACAACAAAAAAATCACCCTGTAAAACAAAATGCTCTAAATGTCCATTAGCTGCAGCAGACGGCTATGTAGATCATTTACGAAATTTGTGTTCATTTATGTAAGTATAGCAGATGTATTCATGAAGATACAGTCGAGGCCGCTTATAGCGTGCCCGCATTTAACGAGATTCCGCATTTAGCGTGGAAAATGAAGTCTTTTGCTTGGTATAATGTTGAAATATACTCTTTTAGCGAGTAATTTTTTGTACTCTCCTCGGATTTAACAAGGGAAATAATTATGGAAGCATGTAATAATTACAGAAATAATGATTTAAAAAAAAGGAAAACATACAGTTTCTCTAGAATTTCCTAATTCTTCTTGTAAAGGAAAAATAAGCATTCTTTAAAGTTGTCCAACAACAGGTGCAATCATCAGAGACAGGTATAAGTTCTTGGAAGAGAGGTGGTGTGAACTGGACGCCAGTCCTATTGTCCTTTTCCAGGAAGGATTCGGGAGAGAATGAAAGAATCCTAACTCATAAGGAAAATGGAATCCCAAATAACAAAATAACATTGAGAAGTTTAACGATGCGATGTTTTAAACATCGATTAGTACAATAACGTTGATGACGATGTCTTAACGTCGGGCTTATTCTCCACTGCGAATATCGTCGTGGAAGTGGTAAAAGTCCAGGAACAGGAAAATGCAAGTGATAGTGACTAGGAAGAATAAACTGTACTTAAAACGCCGACACGTGATTGTGCTGAAGAGTCATTACAAAATCTTGAACAGTTTTTTGAAGCAATGATAAATGCTGATGATGCAACATTTAATGCATTAAGTGTATTAAGACGAAAATTGAATGAAACGAAATTTTGTAAACTCAAACAATCAACTTTGGATGAATATTTTTCCAATTCTGAATAAAGATTACCAAGCAGTAATTCACGTAAGTTGTTTTTTATGTACATACTACTAGTTATTAACTTGGATTTGGATTTAGCGAGCGACTGGATTTAACGAGCATTTTTCTGTGTCCCGAGCTCTTCGTTAAATACAGGTCCTACTAAAATTTCCTTAAAAAATTTAAACTATTTCCGCCTGTTTTATGTTTATATAAGGGTGGATCAAATGAAAACGAAACAGTTGTTATAATTTGAATTATTTTTGTATGAGAGTGGTGAAACCTTGTGTAGAGGTAGAGCGGTAGTAAGGAAGGAAACTCCTGCTGCGGAAATGGACTTGCCCTAGGTAGTCACGCAGAAGCACGTGATATGCACTTGCTATTAGCCAACAGTATCGCCCGGCAGGCAATCGGTTGTTGTTGTTATTTCTCTGCGTCTGTGGAGTGTTTACAAGTAAAATAGAGCAACACAGTTTTATTCGTTATTTAGTGGCATAAAAATGCTTCTGTGGATGAACGTAGTGTACAGAAGACATGCACTGTAATTGACTCGTGTGCAGGAAGGACACAAGCATTTCCACTCGGGAATCTGGTTAATTTTCGGTGGAGAGTTTTGGAATACCCATCATATAGCCCGGATCTTTCGCTGTATTTTTTTCTATCTTTGTTTTGCTAAAAAATGTATTAAAAGGTCACCGTTTTTACTCGACAACAAAGTCATAGACAATGTTTGAATCAGACTACGATTTCAGTCAAAGGACTTTTATGAGCAAAGCATTCACCGCTTGGTGAAACAATGGGACAAGTGCTTGTGTAGGTTTGGGAATTATGCTTGAAATAAGCTATGTCATTTCATTATGTGGCTCTTGTTCCGTTTTCATTTGATTCACCCTAATAGCATACAGGGATTTCAACCAAATTCAACTGATTTACGTTGCCGAAGTCAATGGGACCCCCATTACGAACTTAGTTTGGAAAACTGGCCTAGAAAGATGAAGGCTTGTAATATTTTTATAACAATTACATTTTGCTTTGGTCACATATGCAATATCACATGCTTGTTGGCATATTTGTCACAACTGTGTCATCTTATTCACAATGCTCTATGATACTATAGTAACCCCATACTTGTTACTGTGCCATTTGCGACATCCTATCACGTCACAAAAACGGCTCGCCCAATGAACTGCCAGTTATTCATTTCCCTTTCATAACAGTCTTTTAAAGAATAGAGCTTTTTTGTTTCATAAGAAAAAGAGATCTTGCGGTAAGCAAACAAGCAAAAACTAATCGGTTGTGCCAATCCTAAAACTTTCTTCTATCTCACACATATTACTATTTCAAAATAACAGAACAGGAAGTTTGATGAAATTCCGTGCATTAATTGCATTCATTCTTGACATGACTATCGCTAAAATCGTGTAAATCCGGAAAAATGCTGCATAGCACCGCTACCTGTCGGGCTATTTACATCAAAACCTAATCAGTAACAACTTGTGCCAATGTCTAACTGAATCTGAAGTTTGATGGAAAGCCGTACATTAGTTCTTAAGATAGAGTTATCTTTAAAATTGTGAATAACGCAGCATAGCACCGTCACTTGTTGGGCGGTATAGACAAAAAATGCAATCAGCAATAAGTTATGTCAACGTTTAACTGAATCTAGAGTTTGTTGAAAATCCGCGCAATAGTTCTTGAGATAGAGCTATTGCAGAAATCGGGAAAATTGCAGCATAGCAACGCCACCTGTTGGGCGATTTACACTAAAACTAATCAGCACCAATTTATATCAGGGACTAACTAAATCTAAAGTTTTATTAAATTCCGCGCATTATTTCTTGAGATGGAGCGCCCCCAACATTTTTGTCACATACAGACACACACACACACACACATAGAGACACACAGGCAGATTCACAGACAGATATTTTCTTAAAACAGCAAAATTGTGTTCAGAACCTTCTAAAACGGATAAATCCGTCGAAAACCGGAAGTCTAAAATTTTCATGAATGTAATACTTTCTTCTTGTAAAGATAGAAGAAAGTTTAAAAGTGTTATTTGCTGTGAGAGGGGAAAAAACCCTTTAAACGTTCCAAAATACTTAGAAGATTGTTGCCACACTGTGTAACATAATGTATAAAATTTAATCTTACCATCTCTTCGCACGGATGTGCAGTGATCAGAACTAATATTCACTAAACTATTACAACTCAGAACTGGCAACACAAAATACGTTTTTATCAAATTTCCAAAAGATCCATCGGGTTTTTGGCTCGAAATAATTTGTTCCAAAGCTTTGCTTTCGTCAAAATTATCTGGATCTTCATCGGGTTCAGCTGCAAACAGAGCCTGGAATGACAGTCAACAGTAATAATAATTACTTATTTAAATTGATATCATAAAATGTTATATATGTAAAATACAAGGTATCCCAGCTTATCATTATTCAGTAGCTTATTACCAAACCATTAGTTTTAGAGGTGTAGTATACATATAGGTAATGAAATTTAAATTACACTAAATTTAAACAAATTGGTTTACTATAATAGAAATTATTTGTGCATATCCGTTTCTCGAATAAAAAAAATACTAAAGAATTGATGCTTAATTGTTCTTCTTTCTAACTTCTTGTGTTCTTAATGGTCGTCCAAAAAATGAAAAAAATAATAATAGCAAGGCTACTGAAACGTAAATGCTAAAGTTTTATCATTTTGATTTTACTGATATATTATAATTAAAAAAATATATACCACACAAGCTGTAAAAAATGAATTTAAATATTGCAACTCCGAACATTTAAAGGAAAATGAATGCAGTAAAAAGCCTTTTTCACATATTTATAATCATTAGATATAAACGTAATTTGGTTAGGCTATGTTATGTGTGTGTAAATTCATTTTAGGCAAAAAACAGGAAAATTGATATTTTTGTTATTTTTCGCAGAAAAATTTCGTACCTCAACGAGTTATACTGAATCAGAAATTGCTCGAATTTGAATAAATCCAAAATTATTACGTAAATTTCATAAACTTAACAAAATCGTTTAAACATTAATAATTCAGATGTAATTCAAACATTTTGTTGCTCCTTCCTCGACCACGCCTGATTTCATCACTGACATTAACTCCTAGTTTAACAATTAATAGCTTGAAACCATCAATCTATTTTCCTTATGCCTCATTTTGTATTTTATCTGTACCCTGTATATAAGTTTTAATAATTATGTATGCTATGAATGTATAAATTGCATATATAAATGTATGTATAAATTTATAATGTATAAATATGTATAAATCTATGTATAAATTTATATGTATTAATATATATGTATAAATTTAAAAATATATAAATTTATGTATAAATTTAATATGTATAAATTTAAATGTGTATAAATTTATAAATATGTGACATATGTATAAATGTATGTATAAATTTGTATAAATGTATAAATTATTATATGTATAAATTTATGTATATAATATGTATAAATAATATGTATAAATGTATAAACTATGTATAAATGTATAAATTTACATGTATAAATTATATGTATAAATTTATACGTGTATAAATATGTATATAAATTTGTATAAATTTAAATACATATAAATTAAATTTTTTCTAATGTCTCGATTGTATCGTTTGAAACCCATCTCTATGAGATTCAGCGAAAAGAAAATTATTATAAATGCTAAATTTTGACATCTTCTACTCGCCATTTTTTTTAGAGTAACATCATCTAATTTATGACATCAGCTAGATAAATCCAATAATATCTTATGCATCAAAATTTATCAAGGCACTTTTGGTGTAGAATACACATAGAGCAATACATTGGGACACTCGAAACTATTATTCTCCGCAGGGCCCGATTACCAACTGGGCAAAGTTCCACCAATAAATTTTAATAGAAATTTTTGTCTTATTTAAACGCCGTATTCATGGAAAATTATTGTCATGAATAAAGTCCAATTTTCTATTCGTTTTCACTGGTGGAAGTTTGCCCCGTTGGTAATCAGGCCCTGATTCTCCGCTTGGCTTTGTCGTAATCGGAAAAACTTCAAATAAAACTGTCATAATCGGGGGAAAAAAGGCATCGTAATCCAACTTTTACCTACTGTTATTTCAATTACATACCTGCATTACTAAGGCAGTCGTCTGTAGGTTTTCTACAGTTCCGTTTCTATACTGATGTTGCTTTAGTTCCAACGTAAGTTCCCGAAGAGTTTTTAAATCATCATCATTGCCTGATTGCTTACTAGCGCAGGCTAACGCCATAACAGAGACAGCCTGCATATCTATTGAAAAGAAACCAGAATTTAACGCTAAAATTTTGTTACAAAATTGGCAATATATTCAAAGTTTATAAAGAAATTTAAAAAGTTTAAGTAAACCTTGCCCATATACGAAGGCGAACCTCCGACCTGTTATGTTGACTGCGCAATGCGCTAACCACTGAGCTACCGGGCATCAGAATGTAAACAAGGAAAATGCAATTAACACATTTCTGTTCAAAATATTTGTATGTCAATTTTATTGCACGTATATTACAGTGAATATTATGTAGACATAACTGCTGATAAAAATATTTATCAGGACCCTGAACTTGTACCTACTGTTTCATATGATTATCTAAACAATCAAGATAATTCATTGCACATTATAATTTTATTTTACCAGGTGAAATGTCTATATTGATACAACACTTGATGTACCCACGTTAAGTCTGTTAATAATAGACATGGCGCCTACCTTTTTTTTTTTCAAAATATTTCAATATTTCATCATTAGAGACGGGGGTGCTAAGAATAGAAACACTTGATGTCTGTTACAATATACAACAGGTCAGAATAGTGTTAAAGCATCTAACCACGTTCTGCTGTTGAGATAGTAATAATTTATCAGAGTCCGATGAATAATATCACAAACTTTTATTACAAAAGCTACATATAGAACACACATACACTGACAAATAAGAAGAAAAGTGAAAAGGAAAATCGAGAAACAAAACAAAACTAAAACTACAAAACTGTTGCCACTTACAATAACATAATTAACTATAAGATTACGATACAGTGTGTGGTTACGTCCCTTCTCAACATAAGTCAAACATAAATGAAACTCATAACGACAAAAAGTCGCCATTACTTGCTGTTTTCCATTAACATTTCCTAGATTGAAAAGAATGGGGGAAAGGTAAGAGTACTGTTAGGAATCGGTAAATTAATATATTTGTTATACGCACGGCTTTGGCAAAAAACGCCGCTGCGATATTTTATTTTATTTGTTAAACACGGCTCATTGCTATAGCAACGTAGTTGTTTTTCTTTTCCCTTCTTTTTATATTTTTTTTCTCACGAGGAAAGGTTAAAATTTAGGAAATAAAAGTTGGCATCTGCTTTTATTGAGTAGTTAGAAAGGAATTTTTGTCGTCTAAGCTATGAATGTTATTTAGAAAATTTCCGTCTATTTTCCTTAAAAAGCATGACGAGAATTTAATAGAGTGTAGATAAAAACCATATTTTAGGATCATCTGTTTTGGTGTAAAGTACGATTATCCGAATTCAAGGTAAAATTAATCTGGAATTTTGTAAATATGTAAATAACTGTCAATATCAACATATCTTCGAGTGTCCCATATCTATTATTTCCAAGAATGTAAATAAATTTTGTGATAATCAAAACAAGCTTGAATAGTTAAATATTTCGAACCCATCATTATGTTTGATAGCATGAAAATAGGTACCTTTATTAACCATCACTACTGTCCCCATTGTTAATTTAAATATTGATATATTAACAATTATATAGCTATTTAATCGTAGGTTTGATATGTCTTTGAAAATAGTGCTAACGACATTCAAAAGCTTTTCTTTTTTAAGTAAAGTGGCAAAATTGAAAAAAAATGTCACTATTGTCCCTGGAATCGTAGTGACATTTTTTTTTGTGTTTTGTCTGATATAAACTGCCGTATCATATTGTTTTTCCATAAAGTTTATGTCCATCTACTAATTATTATTCTGCAATATATAAGTGGTTATTAAAAATTCAAACTGAGCACAATATGAGACTTTTAAATATTAGATATATGTGCAGCCAAAAATCACACTTATGTAAGAATAACCCATCTACAAACCTTTCCGTCTTTAACCAAACCAAATAAACATGTATTGAATCAGAAATGTATTTAATAAAGTTTGTCTTGTTTCTTTGTAGTATGTATTGATTCTATTTATTATGTAAAATTTCTGGGTCAAAATATATATATTTGACTTAAAATAAAATCAGAAGGTTTGACAGCTCTACACCTGCTGAAAGAGCTTTTGCATTCTGTTTCAGTCCATTATTAAAACCTTGATTTCATTTATTAGATTTATTAAATCAGTAACAAATGCATCTGTGAAACTGAAAACCATAAATTCAGATTTGTTAAGGAACGTACCCGTCCAAAACGTCCTGCGTTTGTCGTGAAAAGTGTCAATCAGTTTCATCTTATCGAATTCTGTGATTTTCTCTCCTGCATTGCAGAGGGACAGAAGCACGTAGGGGTTCGTATAGTTTTCCTTGTCGACTCGCTTCCTCAATTCTTCGACAATGTCTATGCCATAGAACTTCCGTGGATCTATACAACTTACGAGAAATGCATTTATGAACGATGCCAGATCGGTAGAAGGAATGTCTTCTAATTTATTTCTATTGATAAAAGAAAAACAGATAATATGCATAGTTACACTTTAAAAAAAATTAATTTTACAGTATAATACCAGCACCCCAGCTGCCAGTATTATATCGTAAAATTAACAGTAATAAACAGTAAAATAAGCAGTAATACACTGCCGCTCAATGCGCGGTAGTGTACGGTACTGTCAAATTTAATGGTTCTAAGTCAACTGTGTGTGAGGGTTATAATGATCTTGAAGCCACAGTATTTAACGTCCGAAGTATTTAACGCCCGGCCCAACCCGACCCGCTGCTCCGTGCATTAAACTTATCGAATTTACCTTTTTAATTGTTCGAGTGACCTCTTCCGAGTTCGTGATCAATTCATTCCACATTTATTTATGCATATCAGCCCAAATTTCATGCGGGATTTTTTTATATTTATGTAGGACGTTCAAACCACCAAAGTTTGAAACACATTGGAGTATATATAATTTGCCTTTGTTGAGCTGCACCTTTAAAAATTTGAAGCAAACTGTCCAGTTATTTGACCGTTTTTATAGAAAACGGTTACATAATCGTAATTTAACTCTTTTCTGATCATAATATGGGCAATAATATGGTCAGAATAGAGTTAAATTGTGATTATGTAACCGGTTTCTATAAAAACTGTCAAATGACTGGACAGTTTGCTGTAAATGATTAACAGTGCGTTTTCCACTTTCATAAAAGTGAAAGTCCGTATTTATTTTCTTCGCTCTGAAAGAAGTTTTCAGATAACAAAAGCTCTCGTAATTCCCAGATATCTATACATTTTAATTTAGCGCATGACAAAACGGTGATAAAAGTGAAGACTCAAATTTGTCGAGCTCACGCAGTTTTTAATTTAAAACATTAAATTTTAAGAAGTGATAAATTTGTGAGGTTAAAACAGAAATTAAGCTTAAAAAATTAAAAATTGTAAAGGGTCAGGGTCCATAAGCCGTGTTTTTAGCCCATGAAATAAGCCTAAACTCGATTTTGTTATACTGACTTAATTATTTCACTTTTTAATATTAGAAGGTTTATTCTGTGCGATTTTAACAATAGTTTTTGCATTTTGTTCGGATTTATATGACTTACACAAACTCAAAGTTCGTCTTATTCGTAGTTTTTGATGAAACATACGCAATTTCTTCTCATTTTACCTCAATTATTTATATGAGCGCACTTTCTTCTTTACATATATGATAAAATACATCAAAATGTATAATATATGTAAAAATAAAAGTGTTGCAAAACTGCGCTCATAGTAAAATATTAATCATCAAAGTATTTTTCATCAAAAACTACGAATAATACGAACTTTAAGCTTGTGTAAGTTATATAAATCCTAACAAAATGCAAAAAATAGTGTAGAAATCATGCAGGATAAACCTTCTAATATTAAAAAGTGAAATAATTAAGTCAGTATAACAAAATCGAATTTTAGTCTTATTTCATGGGCCAAAAACACGGCTTATGGACCCTGATCCTTTATTAAAGCTTTGAATAAACTCTCATTATAAAATTTGGTCATCTTTCTTACTTATAACATTAAATTAAAATAAAAAAGTTTCTGAAGAAAGAAAAAATAACTTATTTTCATTATCGCATATGTGTTATCAACTTACCTGGACAATCTAGAAAGAAGCTGAATGGTAATTTCATATGCAATCTCTCTTCTTAATTCACCCGTGAAGTTCTTGAACTTGTAATCAGTAAAATAAAGTGCGATAGCTGACTTATCAGCAAACGAACCCCAAACTTCAGGTGCTGATTCCGGTTTGCTTTGATTATGAAGCCATTGAAGACCTTGTAACATTGCAAAGTATTTTCTGTCAAATTTTCCGTAATCTATGGATTTATTTAAAGAGTTAAATGTTAATGATTCATGAAATGAGGGTTTTTAAACAAATTATTTACTTTTAAATAAAAGTATACACTCTAAATTTTTTAAGTAAAAAATACTAATTAATTTTTGTTTTATTTTGTAGACTTTGTTTCAAATTACATAAAAGGATTTAAGAAATACCTATGTAAAATTTTAAACATTTTTGTTTAACCCTTTGAAGGGCGGTGAGATATAATATATCCCACTTAACTTTAATTTCCAAACGCCACAATGACACCGAAATTTTGGAATCAAATTTGATTTTACAATATACCTAAAGAAAATCTTTTAGTTATTTTGAAATAAATTTGTTGTTAAATCTAGGTGTGATTCAATGATTTCAACATTTTAGAAACATAAATACTTTGCCCCTGAAAGGGTTAAGAATGTTAAATTAGCATGTACGAAAGTTCAAAAATACAAATTTTCAAAATCCTCAGTTAAAATTTAAAAATCCTTAATTTTTCCCCCTTATTCGTACGAAAGCTGATTTTTTCCAGTATATACAATGCAAATTATTATATGCAAAAGAAGTTTGCAGAAAATTGTGAAAAATAAGTATTTTTATAGTTACAAAAATAAATATTCCAAAATAATGTATTATCAATGCCACATTATAGATTTAAATTCTTTTTTTTTTTTTTTTTTTTTTTTCAAAATTTATATTTTTGAACTCGTGTAATGATAGTTACAATTCTATTAAGGATGAATATTTAAACACTTTACACATACATAATTATTTTTAAGTTGAATTAAAATATGCAAAATTAAATACAAATTAATTATCAAATACTATATTTAGTTTTAGAATTTCCAAAAACATGTGCATTTTAAATTATTCCGTTAAATTTTAATTCTATTAAAGAAAACGACAATCATGCATAAAAAATTAAAAGTTTTTACCATTAACAAATTTGAAATTATCATGGGCATTCAAGCATGTTGAGGTGTAATTCTATATATATCATTCAAAATTTAGTCTGAATCGTAATTCTCCGTTGAAAATACTATTGTAGATTTTACAAATGTATGCATAAAAATTTTAATTTTTTACATATTTTTAAAAGGGATAACATTAAAAAATTTGATTTTAGAAGAATTTTTTTTAATTGCATTTATTTATTTATTTATTTATTTGAAAATTTGATGACTACGTGTATCTTAAAAGTTTTTTAAACAATCATGCTCACTGATAATTTATTTTTTTTAATCCTTTTTTAACCATTAACAGTTGAAAGACCCCGCTATGGGGACACGGCACTTATGTTATAGAAAATGAAAGACTCCAGTGCGGGGACATGTACAGGATTTAGTTTTCATTTCATTTATTTATCATTTCTGTAGTTCTTTTTAAATAAAATATTGCAACTTTTTATATTAGTTAGTTGATCATGCACTGATAAGAAATGTTTACAGTTTTAAGACGTGAATATAATGGCATCTTCATAATGAAGAAAACAACAACAGCTCCAATGAAAATCTTCCAGAGAATGAAGACAATTGGGAGAATGTTACACTAAAAGACCTTGACATAACTAAAATACCTTTCACAAAATTTCCTAAGATACCAGTCCCCAAAATTCCCCGAGATATATCAAAATCAATACAATTTTTTTATAAGTAATTTTTTATCAATGAGCTAATAAACAATATAATAAAAGATACAAATAAGTATGCACATTTTTGTAACCGTTTTAAAAACTTTCACATTTTCTATCGCTTTATTAGCAAGTATTACAAAAAAGAACTATAGACCGTTAAGGGTTAATATTAGTTTACAACTGTTCGGCTTTTCGAATATTCCATAAAAATTGTGGAATCCGAAAAAAAAAACGTTAACAAGAATCTTCTACACACATTTGTATCGCCAAACTTAAACACTTGTTTAATCTTCATAGTTCACTGTTCACTTTCAATAATCACGTATATTGAACACTACGTCGCGTCGATTTACCTCAAAATGTTTGAGTAAATTCTATATGAAAAACAGTTTTAACTTATATATGTATGTAAAAAAAAAAAAAAAAAAAAATCTAATATATTTGTTTTGATGAACAAAAATGAATTTTTAATCCAGCATTTGAATTTTATCCGTGAATAGTCAACGATTTTATAAATAAAACAGATTTTTTTTTCTGTCTTCAAGAATCCAAAGTTCGAAAATGTATAGAGAAGGTCCAAATACCGTCTAGCGTCGAAATATCAGCTAGTAGGTGTTCTGAGAACTGAAGCGCAGCCTAGCGGCGATAGGCAGAGTTTGTACCTTTAATTGGAGAGAAGAAAGTCACGAGCCGAGCAGTACGGTCACTGAAGTCTGTCTCATTTAAAAACAGTGAGAAAAAATGTGTCAACACGACGAAATCTGAGATATCAAAAGTTTTTCAAGTATGAGTTGCTCTTTTTTTTTTAATACTGATCGTATATTGGCCTGAATTGACTATTAAATTGTTTTCTAGACATATTTAGCTCCCAAATGCCGCAAACTATTAGTTATTAGTATTTTATGTGAGTAATACGGATTTTAATTTAAACATAGCAGTGATCCAAATACCGGCTACCCAGGGTGGTCTAAATACCGAATAGCCAGTATTTGGACCTCTCTGAGTTTGCTCCGCTTTAAAAGAAGGAAAATTAATTTATTTATGGGATCACGGACGCTGTATTGCTTTGTTGCGTCATTTGGCTGTATGGCTATGTTGACCAAAATCGGCCGCAATAAATGGGAACAGAAAGAAGAAAAATGAAAGAGGAAAAACTAAGAAAATACATGTGAAAGGGGCAGAAATTGGATTATAAAAAGGTAAAAACAGAAGATATCCGACAGAGGAAGATGATGCAATTTGTGCCTTCTGCGAGGTGCTTTCTCTGTAGACAAGGAGAGGACTCTGGGTTCCATGTTTAGACTGCGTTATGTGGGCCTACAGTGACTATATCGAATATACTGGAAAGTAATTACTATGCTTGTGATTTTTGTAGATAAAGTTATCTATATTTCAAGCCGCAAGCTTTATTATTATTTTTTTATTTAACTCGTTAAAAAAACAAAAATAGGAAATAGAATGGAAAGAAGACTGTCAGAGATAGTCGTTAAAATTTTTATAAATTTGACAAAAATGCTTGTTTCTTAAAAATTCCACATGTTCTTTCCATACATATTAAATGTTATTTATCAATAAAACTTATTAAAACAGTGTTCCTTCCCCTTAATTAACAAGTGATTTGTGTGATTCTTTTAGGGAAAAACTTAGGTAGCCGGTATTTAGACCCCATTTTCTAAACTCAAAATTTGCAGACTTTCGGAATGTTTCTTTTTTATAAACAGAAAACGCTTTTTAAACGGGATTTTTTTTTTTATTAGAGGATGTGAAACCTATCAAGGTATCCTTCAATGACTTTTTCCACCACTAAATTTTCAAAGTTGTAGTATTTAGATTTGGATCTTTTCCTCTAATATTTATTATGTTTGTGTTCATATGTTAAACTAAATTTGTATAAAATATAGATCGTATCTCACCACAAGATTTTTCATCTGTACCATCCCGACAGTCGTCGATCCCATCACAGAACCATTCTTCGGGTATGCACTTGTAATCGCATCTCTTTCTTCTTCTTACTTTATAGCAATAATCAGGGTTGTCTGAAAAAATTGATATGCACACATATGTATGTTACTTTACATTGTATATGTAAACAATGTGTCTCAAAAAAGATTGAAGCGCACATTTTAATTTTTTTATACATTAGAGATAAGCATGCAATGTAAACTGCAAAAGTGATCAGAATAAAATAGACTCGTAAATCTTCATATCAGGAGCCTCAACGTCAATTTTCCAAGATATTTTCATTTTCATGACAGATCACACAATATCTAAAATCCTGAAATCCTCAATTTAATAATCGTATAATGTTGGCGACATTGGTGCGGCTTGGTGGGAAAATCGATTTTTAAGATTATCAATGCAAAACACATGGCGGGCGCTAAATGAAAGAATATTGCCAAGTTTGAGACTTTTCACCAA
This sequence comes from Maratus michaelseni, assembly GCA_963931845.1. Lineage (NCBI taxonomy): Eukaryota > Metazoa > Arthropoda > Arachnida > Araneae > Salticidae > Maratus > Maratus michaelseni. The sequence goes on along the minus strand of OZ007600.1, from coordinate 26,527,869 downwards.
CTTTTGAAGACATTTGGTGAAAAAATTGCCTTTCATAATCTAAAGGCATTTTCTAGAAATTTCCAATAGGAGCTGAGATACATGATTCAACCAATCAAAGTAATATTGAGTTTTAATATTGATTGTTTCTGTAAATAATCTTTATATATATACTAGCAACCTACGTTGGTCAATTTCTTATTATAACGAACTTTTAATCCAACAAAATATTGACATTTTATAATTCACTTTTATATTTTAACAGAATAATAAGGCTACTATAATTTGTGACTCGTGCTATAGCCAATATACACGCCAGGACACGTCGCCCTTATCATTATCTTTTTACGCATGCAGGTTTCGCTATGGTACTCCATTGTAAAATTTGGTAATTTTTCAAATTCAATATTTGAAAAATGGCATAATCATTAGATTTGAAATTTATATCAAGCAAAATATAATTTTTTACCTTTCAAACACAGTTTGCCTAACAATTTTCAGACAACTACTTTTAGAGCTACTATTTTTTTTCAGTAACTTCAAATGTTTCATTTTCCGAGATTAATCTGTGGCAACAATTAGCGAAAAACCCAGTCGTCAGAAACGCATAGTTTTTTATTAAAGAGGCTGTTGAAGCAGGGATTGTCACCACCAATTTGCCACCATCACTTTTGAAATCGGTTCGGTAGTTCTAGAGATTCCATAGAAATTGTAATTTAAAATGTTTTTAGAACGCTTTTCACTCATTTCACAATTTTAAATTTCGAATTTTTTTTATTTTGTTTTTAGAGAGCATTTACATCTTATAAGTAACTACAATGCCAAATTTCAAATTTCTAGCTCTTTCAGTATAAACAAAATCGCAATTTTAGAACGTTTTTCGCTCCTGCACCCCCCTGGGGATAGTGACACCGACATAAAATATATCCTATGTTGGATCAGGGGTTGTCACCATCCATTTGCCACCATCACTTTTGAAATCGGTTCGGTATAGTTCCAGAGATTCCATAGAAATTGTAATTTAGAAAGTTTTTAAAACGCTTTTCGCTCATTTCACCCTTTTAAATTTCGAATTTTTTTAATTTTGTTCTTAGAGAGCATTTACATGTTATAAGTAACTACAACGCCAAATTTCAAATTTCTAGCTCCTTCAGTATAAAAAAGATCTCAATTTTAGAACGTTTTTCGCTCCTGCACACCCCTGGGGTTAGTGACACCGACATAAAATATAGCCTATGTTGGAGCAGGGGTTGCCACCATCAATTTACCACCATCACTTTTGAAATCGGTTCGGTAGTTCTAGAGATTCCATAGAAATTGTAATTTAGAATGTTTTTAGAACGCTTTTCTCTCATTCCACCCTTTTAAATTTCAAAATTTGTTTTGTTTTGTTCTTAGAGAGCATTTACATCTTATAAGTAACTACAACGCCAAATTTCAAATCGGTTCGGTAGTTCTAGAGATTCCATAGAAATTGTAATTTAGAATGTTTTTAGAACGCTTTTCGCTCATTTCACCCTTTTACATTTCGAATTTTTTTTTTATTTTGTTCTTAGAGAACATTTACATCTTATAAGTAACTACAACGCCAAATTTCAAATCGGTTCGGTAGTTCTAGGGATTCCATAGAAATTGTAATTTAGAATGCTTTTAGAACGCTTTTCGCTCATTTCACCCTTTTAAATTTCGATTTTTTTTTTTTTTTTTTTTTTTTTTTTTTTTGTTCTTAGAGAGCATTTACATCTTATAAGTAACTACAACGCCAAATTTCAAATTTCTAGCTGCTTCAGTATAGAAAAGATCGCAATTTTAGAACGTTTTTCGCTCCTGCACCCCCCTGGGGTAGTGGAATCGACATAAAATATAGCCTATGTTGGAGCAGGGATTGTCACCATCAATTTACCACCATCATTTTTGAAATCGGTCCGGTAGTTCCAGAGATTACCCCCTACAAACAAACAAACAAACAAACAATCTTTACTCCTTTATAATATTAGTATAGATAAATCTTATTTTTAGTTTTACCAATACAATATACAAACATTATACAAACAGAATGTTCTGTTTTTGGGACTGTCTAAAATCTTTATATATACATAAAAATAGACACGTCTGTCCCTATATTTCACTTTGCAGCCACAACTACCCAATGCAGACCACTGATGTTTGTGTGTGGTAGTAGCCTCGATTCTCCTCCCATCGTGTCACTACTATGTTGGTTGCATGTCGGTAGCTGTGGGGAAGATAGAGTGAGTTCAAAGTGGGCCTAGGGCATTTTCATATTTCGACCAAAGTGTTTTAAAAAACGTTTGGAATCTTCTTTAGTGGGAATTGGGCTATTCAACTTAACATGAACTCATTAAGATATAGATAACTAAGTAAGATGATTTCACGTTGTTATATAAAGTTGAACACAAATCTAATTTTAATTGAGCATAGCTCGGTCTTCCCCGCTGGTGTTAGATTATTTGAGTTATTTTTAAGTATATAAGATTTTCCCAAAGATTCAGAAAATCTCATTTCTAAGAACTGTTATGTTAAACATGATTCCATGCAATTATCCTCTTCAACTGATTATTGTTAGAATTCTATAGAATAAGAATGTACATCTCCCAGTTTTTTGATGAATTTATGTTTGCAATTGCCAATAATTGTGCTATTTCAAGTTTCTAGTACATCTATGAGTATATTTTAAACTGTACTTTATTACTATAAGCGTTGTACAGGAGAATTTAACCTACTCTAATAAAATACTGGCATAACTGTCAAACACGAAACATCGACATTTATTCCAAAAATTGCATAAAATCTCATGTAACAAAATACATATAAAAACAAAATTTATATCTAATTTAAAAATCCAACGCATTTTTTAATTTTTGTTTGAAAAAATTCGTTTTGGCGGTTATTATTGAGTAATTGAAAAAGAGTTTTTATATAAATAAATCCAAATCTATTTCGGTACAAAAAGCATGCCAAAACCGCCCTTTGAAAATTCTTTTTTAGAAATAAAATTTTGTAATTTTAATTTAAATATCCTTCTGTGGGTACGAGTTTCGTCACCCTTTAATGTACACTATGCATTTCTACATGATATTTTCTCAGTAGTTACTGTACACTGCAAAAAAAGTGTTGTTTTTACAGTATAATACTAGCACACCCCAGCTGCCAGTATTATACTGTAAAATTAACAGTAATAAACAGTAAAATAAGCAGTAATACGCTACCACGCACACGTGGTAGTGTATTACTGCTTATTACTGTTAATTTTACGGTATAATACTGGCAACTGGGGTGTGCTAGTACTATACTGTAAAAACAACACTTTTTTGTGCAATGTATCCTCCACCAAATTGGGGCAAACCAATGTCAACAAAAGGATACTTTCAATCATGTAAGCATTTCAAACATTTTGTATTGTAATATACTTCAGCTTTTTAGTACAGAGCTTGACAAACACTAATTTACACTAAAAACACCAACGTTTAACACACAATATCATAGTACAATGGACAGACGTACGTTTCGTGAGTAACTTGGACTCACTTCCTCAGTGTCAATAAAATTAAACATTATTGTATCCCCCCCCCCCCCCCCCAAAGACGTTGAACTTTGAGCTTTAATTTTCATTTTGATTCAGCCACTATTATTAAGAAATGTAACATTCCATTAGATTTAGACTTCTTTGAGGCAGTTTATATTCATAAATTTAGTAGAAGCTCAATATAGAGTGAGCTCTTGACGGGAGCATGTACGGCGCTTGCGCGAGTTGCTTGGCGATTATTACTTGGCGATTTGCGGAAGTCTTCACCAACGAGCTGAAGAGCGAAAAGCTCTAACCGAACTTTTCTCTCTGGTGCTGATTGTAAGGGTAAGCGCGAAACGTCAAAATAGGTTGCGAAAGAAAAATGAGAATCAATTTTTATTATCACGTTTGCTTCATGAATATATTTAAATCAACATTAATTATATTACTGAATATAATATTTTATTTTCATCTATATAATTTGAAACGAGACCAGTAACATAATTTGCAAGTGTAAATGTTAATGTACATTAACAGTTATAACATGTTACTCATTCAAAGCAATACGATAAATGTATACAAAATTAATTAATATAGCTTTTAATATAATGTTTTTATTTCATTAGAACTTTACAGACAGTAATTATTAAATACCGTATATACTTATTTGTAACTGAATATAGCTTTTAATATAATGTTTTTATTTTATTAAAACTTTATAGAAGACAGTAATTATTAAATACCGTATATACTTATTTGTAACTGAATATTTCTTAAGTGAAATTTTTTTACTACTTTTATATAATATATAATATTTTATAAATATGCATTTATGAGCTTAGTTTATTATTATTATTATTATTATTATTATTATTATTATTTTGAGTTATGAAAAAACAAAGTAGAGTTCATTTTTTATACAATGTAGTACATTTAGTGTAACGAAATTACACTATCCGTGTTTACCTCTGTTGTAGAATTTTTCGCAAATTCTAAATGTTTAACTTATATTAACATAACCTTCATTTCTCTAAATTTTCAGTTAATTTTTCTTTCACTTTCTTTTTTTTTTTTTTAAATGTATAACATGGTAAGTAATGCAGTTCTTTCTTCCAAATTCTAGTTAAATGTTCCTTTTTTTTTCCCTTTTCGTAATATCAACCCCAAGTGTAAATTGTTGTGACCTTGTTGTTCAACCCCACTTATTCCAGGAAAAATACCCGCAAAGTTTAACCTTGTAGGACATGCAGTCAACCTTCCCCCAGAATTTCGGTCAAAAAAGGACCATTAGGTGACCCGTTCCTTCAAATATTTTTCTGTTACCATGTAGTTAGCGCATAGTAACAGAAGCGATAGGCCCCCGTTCCCCCTTTTTTTTAAATGGGTAGGTCCCATATAGGTTCGAGGAGAGAGAGGTGAGGCGGAGAGGTCAAGGAGTAAGCAGAGAACAACGTATGATGTAGGTGCGAGTCGAAAAAATTTGGAGCGGGCGAGGGGGATTTTTGGCGGGAAAATGCGCCCCGCTACCCCTGAGCTCCGAAGCATGAGCGCAGAAAAAAAGGCATTTGTACTACAGAAGAGGCTAACTAAAAAGGATGCTGGTCCTATAAGTATTTTTTGCTATCTCCATTACAGAGGTTTTTAGGAGATATGAGCTTTCCTCAACTTTGAGCCGAGGTAGTACATGAAAGTTCGGAATGTGTTGGATGAGGATCGAATTAAAGAGCAGAAGGAGGAATTAATGTTATACTTCAAATAATCCTGCTGCTACATTAAAACTTAATTAGTGTAAGCGGAATTTCTTTCGATATTATCAACACGAATGTCATCGGTGTTACAAATACCAACCCCGATAGTGTAAGCGGAATTTCTCTCGACATCATCGACACAAATGTCATCGGTATTACAAATACCAACCCCGAAATAGCATGTGAAAGCAGTACGTGACCAGTGAGATGCGGTTTTAGGTGGTAAAGAATTTCTCTTTCGGCAAAGTGGGGACTGCCGATGAAGTAGAGGCCATCTTCGACGATAAGGTGGTGATCTGATATAAAATTGTTAATCTGTCATCCTGATGAAAATCTCTATAGATGAGATAACTGTTGTGGTCTAAGAAAAATATATGTGAGTAAATTTTGGTTTGTCTATAATGTCATACTATAATTATAATATTCTTTCTAGTACTGATATGAAAATGTTTACTTGTAAATAAACCCACAATTAACCAAGAATCTGTTTTTCCCTTATTAATTTGCATCTATTATTCTGATTAATTTAAATACATTTCTCATGTATTATAACAGTAGCTTAAAAGATTTTATTCAAGTTATCAAACTTTAAATGGTAATGTTAAATTCTACTTTAATAGTAGTCTGCTCGATTATAATAACAGCAAATACATGTGTAAAAAATTGAATTTAGAATTCTGTTATTGTTTTATTCAGATGTGTTTATAAATATTATTTAATAAGTAATTCTTTTCTGCACTTTTAGTTTAAAATCTGTAAATTAATAGTAAATTAAACCCCCTTTCCTTGTTATTAGCTTTGTTGCCCTTATATTGTTATTCTGTGAAATAGTCCACCTTCATTGTTTTTTTTTAAAACTGATAACAGAATTCATATGGAGTGAAATTCAATCACACATGTTTTCTTTAAATATATTAATTCTGTAAGAAATATATATATATGACAAATATAATTTTAAATTAATGTGGACTTAAGATGAAATGTGTAGACCTAATCTAAATATCCAAATGTAAATAGGACTAAATAGCTAGACAGATGATAGTAAATTTTATAGATTAAAGTTTATTGATGCACTTAAAATAAATTGTTTATTCTGAATTAAGTTAATTGTGAAATTTTATATATTTTAAAGAGAGTTAATAAATTTATGAAGTATTAAGAGAATCCTATTAAGTGAAATATCATTGTTTAGGTAATTAAAAATGTGTCCTATCATCTTGAATCACAGCTTTTCAAATGATTTATAAAATACGTAGTGTGCTCAACTATACGATTTCATTGGTCCCTAAATTTTAAAGGTATAAATGTATTCATAAAGTAATGTCATCTTGGTTTTAACTTGCAAATTTTCTGGGTTTTATCCTCTCAAATATGAGAGTTTGTCTCCATTCAGTCATTCAAAATTAGTTTAATTTTCACTGTTATTCGTCATCATTTATGAATACTTTATATTTTTGAGATTTAGAAGTATTGGGTGTTTTTCTTTTTTTTTAGGTTGTGAAAGATATGAGAATATTGTTACCTCCTTTGATTTTATTTAAAAGTAAAATTTAAAAGTAAATGAATTTATTTTGCCATTCTCTCCCTTTTCTTATATTTTGTATTATGTGTGTTAACTTGTACTAAATTTTGGTGCCCCTTCTTAAATCTAATTACCTGGTGTTTGTAATAAATTTATGGTAACAATATTCAGTTGGTGGTATGTCTTTCTCACCTGGTGTAATGTTAAATTTAAATTCTTGTATAATTGGATTGAAGTTAAATATTGTGAAGTGGTAGAATGTAAGATTATAGTCGTAAGATGCATTAAAATAACTTCTTAAAAAAATAGTAACAAGGAAAGACCCAATAAGATTTACCTTCATTTTTCCAATTTTTTGGTTTTAACAAGTCTAGGTTAACTAACTTGGAGTAGGAAATCGAGTTCTCCATTGGGAGTTAGCTTTATACTTTCTTTTTTTTTTTTGTTTAAAAAAAAAAAAAAAAAAAAAAAAAATTTTTTTTAGTCAAAATTTTTTTTTTTATTCAGGATAGGGGAGTCTTGTTGTAGAATTTTTCGCAAATTCTAAATTTTTAACTTATATTAACATAACCCTTCATTTCTCTAAATTTTCAGTTAATTTTTCTTTCACTTTCTTTTTTTTTTTTTTAAATGTATAACATGGTAAGTAATGCAGTTCTTTCTTCCAAATTCTAGTTAAATGTTCCTTTTTTTTTCCCTTTTCGTAATATCAACCCCAAGTGTAAATTGTTGTGACCTTGTTGTTCAACCCCACTTATTCCAGGAAAAATACCCGCAAAGTTTAACCTTGTAGGACATGCAGTCAACCTTCCCCCAGAATTTCGGTCAAAAAAGGACCATTAGGTGACCCGTTCCTTCAAATATTTTTCTGTTACCATGTAGTTAGCGCATAGTAACAGAAGCGATAGGCCCCCGTTCCCCCTTTTTTCTAAATGGGTAGGTCCCATATAGGTTCGAGGAGAGAGAGGTGAGGCGGAGAGGTCAAGGAGTAAGCAGAGAACAACGTATGATGTAGGTGCGAGTCGAAAAAATTTGGAGCGGGCGAGGGGGATTTTTGGCGGGAAAATGCGCCCCGCTACCCCTGAGCTCCGAAGCATGAGCGCAGAAAAAAAGGCATTTGTACTACAGAAGAGGCTAACTAAAAAGGATGCTGGTCCTATAAGTATTTTTTGCTATCTCCATTACAGAGGTTTTTAGGAGATATGAGCTTTCCTCAACTTTGAGCCGAGGTAGTACATGAAAGTTCGGAATGTGTTGGATGAGGATCGAATTAAAGAGCAGAAGGAGGAATTAATGTTATACTTCAAATAATCCTGCTGCTACATTAAAACTTAATTAGTGTAAGCGGAATTTCTTTCGATATTATCAACACGAATGTCATCGGTGTTACAAATACCAACCCCGATAGTGTAAGCGGAATTTCTCTCGACATCATCGACACAAATGTCATCGGTATTACAAATACCAACCCCGAAATAGCATGTGAAAGCAGTACGTGACCAGTGAGATGCGGTTTTAGGTGGTAAAGAATTTCTCTTTCGGCAAAGTGGGGACTGCCGATGAAGTAGAGGCCATCTTCGACGATAAGGTGGTGATCTGATATAAAATTGTTAATCTGTCATCCTGATGAAAATCTCTATAGATGAGATAACTGTTGTGGTCTAAGAAAAATATATGTGAGTAAATTTTGGTTTGTCTATAATGTCATACTATAATTATAATATTCTTTCTAGTACTGATATGAAAATGTTTACTTGTAAATAAACCCACAATTAACCAAGAATCTGTTTTTCCCTTATTAATTTGCATCTATTATTCTGATTAATTTAAATACATTTCTCATGTATTATAACAGTAGCTTAAAAGATTTTATTCAAGTTATCAAACTTTAAATGGTAATGTTAAATTCTACTTTAATAGTAGTCTGCTCGATTATAATAACAGCAAATACATGTGTAAAAAATTGAATTTAGAATTCTGTTATTGTTTTATTCAGATGTGTTTATAAATATTATTTAATAAGTAATTCTTTTCTGCACTTTTAGTTTAAAATCTGTAAATTAATAGTAAATTAAACCCCCTTTCCTTGTTATTAGCTTTGTTGCCCTTATATTGTTATTCTGTGAAATAGTCCACCTTCATTGTTTTTTTTTAAAACTGATAACAGAATTCATATGGAGTGAAATTCAATCACACATGTTTTCTTTAAATATATTAATTCTGTAAGAAATATATATATATGACAAATATAATTTTAAATTAATGTGGACTTAAGATGAAATGTGTAGACCTAATCTAAATATCCAAATGTAAATAGGACTAAATAGCTAGACAGATGATAGTAAATTTTATAGATTAAAGTTTATTGATGCACTTAAAATAAATTGTTTATTCTGAATTAAGTTAATTGTGAAATTTTATATATTTTAAAGAGAGTTAATAAATTTATGAAGTATTAAGAGAATCCTATTAAGTGAAATATCATTGTTTAGGTAATTAAAAATGTGTCCTATCATCTTGAATCACAGCTTTTCAAATGATTTATAAAATACGTAGTGTGCTCAACTATACGATTTCATTGGTCCCTAAATTTTAAAGGTATAAATGTATTCATAAAGTAATGTCATCTTGGTTTTAACTTGCAAATTTTCTGGGTTTTATCCTCTCAAATATGAGAGTTTGTCTCCATTCAGTCATTCAAAATTAGTTTAATTTTCACTGTTATTCGTCATCATTTATGAATACTTTATATTTTTGAGATTTAGAAGTATTGGGTGTTTTTCTTTTTTTTTAGGTTGTGAAAGATATGAGAATATTGTTACCTCCTTTGATTTTATTTAAAAGTAAAATTTAAAAGTAAATGAATTTATTTTGCCATTCTCTCCCTTTTCTTATATTTTGTATTATGTGTGTTAACTTGTACTAAATTTTGGTGCCCCTTCTTAAATCTAATTACCTGGTGTTTGTAATAAATTTATGGTAACAATATTCAGTTGGTGGTATGTCTTTCTCACCTGGTGTAATGTTAAATTTAAATTCTTGTATAATTGGATTGAAGTTAAATATTGTGAAGTGGTAGAATGTAAGATTATAGTCGTAAGATGCATTAAAATAACTTCTTAAAAAAATAGTAACAAGGAAAGACCCAATAAGATTTACCTTCATTTTTCCAATTTTTTGGTTTTAACAAGTCTAGGTTAACTAACTTGGAGTAGGAAATCGAGTTCTCCATTGGGAGTTAGCTTTATACTTTCTTTTTTTTTTTTGTTTAAAAAAAAAAAAAAAAAAAAAAAAAATTTTTTTTAGTCAAAATTTTTTTTTTTATTCAGGATAGGGGAGTCTTGTTGTAGAATTTTTCGCAAATTCTAAATTTTTAACTTATATTAACATAACCCTTCATTTCTCTAAATTTTCAGTTAATTTTTCTTTCACTTTCTTTTTTTTTTTTTTAAATGTATAACATGGTAAGTAATGCAGTTCTTTCTTCCAAATTCTAGTTAAATGTTCCTTTTTTTTTCCCTTTTCGTAATATCAACCCCAAGTGTAAATTGTTGTGACCTTGTTGTTCAACCCCACTTATTCCAGGAAAAATACCCGCAAAGTTTAACCTTGTAGGACATGCAGTCAACCTTCCCCCAGAATTTCGGTCAAAAAAGGACCATTAGGTGACCCGTTCCTTCAAATATTTTTCTGTTACCATGTAGTTAGCGCATAGTAACAGAAGCGATAGGCCCCCGTTCCCCCTTTTTTCTAAATGGGTAGGTCCCATATAGGTTCGAGGAGAGAGAGGTGAGGCGGAGAGGTCAAGGAGTAAGCAGAGAACAACGTATGATGTAGGTGCGAGTCGAAAAAATTTGGAGCGGGCGAGGGGGATTTTTGGCGGGAAAATGCGCCCCGCTACCCCTGAGCTCCGAAGCATGAGCGCAGAAAAAAAGGCATTTGTACTACAGAAGAGGCTAACTAAAAAGGATGCTGGTCCTATAAGTATTTTTTGCTATCTCCATTACAGAGGTTTTTAGGAGATATGAGCTTTCCTCAACTTTGAGCCGAGGTAGTACATGAAAGTTCGGAATGTGTTGGATGAGGATCGAATTAAAGAGCAGAAGGAGGAATTAATGTTATACTTCAAATAATCCTGCTGCTACATTAAAACTTAATTAGTGTAAGCGGAATTTCTTTCGATATTATCAACACGAATGTCATCGGTGTTACAAATACCAACCCCGATAGTGTAAGCGGAATTTCTCTCGACATCATCGACACAAATGTCATCGGTATTACAAATACCAACCCCGAAATAGCATGTGAAAGCAGTACGTGACCAGTGAGATGCGGTTTTAGGTGGTAAAGAATTTCTCTTTCGGCAAAGTGGGGACTGCCGATGAAGTAGAGGCCATCTTCGACGATAAGGTGGTGATCTGATATAAAATTGTTAATCTGTCATCCTGATGAAAATCTCTATAGATGAGATAACTGTTGTGGTCTAAGAAAAATATATGTGAGTAAATTTTGGTTTGTCTATAATGTCATACTATAATTATAATATTCTTTCTAGTACTGATATGAAAATGTTTACTTGTAAATAAACCCACAATTAACCAAGAATCTGTTTTTCCCTTATTAATTTGCATCTATTATTCTGATTAATTTAAATACATTTCTCATGTATTATAACAGTAGCTTAAAAGATTTTATTCAAGTTATCAAACTTTAAATGGTAATGTTAAATTCTACTTTAATAGTAGTCTGCTCGATTATAATAACAGCAAATACATGTGTAAAAAATTGAATTTAGAATTCTGTTATTGTTTTATTCAGATGTGTTTATAAATATTATTTAATAAGTAATTCTTTTCTGCACTTTTAGTTTAAAATCTGTAAATTAATAGTAAATTAAACCCCCTTTCCTTGTTATTAGCTTTGTTGCCCTTATATTGTTATTCTGTGAAATAGTCCACCTTCATTGTTTTTTTTTAAAACTGATAACAGAATTCATATGGAGTGAAATTCAATCACACATGTTTTCTTTAAATATATTAATTCTGTAAGAAATATATATATATGACAAATATAATTTTAAATTAATGTGGACTTAAGATGAAATGTGTAGACCTAATCTAAATATCCAAATGTAAATAGGACTAAATAGCTAGACAGATGATAGTAAATTTTATAGATTAAAGTTTATTGATGCACTTAAAATAAATTGTTTATTCTGAATTAAGTTAATTGTGAAATTTTATATATTTTAAAGAGAGTTAATAAATTTATGAAGTATTAAGAGAATCCTATTAAGTGAAATATCATTGTTTAGGTAATTAAAAATGTGTCCTATCATCTTGAATCACAGCTTTTCAAATGATTTATAAAATACGTAGTGTGCTCAACTATACGATTTCATTGGTCCCTAAATTTTAAAGGTATAAATGTATTCATAAAGTAATGTCATCTTGGTTTTAACTTGCAAATTTTCTGGGTTTTATCCTCTCAAATATGAGAGTTTGTCTCCATTCAGTCATTCAAAATTAGTTTAATTTTCACTGTTATTCGTCATCATTTATGAATACTTTATATTTTTGAGATTTAGAAGTATTGGGTGTTTTTCTTTTTTTTTAGGTTGTGAAAGATATGAGAATATTGTTACCTCCTTTGATTTTATTTAAAAGTAAAATTTAAAAGTAAATGAATTTATTTTGCCATTCTCTCCCTTTTCTTATATTTTGTATTATGTGTGTTAACTTGTACTAAATTTTGGTGCCCCTTCTTAAATCTAATTACCTGGTGTTTGTAATAAATTTATGGTAACAATATTCAGTTGGTGGTATGTCTTTCTCACCTGGTGTAATGTTAAATTTAAATTCTTGTATAATTGGATTGAAGTTAAATATTGTGAAGTGGTAGAATGTAAGATTATAGTCGTAAGATGCATTAAAATAACTTCTTAAAAAAATAGTAACAAGGAAAGACCCAATAAGATTTACCTTCATTTTTCCAATTTTTTGGTTTTAACAAGTCTAGGTTAACTAACTTGGAGTAGGAAATCGAGTTCTCCATTGGGAGTTAGCTTTATACTTTCTTTTTTTTTTTTGTTTAAAAAAAAAAAAAAAAAAAAAAAATTTTTTTTAGTCAAAATTTTTTTTTTTATTCAGGATAGGGGAGTCTTGTTGTAGAATTTTTCGCAAATTCTAAATTTTTAACTTATATTAACATAACCCTTCATTTCTCTAAATTTTCAGTTAATTTTTCTTTCACTTTCTTTTTTTTTTTTTTAAATGTATAACATGGTAAGTAATGCAGTTCTTTCTTCCAAATTCTAGTTAAATGTTCCTTTTTTTTTCCCTTTTCGTAATATCAACCCCAAGTGTAAATTGTTGTGACCTTGTTGTTCAACCCCACTTATTCCAGGAAAAATACCCGCAAAGTTTAACCTTGTAGGACATGCAGTCAACCTTCCCCCAGAATTTCGGTCAAAAAAGGACCATTAGGTGACCCGTTCCTTCAAATATTTTTCTGTTACCATGTAGTTAGCGCATAGTAACAGAAGCGATAGGCCCCCGTTCCCCCTTTTTTCTAAATGGGTAGGTCCCATATAGGTTCGAGGAGAGAGAGGTGAGGCGGAGAGGTCAAGGAGTAAGCAGAGAACAACGTATGATGTAGGTGCGAGTCGAAAAAATTTGGAGCGGGCGAGGGGGATTTTTGGCGGGAAAATGCGCCCCGCTACCCCTGAGCTCCGAAGCATGAGCGCAGAAAAAAAGGCATTTGTACTACAGAAGAGGCTAACTAAAAAGGATGCTGGTCCTATAAGTATTTTTTGCTATCTCCATTACAGAGGTTTTTAGGAGATATGAGCTTTCCTCAACTTTGAGCCGAGGTAGTACATGAAAGTTCGGAATGTGTTGGATGAGGATCGAATTAAAGAGCAGAAGGAGGAATTAATGTTATACTTCAAATAATCCTGCTGCTACATTAAAACTTAATTAGTGTAAGCGGAATTTCTTTCGATATTATCAACACGAATGTCATCGGTGTTACAAATACCAACCCCGATAGTGTAAGCGGAATTTCTCTCGACATCATCGACACAAATGTCATCGGTATTACAAATACCAACCCCGAAATAGCATGTGAAAGCAGTACGTGACCAGTGAGATGCGGTTTTAGGTGGTAAAGAATTTCTCTTTCGGCAAAGTGGGGACTGCCGATGAAGTAGAGGCCATCTTCGACGATAAGGTGGTGATCTGATATAAAATTGTTAATCTGTCATCCTGATGAAAATCTCTATAGATGAGATAACTGTTGTGGTCTAAGAAAAATATATGTGAGTAAATTTTGGTTTGTCTATAATGTCATACTATAATTATAATATTCTTTCTAGTACTGATATGAAAATGTTTACTTGTAAATAAACCCACAATTAACCAAGAATCTGTTTTTCCCTTATTAATTTGCATCTATTATTCTGATTAATTTAAATACATTTCTCATGTATTATAACAGTAGCTTAAAAGATTTTATTCAAGTTATCAAACTTTAAATGGTAATGTTAAATTCTACTTTAATAGTAGTCTGCTCGATTATAATAACAGCAAATACATGTGTAAAAAATTGAATTTAGAATTCTGTTATTGTTTTATTCAGATGTGTTTATAAATATTATTTAATAAGTAATTCTTTTCTGCACTTTTAGTTTAAAATCTGTAAATTAATAGTAAATTAAACCCCCTTTCCTTGTTATTAGCTTTGTTGCCCTTATATTGTTATTCTGTGAAATAGTCCACCTTCATTGTTTTTTTTTAAAACTGATAACAGAATTCATATGGAGTGAAATTCAATCACACATGTTTTCTTTAAATATATTAATTCTGTAAGAAATATATATATATGACAAATATAATTTTAAATTAATGTGGACTTAAGATGAAATGTGTAGACCTAATCTAAATATCCAAATGTAAATAGGACTAAATAGCTAGACAGATGATAGTAAATTTTATAGATTAAAGTTTATTGATGCACTTAAAATAAATTGTTTATTCTGAATTAAGTTAATTGTGAAATTTTATATATTTTAAAGAGAGTTAATAAATTTATGAAGTATTAAGAGAATCCTATTAAGTGAAATATCATTGTTTAGGTAATTAAAAATGTGTCCTATCATCTTGAATCACAGCTTTTCAAATGATTTATAAAATACGTAGTGTGCTCAACTATACGATTTCATTGGTCCCTAAATTTTAAAGGTATAAATGTATTCATAAAGTAATGTCATCTTGGTTTTAACTTGCAAATTTTCTGGGTTTTATCCTCTCAAATATGAGAGTTTGTCTCCATTCAGTCATTCAAAATTAGTTTAATTTTCACTGTTATTCGTCATCATTTATGAATACTTTATATTTTTGAGATTTAGAAGTATTGGGTGTTTTTCTTTTTTTTTAGGTTGTGAAAGATATGAGAATATTGTTACCTCCTTTGATTTTATTTAAAAGTAAAATTTAAAAGTAAATGAATTTATTTTGCCATTCTCTCCCTTTTCTTATATTTTGTATTATGTGTGTTAACTTGTACTAAATTTTGGTGCCCCTTCTTAAATCTAATTACCTGGTGTTTGTAATAAATTTATGGTAACAATATTCAGTTGGTGGTATGTCTTTCTCACCTGGTGTAATGTTAAATTTAAATTCTTGTATAATTGGATTGAAGTTAAATATTGTGAAGTGGTAGAATGTAAGATTATAGTCGTAAGATGCATTAAAATAACTTCTTAAAAAAATAGTAACAAGGAAAGACCCAATACCTCAATAAGGACAAAAATGATATTTTTTTCCCAGAAAAGATGAATTTTTTTGCTTGATTAATGAACAATAATTCACAGATCAACATACAGTGATCGGACAATCATGAATGATAATGCATTTTTATCCTTAGATTATAAGGAAGACTACGGCACTATTGTATACAACCCAATATATGGTAATTTTTGCAGTGTGAAGTGGAGATGTTCCCAAATCGTAACATATAGTCTAAAATTTAAATATCCACATTTCTCTTCAACAATGCTGTTTAGCATACATTCTATATATAAGTGACAATTAGCTTTTATTATTTAAATGTGAATAATGTAACAAACTTTAAATATTAATAAGTACTTAAAGTAGTAATGCAATATTTTATTTCATTAGATTACTACTTTCAGTAGATTAGTAGTATTAATTGATTTTAACTTAATATTTTAAAATTAAATTAATTTTTAATTACATGAAAGTTACTCTCGTATTCTGTAATATTGTGATATTAGAAATTTTTTCGACCCTATCTCCTTCCCTTTCTGTTTGTTTGCTTGCTTAGTTTATTTATGTTTATTATTTTTAACTTAATACTCAAAAATTAAATTAGTTTTAAAGCAAATAAAATATACTATTTTTTTTTACGATAAAAAAAAATTGAATGAAGGCGAATATCTTATATGATAAAGTAATATTCAAAATGATTTTGTTCGTACAAATATTATTTTTATTCCTTTTTATGAGCAAAATTTTTCATGATTCAGCCAAAAGTCATTTTCAGCATTTCATTTTGGAAAAATAAGTATTACATATACATAGAGTAAGACCTTATTAAATACTGTAGGACCTATTACATAAAGTAAGTCCACCTTTTCATGCTAAGCGTATAATTGGCTTTAAACATCCGTTTTGTCAAATTTTTCTGAAGATTCCTTGCAACCTCAATAAAGTTAACTGGATAAATAATTTGCAAGATTTTTGAAACTACAATATTTTATTTTAGGAATAGTTGTTACTTTTACCCTGATGAAAGAAAGAAATAAAAATTATGCTTTGTCTACATTTCTGAAATCTAAAAAATAGGGCACTCATAAAAAATATCCCTGTATATCTGATAAAAAATATACTTATATAAACTGAAATACTACACAATCAATGATACTTTTATGTTAGCCGGGCGTTAGTGATATATATAAATATATGTATATATACACATACACATGTATATAAATTTGTGTCTATATCTATGTATATATGTGTGTATATATGTATGTATATATATATCACTGGCACCCGGCTAACATAAAAGTACCCAATTAATAACACGACACAAACAGACATATAATAGAATAGATATAAAACTTACTGCAACTTTTTTTTGTTTGTTTGCTTATTAATCAACATTTTTGTAATGAAATAAAACATGCCAGGTTTTTAAAAGAGTGCATTTGCTCTAAATCATAATTTTTACTGAACAACCATCCCTAATATGCCAAACACAAATTACAAATATAAAATTATTCTCTACAAGCTCCATTCTTACAATAAAACTTGCATTATTGTAATCTAACTTTTCAACAGCTCTCTTTTAAATATGTTTTATTGTAGTGCATAAGATTTTTTTCCTCTTTTTTTTGCTCCCTTAAAACGTTAAATAAGATAGTATTAAAAAATATTGCAAAACAAAAATGCTCAATGATAAATTCAGGAGGCGGTCCTGATACGCGCGTGCGTGGGGGGAGGAGGGGGGAGGGACAACCTCCCCGGGAGATTTTTAATTTGATGCTTATTCATGGTGTTGAAGTGCAAATTCTCCACACGCACCACCACCACAGTTAGAACTTTAATGAGAAGAATGCCTGAATTAAACACTGAAAATATTAAAGAATTATTAAAATTTCTAAATTATCTAATGTACTTAGTTTTTACTTATTCTCGTATTAAATGAAAGAAAAAAGGGTCCATATAACATATTATAAAAATTGTAATAAGTTACATTAAATTTTCAAAATCAAAATTGCTAAAAAAAAATTATAAATTATTTAACACTAATTTTTTACGCATCATTATTCTCCTACAAATATGTCTATATGTTATAAAAATCAGGCATTGAAATTATTTCTTAAAAACAAAACTGCTAAAAAATTACGTTTTCTAAACTATTTAGCAGAACAGAAAACTCTAAAATTCAGTTTTAATAACATTATAATCAAGTATTTTAGTTGTTACAAATACAATACTACATCTTGTGACCCCCCCCCCCCTCAAGTAAGATTACTTGATCTAAACATTAACATTTTTTATCTACAGATTCTCATAAATAAACCTATTCTTGCTCAGTATATTTTTATGTTATTAAAGATAAAATATAAATACAACTTTAAACATAAACACTTTTTTTCTACACGAAACACTTATTTTCCTCTCATAGGCAGAGTGGGAGTCAATGCTTCCTTTTTCTTTCTCTTTTCGTGTTCAGTGGGAGCCAATTCTACCATATGTTTATTTTCTACACAAATATTAAATTCGGTTAGCCAAACAAGCGATAAACTGCCTAATACAGTAACCCTATTCATGCGCTGCAGCTTCTCAGAAGGAGCCCTTTCTATATTGAGAAGCTAGTCATAAATTTGGTAACTCCCTGGTCAATGATTTTTCAAGTGTACCTTACATCTCACCTTTCTGGGCTGAGTTACTGTGTCATAGTGAATCACTTTCGGCTTAATCTGATTGGTGGCTCATGCGTGATGAGTTTCTCGGTGTGTTGTTGTTTTCCTTTGGGTTTCTCGATTCAATTTCTTGTCTTTGGGGGGGATACAATAACGTTTAATTTTATTTTATTCACACTGAGGAAGAGAGTCCCAGTTACTCACGAAACGTACGTCTGTCCATTGTACTATGATATTGTGTGTTAAACGTTAGTGTTTTTAATGTATATTTATCCACACAAGATTTTATTCATAAACACTAATTTACTTATTCACTTTATTAGTGATACTCCAAAATGTTCATTTGCAATTTAGTTTAACACATTTACTTGCAAATTCACTTTAAGTTAGAAGCGTCTTTCCTATACTGTAAAAAAGAGACAGATGTTCCTTAATCTAAGAAAGTATACAGAAAGTCATTCACACTTCATGGAAACGATTTTCCAAGTTAATTTTTACGCATAAATGAGATATTCTTTGCAGCAATTTGACTTTGTTGGATAGCCTTGACTTTTGGCTATAGCTCTGGCTGGAAATTTCTATGACAATAGAATTTCCTTTTTACAGTCATGTCAATTTTTCCCGATACCTCTTGTAAAACTTTCCAAAGTTTGTGAATTCATTTAAACAATCCAAATGCAGAAAAAAGCCATTGGTGTAGGGGAGGGGTGATTTTACATGCATCAATCGAGACACAATTTATTTCCGTTTGGGATTCTTTCTTTGCTAAATATGCATCAGTTGACTTATAGAAGAGCGGCTTTGTTCATATTACTTTGTTCATATGAAGCTCAATTAATGTCTTTTTAGTATAAAGCTGGAATTTCTTCTTCAAAAATGGGTTCTAAAATATTTTACTGATAATGAAGTGAAATCACCTTAGCTTTACTGCATTTTTATAATTTCTATCTCTACAAGAAGAAAGTATTGGATTAAAAAAAAATTTCGACTTCCGGTTTTCGACGGATTTATACGTTTTAGAAGGTCCACAACGCGATTTGACTGTTTTTAGAAAATGTCTGTCTGTCTGTCTGTCTGTCTGTCTGTCCGTCTGTATGTCTGTATGTGACAAAAATTTTGTGACCGCTCAATCTCAAGAACTAATCCACAAAATTTAATAAAACTTTATATTCAGTTAGACGTTGATATAAATTGGTGCTGATTAGTTTTTGCTGTAAATCACTCAACAGGTGCGCTGCTATTCTACAGTTTTCACGATTTTCACTATAGCTATTTCTCAAGAACTAATGCATTTATTTTCATCAAACTTCAGGTTCGGATAGATCATAACATTATTAGACAATGATTCGTTTTGGTGTAAATAGCCCAACAGGTGGCGCCGCTATGCTACTTTTTTCATGATTTTCACGGTAGCAATATTTCAAGAACTAATGCACAGAATTTGATCAAACTTAAGATTCTGTTAGACGTATACATAAATTGTTGTTGATTAGGTTTTGGTGTAAATTTCCCAACAGGTGGCTACATTTTTCTGGATTTACACGATTTTAGCGATAGTCCTATTTCAAGAACTAATGCACTGAATTTAATAAAACTTTAGATTCAGTTAGAACTTAATATAAATTGGTGCTAATTCATTTTTGGTGTATGTGAAACCTATATGAGATAGAAGAAAGTTTTGGGATTGGCACATCCGACTAGTTTACCTTTAATTTAATTTGATAACAAATTCCAGCAGCAATCATGAATTCTTTCGGAAATTTTTCTTTACATTCACAAACACTTTTATTTCTTTAATTCTATTAATTGATAAAAATTCTCTTCAAATCAAATGGCTTAAATAAAGCCATGTTTCATCCAGTGTTACGATATTTTTTTTTATTTATCACCACCTATGTATTTGTTAAAGCGAGTGTTAGAAAGCGCTATCCACAACACACTGTAAGAGTTTGGAAAGTTTTCCAAGAGGCGTGGGAGAAAATTGATAGGATTGTACTAAGAGAAAAATCGACTATGATGGAAATTTCGATCCAGAGTTATAATCAAGATTCAGGGCTGTACAGTAGAGTAAAAATTTTCGCAAATAATATGGCATATATGTTCAGAAATTAACTGTAAATATAATATAACCACGAACAAAACTAGACAATAACTTCTTCTGGTTTACCCATGATTCCAAAAAGCGTTCTTTATCATTAAAAACCTCAGAAACTAATATATTTTCGAGATTTAAATTACAATTTTTAAAACCTGTATATCAGTTTTTATGATACTGTCAATTTTTAATTAAACACGTTGAGCTACGTGACTGAATTTATACATGCAATAGTAGCAAATTAATATTAATTATAATGTTGATATTGTTAATGTATTATGTTTCTCTGTAATGATAATGTTTACTTGAGGATGGATAGCATCCGAAAACCTATAGTGTTGAGGAAACTGATTACTACACTATAATAAAAAGAAAACTGCCCGGTTGGTTCCTATTTGAGGGCACCATTTGGCGAAATCTTGCCAAATCGTCGATAGTCAGCCAGATGTAGCTCTTTTATTGTTGGAAAGGCTGAGCTATGATATTTTTTGTGATGACGCGTTTGTTACGTATGACGCATTTGTTACTTCATCAAGTGATTCTTTATTCAATGTTTATTTGTATTTTAATAATGTTTAATGATTTATTATTTATTTAAAACATTTTTTAAATATAATTAAATAACACTTACGTCATTAAATGGATATGTCATGATATTAAAAGAAAACAAGAACGAAAAATCATGCATCAAGCATAGATTATGTAACACTTTCCAACGCTTCCAAAATAATTTTTCAAATCATACCGTTTAATAAGCTGAAATATAACATCTAAGTAAACAATTTGGAAAACGCATAACATATTTAAAAACATAATTTCAAGAATTTCCAACGTATACAATATTCGGAAAAATATCCGAATACTTTTATTCAGCCCTGTATATGATCTATAGATTTGTATATATACTACATAGGATGCTAAATTTTAGTTCAGTTAAGAAACGAGTAGCACAGTTTAAAATTCTCCTTCTGGAGTTTCTGTCAATAAACGGAAATGTGTTCGCGAACTTTTGTGCTTCCCTGTATATGATCAGCAGAATTTATACACACCACGCAATAAACAAAAAGTGAGTTAAATTTAAAATCGCGTTCAATAACTTAAAACGCACTTCCAGGAATTATTGTTAACAGACAGTAGAGAATTCTTTTGTGTGTCCCTGTAAATGAACGATGACTGCTATACACACAATATTCTGCAGTAAGCCTCTTGTAATGCACCTTAGTGATATATATATATAAATTTCAACGCGTTTAAAATAGTGAAACATTATTTAAATAAACCGCAGACGATTTTTCTCCATAGACGTAATGTAATGGAATTCTTTTGACTGTCCCTGTAAATTAACTATAAGTGCTATGCACACCCTATTCCATATTAAGCTTCTTGTAATATACCTTAGTGATATATATCAATTACAATGTGTTTGCAATTGTGTAACATCATTAAAATAAACCGCAAATGATTTTTCCCCGTAGACCGTAATGTAACGGAATTCTTGTGAGTGTCCCTGTAAAAAAACTATAAGTGCTACACACTTCAGTTGAAATAGGGAGCGTGCTATAGATAACGACAATAACATATAAAAATTGCAAGGCAATCCGAGCATATTTACGGGAGTTAGAGCACGGACAGACGGCAGACGGCCAGACAAACCGAAGTCATAAACACTTTTCAACTAGGTTGGAAAGTGTTAAAAAGCATTGAAAAAATTTCATCACCTGTTTGTTTATTTAAAGCTTGATTTTTTCTTCTTTTTTTATGTTTGTGAGTGGTTACTCTTGTTACTTTAGCACAGTATAAAAATTAATTGATTGCAGTTTTTATGGAAGTCTCATGTTCACGAAGCGATCATATATGCGGTATAGTGATCGCCGCATTTACAAATTTTGTGTATTTTTTGTGATCGCTATACAACGAGGTTGCTGCATCCAGAGATGTATTTTTTCGGTTTCATGTTCGCGAAGCGATCATACGTGCGGTACAGTGATCTCGGCATAAACGAATTTCGTGTATTTTTGGGATTCCGATACGACGAGGTTGCTGTATCCAGTAATGTTTTTTTTCGGTTTCATGTTCGCGAAGCGATCATACGTGCGGTACAGTGATCGCGGCATTAACGAATTTCATGTATTTTTGGGGATTCCGATACGACGAGGTTGCTGTATCCAGTGATGTTTTTTTTTCGGTTTCATGTTCGCGAAGCGATCATACGTGCCGTACAGTGATCGCGGCATTAAAGAATTTCGTATATTTTTTTGGGATTCCGATACGACGAGGTTGCTGTATCCAGTGATGTTTTTTACGGTTTCGTGTTCGCGAAGCGATCATACGTGCGATACAGTGATCGCGGCATTAACGAATTTCTTGTATTTCTTGGGATTCCGATACGACGAGGTTGCTGTATCCAGTGAGGTTTTTTTTCGGTTTCGTGTTCACGAAGCGACCATACGTGCGGTACAATGATCGCGACATTAACGAATTTAGTGTATTTTCGCTTTTTCAACTTCACATTAATCGTTAACTTTTATGTAATATCGATGAAATGTGTAAATATTATCTTTTTCATATGTATCTTATTAAATTTGTCAAATAAAATATTTTATTTCACTCATAAATGCAGTATCTAAGAAAAATCAACTGTGTATGGTTTAATTTAATAATTCTGTATTGAAATTGTCATTCTTTTGTCCAAATTGTTTTGTACGAATAAAATTTTACATTCGTTACATTGTTACTCTCGTATAAATGCAATCTATTTTTCAG
Source organism: Maratus michaelseni (assembly GCA_963931845.1). Classification (NCBI taxonomy): domain Eukaryota; kingdom Metazoa; phylum Arthropoda; class Arachnida; order Araneae; family Salticidae; genus Maratus; species Maratus michaelseni. Next base: position 26,504,784 of record OZ007600.1, on the reverse strand, counting down.
TTACGTTTTTATCACTAAATCTATGACTTTTCCTATGTATAACTATTTAAAAATTAAGAATGGTAACATTTTACCACTTGCTTATTGTGGGTTACAATATGATAAATGTAAGTAAACAATTTAGAAATCGCCAATGTGGCATCATTTTTAAAACGAGCCAAATGATGCCTTGAAATAGGATTAAACCGAACTGCCCAGTTAAACTCAGAGCATTGAGCTCACAGGCTATTCACACTAATTGTATATTATACTCTTAATAAGCCCATAGAAAAATAAACAAATCGACAATATATTAAGGGGGCCCATACCCCCGCCTCCCCCTTATAATTAACCAATAAATATCAGAGAAGTGCCTTATTAGAATGAACATATATACAAAATTTGAAGAAAATCTGATAATCCTGCATGAAAAACCCATTTATATAAATTAAGGGGGAGATTAGACCCCCGTATCCTCCTTTATACTTAACCAATGAACCCCCAAACTAATCAGGGAAGCGCCTTATCACAATGAACCTATATACAAAATTTGAAGAAAATTGGATAATTCTGCACGGAAAAACCCATTTATGTAAATTAAGAGGGGAGATTAGCCCCCCCCCCCCCGTATCCCCCTTTATACTTAACCAATGAACAACCAAAACTAATCAGGCAAGTACCTTATCACAATGAACCTACGTACAAAATTTGAAGAAAATTGTATATTTCTGCTTGAAAAACCAATTTTTCTAAATTAAGGGTGGGTAGCCGCCGTTCCCCCTTTATATTTAACCAATGAACCTTAAAACTAATCAGGGAAGCACCTTATCACAATGAACCTATATACAAAATTAGAAGAAAATCGGATTATTCTGCATGAAAAACCCATTTATCTAAATTAAGGGGAGGGGGTGTTAACCCCGTTCCCTCCTTTATACTTAACAAATGAACCACCAAAACTAATCTAGGAAGGTCCTTATCACAATGAACCTATAAACAAAATTTGAAGCAAAACGGTTATTTCTGACCAGAGTTATCGCGTTACGTACATGTATGCATACAGTTCCAGCAGGCACATTAGCTCTCAGGCTTTGATAGCCTGTAAGCTAAAAACTACTCGGAAACGTTTCGGAAAATCAGTTGCAGCGAAAGAAACGTTGTTTTTATAAATATTTCTTTTAAATCTCGAAAATATATTGGTTCGTGAAATTTATAATATAAATAATGCAATTGTTTTGTAACTCAGAAAAGGTAATTGTATATTGTTGTATATAAATTTATATTATATTTTCCTATCTTGAAAAACATCTGTCTTTTTTCACAGTACCCTATAAAATAAACAGCCTCTCCTGCTGATGATATTTTTCAATAGTGGTGATTTCATTTATTTAAATATCGGTACTTTTACAGTATAGGGGCCTTGGCGAAAGAAGGAAAATTGGCAACATAGTTTCTGGCAACCTATTCATTGGTTCATATACACAAGGACGTTTTTCAATGTTCATACAATTTATTTAATATTAATAAGCTATTTATCTATTTTTATATACAAACAAAAGTAAATTGCATATAAAAAACAATAATAATAACAAGCGGGAAAAATTCTACCTTACGGCAGAATATAGATTGGCCACCCACGTCTTTTATTGTTGAGATTTTTTCAGCCAAGTCTAACTCGTCAAAAAAAGTGTTTGTTAGCATAAGCCAGCTTCTCCACTTTAGAATTTAGTTAGCGCTCTAAGATTTTTCGTGAGCTAGCGGAATATATTAGGCACGAGCACACCAAGTTTTAAAAGGATTCGGTGACTAGAAGTATTTTTAATAACTATAATAGTAAAAAGATGTGGCTTCAATGGGCTGAGACGTGGCGAGGTAGTTGTTGTTTACAAATGTGCTGGCATAATGATACCCTTTAAATTATTTTTAATCATTCAAGGCATTTTAGCACTTAATAGATAACCTAAAAAAGATAATGAAAAGTTCTATGATAGCAGCTTTTATGATGGATAAAGCTAAGAGAAGTTGTTTAACAAATGATGAGTTAGCATTAATTGACGGGATCTTGGGGAGCAGTGGGGGGAAGGGAGGGGGAGTTATACAAAACACAAGTGCTCTACGAGACCTTTAAAATGAATCCTCACTTGAAATTGAGAAATGGGACTTTAAAAGGGATCCCCCTTTTCGCCCCTCTGGCGGCCCCCCTTGAGAGATACGTGAAAACCGAGGGCGCCAAAAGAAGGGGGGGGGATACCTTTAGGCAATTTACAGCTAATTTTGGTAAAATTTTGGAGCTGTCCGGTCCATAGGAACAGAGAAAAATGGGAAAAACTAAAATAAATATGAAAAATTGAAAAAATAAATAAGAAAAGTGCTCCTGGCAGGAGACGGGAGAGAAGGAGGGGGAGAGTAAAACCAGACAAAAGTGCTTGATGAGATCACACTTTTGATATGTTACATGACGGGGTTTGAGCACCTTGAATGTCTCCACCGTGAGGGGGGGGGGGTAACTCCGGTCTTATGGGATATAGGGCCTCGGGACCCTCTTAGAAATGTCGGCCTCGACGATTTTAATTTCGTTGGATCTTTTAGAAGAGGCCTACGCCCTCTGTGGGGCTTAAAGGGGCTGAGAAAGATGGGAAAAACTAAAATTTAGAAAGAGTTGAAACAGAGAAATATGCTTCTTAAGGGAGGGGGCGAGTGAGAGGCGGCGAGTAGGACCAGACCATAGTGCTTGACGAGATCTATCAATTATTGATATGTTACATGAAGGGGTTTACATGAGGGAGGAGCACCAAAAAGGTCTTACTGAACCTTTCCCCCCAGGAACTTACAAGAACTTACCCCCCCCCCCCCCAGAGGTAACTTCATTCCTATTGGAGATAGGGCCACGGGTCCCCTTAGAAATGTCCGCCACGACGGGTTTAACTTTGTTGGATCCTTTATATTATTGTTTAAATGGGGTCTGCGCTCGCTGTATGGCAATTAGGTATTGAGAAAGGAAATACAAGCGGAAGTATCGGCATAATACAGAGAGACAATTTGATTTTTAATATCGTCAGTAACAACCATTTGTATAGCTATGCATACAGCGTGTCCTCCTTTATATATGGAGTGGCTGTGACTTTTCATAAACATGAATTTTACTGTAATCTGAAAGAATTAGCCCTGTGTGTGGCTATTAAAAAAAAAAAAAAAAAAAAAAAATTACCGTACTTTTGTATTATAGCGGCTCCCACAATTATGATTATGCGAAGGTTGCAGTTATGATTTCGCCAAGATCATCGCAAAGCTTATATAGGCATCCTATATATGCATATATATATTCCAAACACTCCTATATGTGCCATATACGTCATTATACACATATTATTTATGTCTTATATGTCGTATATACATCATATACACATGTCATATATATACATCATATATGCATCATATATGACTATAACTTGGCCACATACGTACAGAAATGTTATATATATATATATCATATATTATTATAATGTCATACATGCTTTATAATTTGGCGATAAATCTTGACCGCTTGGCAGTTCATCCTTGGAAGCCTCTATAACACGAAAGTATACCAAATTTACAATCCTCTTTAATAAAAAGGTACGTGTTGCTGACGACTGGGATTTTCGATAATCGTTGCCACAGATTAATATCGGAAAATGAAACGTTTGAAGTTACGGAAAAAATTAATTGCTCGAAAAGTATTTGTCAGAAAATTGTTAGACAAACTGCGTTAGAAAGGTAAAAAATTGTATTTTTCTTTATATAAATTTCAAATCCACTGATTATGCACTTTTTCAAATATTGAATTTCAAAAATTAACAAATTTCGCAATGGAGTACCATAGCGAAAACTTCACGCGTAAAAAAATAATAATAACAGAAATGTGTCAGCACGAGTCACAAGTTATAGTAGCCCTATTATTTTGTTAAAATATAAAAGAGAATTATGATGTCATGAATGCATGATTTTTATTTAGTTTTTCGACAAATATCCATTTCTTTTTAGTTGTGAATAATATATGTTAATTCACGTTATTAAAAAATGTAGCTATAAAACATATAAATCAATGGAAAACAGTAAGTAATAAATTGTAAACGTAATAGTAAACTGTATTAAAAAAACACAACTTAGTGTACTAAGTATCCGTTTTTATGTTATTTTAGGATATTCCAGGTAAGGATACAGAAGGTACGGATTACTTTAAAATACAAGGTTAAATTCACCGATATATTTCGTTTGATTCAGGATTCTTTTGGAGAAACCGACCAGCGCAGCGGGCGTAGTCTGCTAGTATATTAATAAAAACAGAAACAAAAATATTTCATGCTTGGTGGCTGCTATAACACGAAAGAACGAAAGTACCAAAATTCTTCTTTATTTTTCATATCTGATAATTTGCATCTATCCTTTTTTGTAATTTTAACATTTTTGTAACGATTTTATGCATTTCTATTGCCTATTCAAAGAAAAATTCTTCTAAAGTTACAGAATTTCGTTAAAAACGGTAAAAATAGTAAAATGCGGACATCGTTTGGTCCATTCTCGACCGAAAGCAACAGCCGTTATCATTATCTTTTTACGCGTGAAGGTTTCGTTATAGTACTTCATTGTAAAATTTGGTAATTTTTGAAATTCATTATTTGAAAAACGGCATAATCATTCGATTTTAAATTTATATCAAGAAAAATACAATTTTTTTCCTTTGTAACGCAGTTTGTCTAACAATTTTGTGATAAGTACTTTTTGAGTTATTAATTTTTTCAGTAACTTCAAATGTTTCATTTTCCGAGATTAACCTGTGGCAACGATGGATTGCTGTGACTTTTCATAAACATGAAAAATGATAGAGATTGAAAGAATAAGCCTCCCTGTGGGTGGCTAATAATATAAATAAAATGTTTATATATACATAAATACATATATAAACAACGTAAAAGTTCCTTAAGGGGACAGATCACCTTTAAAATGGTCAAAAATTCAATTTCAAGGTTTTGATGTCAGTAAATAGTGCATTTTATTCTGGGTAAAAAGGTACCAATGTTTTTCAGAGGCGATAATTATTGACAAAGATATAAAGTAAAACGCAATCGCCATTCTTTGTTTTTGAATGGGGAGTGAAAACTTTAAATGCATTTAATTCACAACAATGATTTTCAAACTTGCGCGCACGATTTCTCCAAAAATAATTTAGATAGAACCTCAATTTTTTTTTTCAAACTTATTAATGTTGCGTAACAATGAACAAAATGAACTAGAATCCTTTAATTTGATCAATAAATTAAAAAATAATTAACTGTAATTAAATTAAAAACGCATTTTGAATGCGCTTTTCGATGAATTACAGTTAATTATTTTTTAATTTATTAACCAAATTAAAGGATTCTAGTTCATTTTGTTCATTGTTACAACATTAATAAGTTTGAAAAAAATTGAGGTTCTATCTAAATTATTTTTGGAGAAATCGTGTGCGCAAGTTTGAAAATCATTGTTGTGAATTAAATGCATTTAAAGTTTTCACTGTCCATTCAAAAACAAAGAATGACGATTGCGTTTTACTTTATATCTTCGTCAATAATTATCGCCTCTGAAAAACATTGGTACCTTTCTACTCAGAATAAAATGCACTATTTACTGACAACAAAACCTTGAAATTGAATTTTTGACCATTTTAAAGGTGATCTGTCCCCTTAAGTTTGTTTTCACCGCTGTTTATATGATTTGGCAACAAATCTCACTCTCTGAAGCCCGAATTGCGCCAAGCTTTTTAAAAAAAACCTCCAACACTCCTATAATGGAAAAGTACCTAAACATCTTTTTCCTCGGATTATAAAGAGGAAAATACTTTAATAAAAATGTATTTTTAAAGCGGATTTCTTTAGGTTTAACACAGTAAACGTGAATAAGAATACTTACTGCAGTATTGTTCATCAGAGTCATCTCCGCAGTCATCTACACCGTTACAGTACAAATTTCGATCAATACATTTTTGATTATTGCAGATGAATTTGGTTTTGGAACAAGTAGTATTATGGACCATCCACGGACATATTCCGTTCCGCCTAGGCAAGTCTAAAAACAAAGAAACATGGGTTAATTGGTACTCATTTAATGCTAATGTAATTACAAAATGTAGAATTGTTATAGATAACTTACTAGCTGACCCGCCCGGTCGGCGTTGCCCGGGCCCGTGATAATAACCTTAAATAAACCTTAAATTTATATGATTTTCTATCTTTAACTCAATTTTGCATGAATTTGTATTTTAAAATGAAAAATTCGTGGAAAAAATATTGATATTTAGTGGTAAGCGCTCGTAAGGAGACATTTTCTTGTTTTTCACATAGGGTCGTTTCATAGTTAATAAAAAAAATAGTTCTTGTTATCCGAAATCTTTGATATTTTTATCGGTTATAAATGTAACTATTTTTAGCCAGTGTGAAAACATCGTGAAAAAGTATTTTTATCTAGCTGTAAAATAAATATGTTTTCTTCTCGCTTTGTTTTTGTTTTCACGTCGGGTCTTTTAACAAAACAACAAGAACAAAAGAAAAAGCTTTTATCTTCCGAACTCTCAGAAACTTTAATCGGTTATAAATATAACTGTGTCCAACTTTTCTTTTAAATTTTGTGAAAATATATGTAATTATTAGTAGTGAAAACATGGGCCCGCGTTTTGCCGTTTTAATCGAAAATTTCCCTCGGATTTTATTTTTTTAATACATCTTTTTAAACTTTTTTTTTTTTTAAATTAACAGTAATATTTTTTTTTTAACTGATTGCGGCGTTTAAGACGTAAAAGTACGAACTTTAAGAATAAATCTTCCATCTTTCAGTACCCGAGAAAAATTTGGCCGATGGGGGTTAAAACAAAAGGCAGCATTTAGTTCTTGATATTTCCTTTCCGCTCGAAAATCAAGTTCTTGGCATGCGCGTGCGTGTCTAAAGATTTTTAAAAAGAGAATCGTTTTTTTATGAGTTTTTAATTAATATTTCCACTAATTATAAAACAATTAAATGCATTTAACAAAACAGCATTATCTGTTTTGGGATACTACACTTCTACAAGCAATTAGTGGTGTATTTAAGCCGATGATTGGGGTGTGTCCGTCTGTGTATGTGTGTAGATTAAAATCAATTAAAATAGAGGATAATATAACTTACCCACACAAGCAGCATAAACCGGAAGTATGATTACCAAAGGGACTAAGCTTCGAAGAATTAAATTAACCATCTTCACTAAATATCACCTGTTTATTAATATTATTATTATTATTAGATGAGAACGATCGGAAAAGGTTTTTCAACTTTGAAATGCTTATGCTTTATCGATAACGAACTGCGGAAAGTTCAGAGATGCAATCATATCTTTTACAAATAAGACTAGAATATCTGTTATGCAAAATTTGCGGTACATATAAAGTGTCAGTTTCAGATAATCTTTATTTATTTTTAATCCTTTTACTGTAGATTTCTATACCAATTTAAATATCTTATCTTACCTGGCTTACAAAAAAAAAAAAAAAAAAAAAAAAATCTTATCGGTTTGTTGAAGTATTTTTACCGGTGAGCCATTGAAACACCGTGAAATGCAAAGTTTCAACATATAGCACAAAAATCAGACAGCAATTACAATCGAACTCCGTTAATACAAGCAAGGGCATAATAAGAGTCCTCGTATTAAACTTTACTCGTAATACCTGTAAGTAAGGCTTTACATTTTTTTTTTTTTTATTTGGTATCCTTTGAAAAATTCTAGTCGTCAGTAAAAAGGTTTTGATGATTATTTTTTATGATCATAAAGATGCAATCTATCACCATGTTGTACCTCCAAAAACTACTTTAAATGGTGAATATTATGTTTCAGTTTTGAAAATTTTGCGACAACACATACCGAGAAAGCGTCGTGAACTGGTAGAGAATTGAACTTTACATCACGATAATGCTCGCTCGCATGTCGCTACTTGTGTTCAACAATATCTTAGCAAATGCAATATAAAATCATGCCACATCTCCCTTACAGTCCAGATCTCGCACCATGCGATTTCTGGCTATTTCCGACGTTGAAGAAGAAGCTCCGCCGCAGAAAATTTAAAACAGATTCTGAAGTTATTTCAGCAGTGCAGGGTTCTTTGAAGCAGCTTCCAGAAAAAAGGCTTCTCTACTTGTTTTGAAAAGTGAGTTGAACGATGGAACCGTTGCATATTGTCTGAGGCGATTTTTTATCGCGATTTTTTTTCTACCCACGTATCTTGTTCAATTTTCGCGTGAATCGGGCTATTTTTCAACATGTTTTCTGGTACCCCGACTGTGGCAACCCTTCCCACTCTTCTGGCGTTTCAGAATAAATTTTCTTTGCGGTTTGATTAAATTCTCAGTTTCAGTTTATTTTTTTTCCATTAATGAGTGTGTTTTTAGGGTTTTAATTAATACCTTGTGTTAATGAAGACATTTTCAAAATTTTATTATTTCAAGTGTGACAGTAGGTATTCAGCTGTAAGTACACAAAATATCAAGTCTCTAACTTATACAGTTTCCGAGAACGGACTCTGTGACGGACAGACAGAGAAGCGAGACGAATAAGGTTTCGTGAGATGAACGACACACTAAAAAAGACAATAACACAAAATAACAAAATAATATCACTTCCAGAGAGTACAAAGCTCCGACTCGACAAAAGAATTAGGAGGAACCCGAGTCTTTGGCTCAGTGATGGATTAAGGTAGAAAGGTCACATTGAAAGTTAAAGATGTTTTTAAGTTTTGAAACAGGAGGATGCCGAACAAGTTATAATCATTTATAGATGCCTTTACATGTATACTTTAAGATGCGTTTTCTTAGTCTGATAAATTTGGAGTTTGAGCTCATTGTTACTTTTAAACTATATAAGTTAAAATTTTAAAAATTTAACTGCATACGCATTACTTTATAGTCTTTATGCTAAAAATAAAAATTACAAAGAAAAAATTTTATTTATTTTGCACTTGCAAAATATAAAATAATTTTTAAATTTTTTGAATTTTTTTATTAAAATTAAATTTTAAACAATACTTTTTGTGTATTCTGTAGTTTTAAGTTAAACATGAGTACATTATGATTCTCTTTTGGTCAAAAAGTGTTTCTTATAAGCATAATTTCTAATTTTATCATTCATTCACGAATTATGAATTTTCACATGAATCACGTGATATGAATTTTTTAAATTAAAATTTGAATATTAATTTTGAACATACAACATTTATTTTTCTGTGTAATATACTTATGAATACATACTGTAGGCAAGAAGTAAAATAGTAATAATAATAATAATAATAATAATAATAATAATAATAATAATAATAATAACTTGGCCACATACATCAAGAAATGTTATATATATATATATATATATATATATATATATATATATATATATATATATATATATATATATATATATATATATCATGTATTATTATAATGCCATAGATGCTTTATAATTTGGCGATAAATCTGGGTCACTTGGCTATACATCCTTGGGGGCCGTTATAACACGAAAGTACCAAATTTACAATATATTAATGAAAACAGAGACAAAAATATTTCATCCTTGGGGGCCGCTATAACACGAAAGTACCAAATTTCTACTTTATTTTTCATATCTGATAATTTGCCTCTATCCTTTTTGTAACTTTAACATTTTTGTAACGATTTTATGCATTTCTACTGCCTATTCAAAGATAAATTCTTCTAAAGTTGCAGAATTTTGTTAAAAACGCTTAAAAAAATCTTCTAAAGTTACAGAATTTCGTTAAAAGCGCTTAAAAAATTCTTCTAAAGTTACAGAATTTCGTTAAAATAGTAAAATGCGAACACCATTTGGTCCATTCTCGACCGAAAGCAACAACCATTTTCCCAATGGTTAAAAAAAAAAAAAATCTCGATGGTGAGTTTTGATAATGTGAAGATTCTGATATTTTTTATCGTTTCGACACACTCAAACGTCCTGTGCTCCTTTAAATCAAAAATTGCGGTAACCCCAAATATGAGACCATCCTTGATCCAATTTCACAAACATTTGGTCACCTTGCATGTAACCAAAGGACTAAAAATTAAAGGAGGCGAGTAAGCACTAATGAAACAATAGAAAACGAATTATTGCCTTCTTTCGATTCTACTACTGCGAACGTCGTTGATTCGACTTCGAGACATAGCCAATACAAAACACAGCATATCATAGAATACTTCATAATAACGTACGTAAGCAGTAACTGATTCACTATACGCAAGTCATAGTTATTCAAATACTGTTTTCTCTAAGAAAGCAAAGTTTGAATACCTTAATAAAAATATATGCAGTATGCGTCTCTTAACTCTGATTCCATTAACGAAATAAATGGTTAAAGTTATTTATGTGAAGTTGAGACGAGATCAAAACATAGAAAAAAGAAACCATATTAAGTATAAACATATTAAAAAAAAAAAGAGTCATATGCTCTATTGGTTAGGCTTTGTCAAAACGTTCTAGAACATATTTGTCATTTATTTCCTTTATAACTGTATTGTATTTTCGATTTTCCTTCATTCCTCTACCTACAAATATTTATAAAAATGACAACAAAATTCTAAAAGCCTTTCATCACAGAAAACCTGGTACCGATATTTCCTATATTTCTCTAACAAAACTTTTGTATGCACCGTATCAAAATAACTGAATCGCAGATAAACAAAATTCAATAAATGCCAAAATACAATAAAATAATATCGCATGTCTATATTTTCGTAGTCACCGTAGTTCTAAATAAACAAATGATATACGTAGAATCTCTTCTGGATTTAAACTCAAAAACCTCCACAAGAAAAATACCCACCTCTAAAATTTGACCATTTTTTTTAATATCAAAATTGCGTGTTATACGTCAGAATATATATGTTTTTTTTTTTTTTTTTTTTTTTTTTTTTTTAATCAAAATTGTTATAAAGTGTATTTAACGGTATAAATGTCCATGTTCAATTGAAAAGTAATCAAAAACGAGGTTTGTGCCATTCTGGAATATTTTAGAGGTTAATCTGCTTTGCCGTTACAAATCTTAACACTTTTTTTTTTTCATAAAAAATGCCGTGAAAATCACAAATAGATTTTTTTTTTTTTTTTTAGAAAACTCAAAACAAACATTTTAAGATATCTCGTTCGCCTTTCAATATTTTTAAATGTTTTTTTTTGTTTTGTTTTTTTGTTTTTTTTCATTGGATAGCTGAGGTCAATCTCTATGCACTCTCCTTTGTACTTTTTCGATTTTGATTACAAGTTTTAGGTAGATTTCGTAAGAAATACTACCTATTACATTCTCACCTAAGTTGGAATTTTTGAAAAATATTTGCAGATCTACGCCGATTATGACTCCCAGAACCCAAAACCACCGCCAGTTCAAAACTTTATATATATATATATATATATATATATATATATAATCCAGCAAAAACATGATTTTGGCCTGAACTAGCACCACCCCCCTTACCAGAAACAAGACAACACAAGAAAACACAGTAGAAAATATATGTAAAAATAAACAGAAACAGAAACAAGCTGCGGCCTCATCAGCAGTGGGTAAATTCAAAGGCAGCCAAGCATCCGAACAAAAAGATTAACAATTAGTGGCAGTGGGTTTCGGCCAGAGCGCTGCGTAGCAAAAATTCAAAATGTACAAAAACATATTTGAATGCTACTTAACAGACGCTCCCCCCACCGTACCCTACGCCACAATATTAAGCGAATGCTGTACCAATATCACAATACTGAAACACCATAGTTGAAACAAATGTCTCTTCGAAAATACACACAACCAATTCAGCCACGTTGCCACAATTAAAAAAGTAAAACACGATAAACAAACCAAATCCGTCATTCAGTACACAATCCAGATACGTTCCACGTCGGATGCCAACAAACACAGCCATCATCATAAAACCGTCCTTTTCAGGCTTTAGGAATTACGAGTCATTTACTGTTGAATGTAAACAATCTATCAATAATGGAGGCAGTCTGCAAAATCTGAATATTTTTTGATAAATTTTAGAGGGATATTATTTTTATAATATAAAGGACTGATAAAATAAAATAGTTCCTTATTAAACAGGTTTTTATTTGAACAAATTCTGTAAAAACGATAAATTTGACCAATTATAATATTTATATATATACGTTTGTGAATATTTGAAGACCAATGAATTAATTGATTCACATGAAACGGAAAACTGGTACGCTTATCAAAAACTGAAATTTGTAATCCATTTTTAATCAAAATTTTTAGATCAAGATAATTAGCGAACTTATTATCATCATTAGTTTTCTTTAATACTAAAGAGTCAGGGTAAATTACTTGAGAAATCACCCCAAATTCTTCATCGAAATTCAAAACAATTAAATCATCTATGTATCTGTATGCAATAAATCGAACATCAGCTGTATTGATATTATATTGAAACTCATAATAAAATAAAAATAAATTAGCGGCCGTAGATGAATAACTCGTACCCATCCCGATACCATTGATTTGCGAGTATATTTTGGAACCTGTATAAACATAATTGTTATAAAGACAGAAATGACATAATTTGAAAAATAAAGTAGAGTTGAAATCCCTGACATCTAAAACCAATTCAGCTGTCTTTAAAATTCCTTCCTTTAAGTTATTAATAGGGATATTTGTAAATAAATTTTCGAAATCCTAAGTTTGGATGGAATGTATATTATCACTTTTTATTTTCTTTGCAATTTCATCACTATTCGAAATTATCCAAAAGCAGTTAGTATTTTTGTATTTGTATTTTTACATGTTTAAAACTTTTTTAAGCAGCTCTTCGAATTTCTTATTGAAGTTATCGATAAGATCGATATATCGATAAGTTTTAAACATGTTAAAATACAAATACCATGGTAATAGAATACCTCAGGTAGGGGAACGCCGTGTTAGATTTTTGACTCCGAAATGAAGTTTGGTAATGCGCGAAATCTCGTGTACTGGCCGGAGCGCCATCTGTGTCAGCAATCGAAGTTCAGCAAATCGAAAACTTTTTTTTTTTTTTTTCCTCAAGCTGCATTTAAAAAGAAATTCTGTGATGTTTTTTAATTAATAAAACAGAAAACGAACTATTTTAAGAGTTTGTAAAATATTTATATTAAATTTTACAAACTGCAAATAATATATATTTTCACTGTAATATTAAAAAGGAACAAAAAATATCAATTCTTATTCAAAACAAGCCTGGAACTCAAATATATCTTTTTTTTTTTCTTTTAAATTTTATTGTACTTCGATATCCGGGATTTATCACGTAATTCTCGTAAATATTTTATAGAATAACTTTTTTTTTTCTAATTAAAACAAATGATGATGTTTTTATATGCTTTTATTTATTTTTTAAAATAAATAAAACATGAAAACCAGGACTATTTAGTTTAAGAATTTGTTAAATATTCATACTAAATTTTACAAACTGCAAATAACTAAAAATTATATATTTTTTCTTCCCAGCTGTATTATTTAAAATGAGCAAAAAATATCAATTCCTATTCAAAACAAGTATTGGAATAAGGTAAATTTTGATAGAATTAATTTTATTGTACTCAAACTCTAGATTTAAAAAATATTTATGCCTACTACAAATGTAAAGTAAATTTGAAATTTGTAGCAATTGGGCCCTAGGCCCCCAAATTTAGCATGTAATTTTCATTAGAGATGATATTGTTGTGAGCTCGGGGTTCGAAAGGACTGATGTCAATATATAAGAACAATAAAAAGGCTTTATTGTCTATAAACAGTGCAATACGATCACAAATATCTTCTGAAAATTACAAGATATTCAGTAATCTTCAAATCCAATAAAAGCTAAGCAAAATTTCACACAGAAACAATGCGTTCAATACGACGTATCAACGACAAAATCGATCCGAGAAACACAGTTCTCAATGCAAAGCCTCTCGTATGAATTCAATCGCAGTTGACAGACAACTAACTAACTGAACTGATGGAGGTCCTTATATAGGTTTCAGAGATCTTTCCAGATTATTCCAGAGCCTTCAGATGCTAGAAACTACCAGAAAGTGCTTTAACTTTCGATAGAGAACCCAAGCAAGAAAGGATCCCAATGTATAGGTATAAGGGGGGTGTGGTTGCACAAAAAGTCGCCAAATCCGTCGCCAACTTGGCGACATTTGGCGATATATCGCCAAATTTGGCGACAAAAATAAGTCGCCAAAACCATCGCCAACTTGGCGATAAACCCATTCCTTGGCGATATTTCAATAGACTTCCATTATAAAGATGAGGGTGTAAGGTTGTTTTCCTTGCAAACCATCTGAGGCCTTTAGCATTGAATTACATGATGCTCAATAGGAAATACATTAATAATACTGCAATTTTCACAATAATAAAATAAAATAAATTTAAACAAATGGAATATTTACAGATATATACAAAATTCATAACATTGCCCCCCTCTCAAGGACTGCACGTCCCGGGCAGTTCAACCTTTGATCGGAAAGCAAACCCGTTGCCAACAAATGCTATACTATTCAAAACACTTAAAGCAAACATGCAAAATAACAATTAAACACATTCATAATGCTGAATTATACACTTATTTAAATAATAATAACATTAATAATGATAATGCTAAGCAAAATAAATAATTACATTAACTTATATACAAGACCATGGTCATACTAATTTACATTATTTACATTACACTATTTACAATCAATGAACTAAGTAGTATGGCCATAGTATGGAGCCAGCCTGTCGTAATGAACGACTCTAGGCTTCGAACTTGGTGACTTTCGGATCCGAATTACGACATCGTTCAGTCTGTTTAGGACTGTATAAGGACCGTCCCAGTGCGATTGCAGTTTGGGAGAAAGCCCTTTACGTCGAGTCGGATTATAAAACCAAACCTTGTCACCTTCTTTGAATTGATGTCCCGTGGCTTTCGTGTCGTACCTGGTCTTCATCTTCTCCGTCTGTATATTGATCCGCTCTCGAGCCAAGTTGTGGACGTCTTCAAATCGTGCCTGGAGATTCTGCACGTATCCCTCTGGCGATGAAGGCGCATCTGGAGGGCGACCAAAAAGCAGATCACAAGGTAGACGAAGATCACGACCGAAAAGCATCTGAGACGGGGAATAGCCGGTCGTTTCATGGACGGCGCTGCGATAGGCGAGGAGAAACAAGGGAAGTTTTTGGTCCCAGTCTTGTTGGTTTCTTGAAACTAGCAGTGAGAGGTTGTTGAGGATGGTACGATTAAACCTCTCAACCATGCCATCCGACTGTGGATGTAAAGGCGTCGTCCTAGTTTTGTCCATTCCGAGAAGTTGACAGAGACCCTCAATCACAGCAGAGATGAAATTTCTCCCCTGGTCAGAATGCATTTGAAGGGGGACTCCATACCTTGATATCCACTGGTGTACCAAGGCATCCGCAACCGTAGAAGCTTCTTGATCAGGGATGGCATAAACTTCAGGCCATTTCGTGAAGTAGCCCATGACAACAAGGAGGTATTTGTTGCCATCAGCACTTCTTGGCAGAGGGCCTAGGATGTCAAGGGCGATGCGTTCGAAAGGTGCTCCTACATTGTAGAGATGTAGTCTTCCTCGGCTACGTTTCTTTGGTCCTTTTCGAGCTGCACATGCATCGCAAGATTTGCACCATCGTTCGACGTCAGCTCTCGCTTTTCCCCAGAAGAAGCGCTCTCGGACTCTATGTAATGTTTTCATGACTCCAAAATGGCCACCAGTGGGACTGCCATGTAATTCCTTGAGGACCTCTGGTATTCGGGATCGAGGAAGTACCAACTGCCACCGAGATGTCTTCCCATCCTCCGATTCGAATTTTCGGAACAGGACACCATTCCTGACGTGGAGGGAGTTCCAAAGAGCCCAATATTGCTTCGTCGTAGGACTGTAAGTAGAGATGTCTTTCCAACTGGGCTTCGTGCTAGAAGATTCTAATAACTCCAAGATTGGTTTGATCTCAGAGTCTGCCATTTGATCTTCTCGAATCTTCTCATCACTCCAGGGATCTGGTGGCGTCAATAGTGAAGTCTTCGTCTGGCGTATGACATATTCGGGATTATACTTGCTCTCCGCTCTGGAACAATAGCGACAGCTCTCGGGACACGGTCTTCTTGATAGGGCATCGGCGTTTCCATGCGATGAGCCTTTGCGATGCCTGATGTCAAAGTCGTATTCCTGGAGCCGTTGTATCCATCTGGCTACTTGGCCCTCTGGGTTCTTAAAATTCATCAGCCATGTTAGGGATGCGTGATCAGTACGAAGGAGAAATTTCCTGCCATAGAGATAGTGCAGGAAGTGTTCTATGGCTTTCACTATAGCTAATAACTCCTTACGAGTGACGCAATAATTCCGCTCTGGTTTCGATAAACATTTGCTCCAGTATGCTACGACTCGTTCTTGGCCATCTATTTCTTGGGAAAGTACAGCGCCGACACTTTCATGACTGGCATCCGAGTCCACAATGAACTGTTTCTCGGGGTGCGGATAGGTAAGGACTGGAGAGGATGTGAGAGCTTCTTTCAGCCACTGGAAGGAATTCTCGCATTCTCGTGTCCATAGAAACTTCTGCTTGCTTTCAGTGAGCCTATGCAATGGTCTTGCGATGTTGGAGAACCCCTGGACAAACTTTCTGTAATAAGTGCATAGTCCCAGAAAGCTTCGCAACTGATGGACATTTTCCGGACGCTTCCAGTTCTTTACTGCAGACACTTTTTCAGGATCTGTTCGAACACCTTCAGCTGAGATGATGTGTCCTAAATAATTTACTTCGCGTTGGAAGAACTTGCATTTCAGAGGGTTCAGCTTTAAATTCGCCGCTCTTAGCTTCGTTAACACTTTTCGAATATTTCCAAGATGTTCTTCAAACGTGCGGCCACCAATGATGACGTCATCTAGGTAGATGAGACAAGCTTCAAAAGTCAGGCCTTTTAACACTGTCTCCATGAGGCGCTCGAACGTTGCTGGAGCATTGCAGAGCCCGAACGGCATAACTTTAAATTGCCAAAGTCCTTGTCCAGTAGTAAATGCAGTCTTCTCTTTGTCATCAGGATGGATCTCTACCTGCCAATATCCACTCTTCAAATCAAGTGTGGAAAACCATTTATGTCCTGAAAGAGTATCTAGTGTGTCGTCTATTCTTGGTAGAGGATAGCTGTCCTTCTTCGTGATATCGTTAAGTTTACGATAATCCACACAAAATCTTGTGGAGCCATCTTTCTTTCGGACCAACACGATGGGAGAGGCCCACGGACTTGATGACGGTTCGATGATGTCACTATTTTGCATCTCTTGTAAGAGCTTAGAAACCTCTTCTTGTTTTGCGAACGGCAAGCGTCTTGGATGCTGTTTAATCGGTGGATGGTCGGCAGTATCAATTCTATGACGTGTCAGAGAAGTGCGACCTATATCATTCTCGTTTTGTGAAAACACATCCTTAAATTCCTGGAACAGTCTTTCTGCGGCATGTCTCTGTTCAGAAGATAAATTTTCATTTCGTCCAATTACAGGTGTTAAACTTGTAGGCGGCTCCGATAACGTCAAGCTCGGGTCTTTGCAAACACAGGTAACTGGAGCACAGGTTGCAAGCACTTCACCTTTCTGGATAATTCTAGACTTTTCACTTACGTTCGCAATCCTCACAGGTATCACATCTCTCGACAGATCTACCAGCGCTGATGCTATTAGAACTCCCTTTGGGCTCTTCTCAGGATATCCAGTCAAGCCATACTGGAAAATTCTTTCGTTTCCAGTTAATCCAGGTATCATCATTTCGGTCCGAGGAGGGATGATAACATCTGCCTTGGCTGTAATCCGTTGAATACACCCGGACTCATTTCCAAGTTTGAAAATAGTGACATCTTCTTGAGCAGAGCGTAACTCATTATTCTTAAAATCCAGTGTAAATCCATGCTCTTTTAAAAAGTCCAGTCCGAGTATGAAAGGGTCTGAAATATCGGCCACATAGACTGTATGGTGGTAAGCGGCGTTCCCAAACTTTATTTCCAGTGTCATTCTTCCAAATATGTCGATCTTATCTCCTGTCACAGTTTGAAGGATTACACGTGGCGGGGTCCAGGAGAGTTTTTCTTTCAGCCGCTGAGCTAGATCTTTCCGAATGATGGTCACATTGGCTCCTGTATCGATGATCATATTACAGGGCAAATCATTCACACTTCCGACTAGAAAAACTCCGTTCTCGCCGCAACTTCTTGCAGAAATTTCACATACTTGAAAATGAG
Source organism: Maratus michaelseni (assembly GCA_963931845.1). Classification (NCBI taxonomy): domain Eukaryota; kingdom Metazoa; phylum Arthropoda; class Arachnida; order Araneae; family Salticidae; genus Maratus; species Maratus michaelseni. The sequence goes on along the minus strand of OZ007600.1, from coordinate 26,486,502 downwards.
GCTTCTTAAGATCTGGAAACCTCCGCCCCGCAAGATGGTCAATAATCAGTTTTCTTGCTCCTCCGTTAGCGGGTGAGCTATTACCATCGGTGCTGGGTCGTCTTGGGCAGTCGATTTGGATATGGCCTTCTCCACCGCATCTCCAGCACTTGATCTTCCTGTAAGGTTTGTCGGCCATTAAGGAGTTCATCTTTCTCATTATGTCATTCATCTGCTGCTGTAAGCACTCCACAGCTCTATCCGACGTCTCAGGCAGGTTGGCTTCTCGCACAAAGTGTCGATCTTTCCTAGTAGCTTGCTGGGCTGCCTCGAATTTCAGGGCATAAACTAAAGCCCCTTTTAAGTCACTGAGATCTGCAATCCGGAGTTGTTTCTGGATCTCAAAGTCACGCACACCATCTATGAAATGTTGCAGAGCTAAACTTTCTCTAGTTTCAGTCGGGCAGTCAGGATAAGCAAGATGGGAAAGTCTCTCGACATCCGTAGCAAGCTCTTGCAGGGATTCAGTGGATTTCTGTTGTCGAGATTTGAGCTGGAGTCTGCTATATTCCTTCATGCATTTCTCGCCAAAGCGCAATTCTAAGGCACTGACGAGCGTTTCAAAATCCAGCGGTTCATTTGCAGGCAATGTCTGTAGGACGTCGGCAGCATCAGCTCGTAGAGAAGCAGCTAACTGGCAAGCCTTTGTCTGGGAATCCCATCCATTGGCGTCCGCTACGATTCCAAATTGTGTCTTAAAAACTGGCCAGGAGGATTTGCCGTCATAGGTCGAAAGTTTAATAAAGGCCCGAGGAAGCATATCTGGATACTTGAAATCTTCGGAAAAGTTTACGGCAGTTATCTTCTGTTTCTTGACTTTTTCCAAATCTTTTTTTACATTCTCTATGCTTTCTTCAACGGTCTTGGCAATCTTTTGAACTTTTTCTTCTACTCTTTCTTCTACGGTTTTCGCTGTCTTCTGAACTTCTTCTATGGTTTTGGCTGTCATTTGAACATTTTCTTCTATTTCTTGAAACCTTCTTTCAAATTTATTTTCCACGGAGTCAATTCTTTCATTTAAAGATGTTATTTTATCCTCTATCAGATCTTTCAACTCACCAAGGTTGGTTGACATACCTTTTTTATTTCTTCCGACATTTCCTTCATTTCAGCCTGATTCGCAGTCATTTTCTCATCCATCGCTGACATTTCCTCCTTCATTTCAGCCTGGTTCGCAGTCATTTTCTTATCTATCGCTGACATTTTCTTCTTCATTTCTTCCGACATTTCCTTCATTTCAGCCTGGTTCGCAGTCATTTTCTCATCCATCGCTGACATTTCCTTCTTCACCGCTTCCTTCAACTCGCCAAGGTTGGTTGACATATCCTTCTTCATTTCTTCTTTCAACACGCCAAGGTTGGTTGACATCTCAGCCTGATTCGCAGCCAATTTCTCCAATAATTGTTTCAGTTCACCCTCCATTGCTCTGGTGATCGGCATTCAACCCCACTCCTGACACCAAATGTTGTGAGCTCGGGGTTCGAAAGGACTGATGCCAATATATAAGAACGATAAAAAGGCTTTATTGTCTATAAACAGTGCAATACGATCACAAATATCTTCTGAAAATTACAAGATATTCAGTAATCTTCAAATCCAATAAAAGCTAAGCAAAATTTCACACAGAAACAATGCGTTCAATACGACGTATCAACGACAAAATCGATCCGAGAAACACAGTTCTCAATGCAAAGCCTCTCGTATGAATTCAATCGCAGTTGACAGACAACTAACTAACTGAACTGATGGAGGTCCTTATATAGGTTTCAGAGATCTTTCCAGATTATTCCAGAGCCTTCAGATGCTAGAAATTACCAGAAAGTGCTTTAACTTTCGATAGAGAACCCAAGCAAGAAAGGATCCCAATGTATAGGTATAAGGGGGGTGTGGTTGCACAAAAAGTCGCCAAATCCGTCGCCAACTTGGCGACATTTGGCGATATATCGCCAAATTTGGCGACAAAAATAAGTCGCCAAAACCATCGCCAACTTGGCGATAAACCCATTCCTTGGCGATATTTCAATAGACTTCCATTATAAAGATGAGGGTGTAAGGTTGTTTTCCTTGCAAACCATCTGAGGCCTTTAGCATTGAATTACATGATGCTCAATAGGAAATACATTAATAATACTGCAATTTTCACAATAATAAAATAAATTTAAACAAATGGAATATTTACAGATATATACAAAATTCCTAACAATATTTTATACTATTAGAGTAGGATAATAATAAATATATTTATCTAAATATTTATTTACATACTCCTATCACCACTCACCACCCCTTTGAGGCATCGGAAATGCTCAAATTTTTGTGACAATACAGGAAAGGGGACCCTAGAAAAGAAAAATAGTGTTTCCTATACTGCTGGATTATTGTAATTTTATTCTTATATTTAATGTAATATAAATTCAAATACAACTAGCTTTTTCTGTAAATTAATACACATGTATAATATGAATCATTTTCTACATTCAAGACTTGCTGTCAATAACTTCCTATTTGAAAGATTTTTTTTTTTTTCAAATCAAAAAATAATTTGATGTCTATGTATTTATTGCATATGATCAAGATATTTTGATAAATTAAAAAACTTTTGTGCCTATATGTGTATATTTAAATAAAGATTACACAAGAAAAATTACATATATTTATAATATTCAAATTTTAATTGCTTAATAGGCGTATAGGTGAAAAAGTACTTAAGCCGGGACTCGAACCCGGGTCATCAGATTAACGCACTGACGTTCTACCAACTGAACCACTTGGGAACGATACTCAGCCTGGAACTTTTTCACCATGAATTTATACATATATTTATTTAAGGAACAAACATTATTTAACAGAAATAATTAACAAACATTTGTTTAACAAAGAAAAATACAAAAAATATAATTTCAAGAATTACTCGGCTACAAACATTTAAAAATCACAGCATTTACCTTAGATTTAAAAAAAAAAAAAAAAAAAAAAAAAAAAAAAAAACTATATTTATATATAATTTCAAAAAGAAGCACAAAGGCCATCCATTTTAACCCTTTCAGGGGCAAGCACTTGTGCTCCTGTAACGTTGAATTCCCACCGGAATTTAGGAAATAATTTAGTTCAAAATAAGAATAAGCAATATTTCAAGTTTTTCTCGTCAAAGTTAAAAAAGTAAAATTTAATTAAAAGTTTCTGGTTTGAATCGGATGAAAATTAGGTGGTATATAATATATACCACCGCTCCTCAAAGGGTTATTCAGTTAATTTATCTGTTGCAACCCCCCCCCCCCCTCCCTTTTTCTTTTTTCCTGGAAGGGGTGGATTCATTTTTTGAATTGGTGAAAAGATAATTTTTAACTATGTTTCCTATCTGAACTAAATTTTTGGCATTTTTTACTGTGCTAGACGAGATATGCTCACGGAAACAACGATGGATTTCTTATACCCAGTTCTTTATTCTGTCTTTCGACTTTCTTATAACCTGTGTCACATCCATATACAAAACAGTTCCGAGCCATATTAAAATATAATGTAAAATTAATATTTTATTAAAGAAATAATAACGCACTCCTATAGCAAACAATGTTATTTTGACTCAGCTAAAGATCGCAGCGCCACATGCGGCCACTTCGGCGTTAGGCTCAAGTTTGCAAGGAAGATGCCACCCTCGGCAATATCTGCTCTCTGACGCTCTGAGTGTCAAGTTCCTGCATATTTCGATTGCTGCGTGTTCGGGCGAAGTTTGGAAAGGGGGCGTGTTATTCCCGCCCTCTTGCTATCCAGTGTCTTTGTCGGGCGGGGCTTGGATAGGAGGCGTGTTATTCCCGCCTTCTCCACTGCTGGTGTTCGTCGCGTGGAAAAGAGGCGTGTTACTCCCGCCCACCTGATCTCTGCTAATCTTCCGTGACTGCTCTTTTGAATGCCATGGCCATGAAAGAGAACCAACAGCTTGACGACCTTATGAATGGGATCATAATTGGATATGTTCCTGCGGACTGGTTACGAGAATTCAACGCCTTCCCTACTCTAGATGAGCAAGTGAACGATGTTTTTCGAGAACTATTATCCGGTGTAGATGAAGAAATACAGTCTCTCCAACAACGAAAGGACTACAACGACACCCACAAGGCTCAGGTAAAAGACCTGTGTCCTTTTGCTATATCTATTTTGGGGGAGCCATCTAGATTAGATTTAATTGATTTAGCCTGTAGAACTGGTTATATTAGATTTCTAGGGAATAACCAATGGGAAAAACTCCAAATTCTAAAGAATTTTAGCTCACATTCTAATCCCCCCCGTACAGGAAAAAGAAAAAATTCTGAATCTGAAAATCCAATTCCCCTCAAAAATAAATTGGGAAATCTAAATTCCGAAGCTAATCTTGATAACCATGATCTTATGGATCAGGAATCTGCTCAAGATGGTGCTGCAAGCACCGATGTTGAATGTTCAAAAAACGACAAGCACCCCTTCTTTATTGAATTCAAAGATATGGATTGGCGCAAAGTTGCCCAAGAGATAAAAGCCCTTGATTCTGATAATCCTCCTCAAGTCAGCCTCTCCGGGGAACTTCTAAAAGTTCTACCCAAATCTGTCAGCCAATTTAGAGATATCCAAAGATACCTAACTGACAAACATATGAATTTCAACACCCTTAACTCAAAAGAACTTCGACCAAAAAAAATCTGTATTAGGGGAATCCCCCCCAACACAGACCCCCAACTTATTATCGAAGACCTTGGTAACCATGAATTTAAGGCCACTCGAGCCGCCATGCTTAAGAGTCGCAAAACTGGCAGAGGTATGCCAATTTACATGGTCAACGTCCTCCCTTGCACTAACTTTGAGAAGATCTATAAAATTGAGGAACTTTGTGATATAAGTGTTCGTATTGAATACTTCAGAAACAACAATAACCCAAAACAATGTTACCGCTGCCAACGGTTCGGACACGCCTCCGAGACGTGCAGCCTAACACCAAAATGTCTTAAATGCTCAGAAGAGCACCTCACTGATAACTGCCCCAAGACAGGTAAAATAATTCCAAAATGTTCCAATTGTAACGGTGCCCATCCGGCCTCATACAGAGGTTGCCCAAAAAATCCAAACAACATTAAGAAAAAAAATACCCCAACACTCAACACCAAAACAAAACCGCAACACCAAAAACCAAATATAATTGCTGACATCGCAGACATTTTCAAACCCTACAATTACACCATTCATGATAAACCAAACGATATCAACAACAGTGAGGCCACTACTGACGTTAATAACGATATCCAGGAAGCCCCAGTTGAGGACACTTCCAGTTACACCAAACAAAATAAAACACCACCTGTTATACAAAATAATTATACAAACACATTCAAAGATATGTTTGACACCTTCAAAGACATGAAGGAACTTCTCCAAATTACCAAACTCCTAAAACATTTAAAAAACATCGCCATCAAATCAAAAAATTGCAACAACCCATTCGACAAAATATATATCATAATAGAAGAATTAGACGCCTTTTCTAGGGAGCTCAACATTACCAATTATGAATAATTACAATAACAAAAATTTCTCTTCTCTTCTTATTTTCTCCTGGAATTGCCAATCATTGCAACCCAGGATTATTGAACTCCGCTCCTTTATTTCCATTAATCCACAAATCGATATACTCTTAATCCAAGAAACACTTAACCCTTCCTGCAGTATCACCATCCCAGGTTACAAACTCCATCATACACCACGTGCCAACTCTCACTGGGGCGGCACAGCCATCTACACCAAAAATTATATCCCACATCACACAACTCAAAATATTCCATTCCCAGGCATTGACTACACCAGTATTGTCGTCAACTTGCCCCATGCCAAAATCAACTTCACATCTTTTTACGCACGACACGGGCGACGGTACCCCATAAATGACCTGACACACATCATTACACAACACCAACACGCATTTATCGCTGGTGACTTCAATGCACATAGCAGGCAGTGGAACTGTCATTCCACCACTACCAGAGGTAGATCTCTTCACAACTTGGTTAGCCATTTCAATCTCAGTCTCCACGCACATACTACACCAACACACATTCCTGTTGCTCGCAACCAGCACCCCTCTATTATTGACTTCGCCATCACCAAAACTCTTACCTTCCCTATCAACACTTCTGTTATTAATGACCTAAGCTCTGACCACCTTCCTGTCTTCTTCAAAATTGATCTTATCAACCCAATCTCTCCTCCTCCTTCAGTAGCTATTGACTGGAATAAATTCCAAAATTACCTCAACAACACCGACCTTACCTGCCCCACAATCAACAACACTACTGACATTGATAACGCAGTTAATAAACTCAACAACATCATTTACAAAGCTCAAAAAGATGCCACTTACACCAAATTCAAAAATAATAACTCTTACATCTTACCCACTTACATACATAATATTTGTAAACAACGCAACACACTCCATCGACTCTACCAAAATACCAGAGATCCCACCCTTAAAACAGCTGTCAACAGGCTCAACAATAAAATTAAAACCCTTATTCAGAAAGATAAGCAAAAAAACTGGTCTAAATTTCTCGAAAGTCTTACTTGCGAGGATAACTCTCTTTGGCAAATCAAAAAGAAACTCAATGATAATTATACCCCTATTCCTCCCCTTACTGCCAATAATCAAACTGCGTATACTGACGAGGACAAGGCAGAATGCCTCGCTAGCTCATATAAAAGGCAATTCTCTCCGAATCCCTTCCTCGCAAGTCAAACACACTTTAACAATGTCAATGATACTGTTAATGACTTCCTCTCAACCCCTCCTATCCCTCTCCCCGAAATTCACCCCATCATGATCAACAATATTATTCAAAAACTTAATAATAAAAAATCTCCTGGGTACGATAAAATTTCCAACTATACTCTTAAACAACTTCCTATCAACTGTATTCTCTACATTACGAAGCTCACTAATTCTATCCTCAAACACTGTTATTTTCCTAAACCCTGGAAAACCTCTATAATTTCTCCTATTCCTAAACCATCCTGCAATCTTAATGACCCAACTAATTTCCGTCCCATCAGTCTTCTCTCCTCTCTAAGTAAAGTCATCGAACGCGTCATTAGATCACAGCTCAATGACTTCCTTCACAACAACAACATTCTTATGCCTGAACAATTCGGCTTCAGAGCCAAGCACTCCACCCAACACACAAACTTCTTCGATTTGTGGAATTCTTAACTGAAAACTTCAACGAGAAGAAGCCTACTGCTGCCATATTTCTTGATGTCGCCAAGACCTTTGACAAAGTCTGGCACGCGGGCCTCATTTACAAATTAATTCGGCTACAGTTCCCGTCTGGACTTATCCATTTAATACATCTCTTACCTTGGTGATCGTGACTTCTATGTCCGTGTAAACAACTCACATTCTCTACTACACATAATACTCTGTGGTATTATTCAGGGTTCAGTCATTGACCCTATTTTATTCATAATATACTTTAATGACATTCCACGCACACTCTTCACATCACTCGCAGTCTATGCGGACGACACTGTTCTCTATGGCACTGCACATCACCCATACAATCTTTACAAAAATCTACAACACCACCTCAACATCTTCATGGAATGGTGTGATCAATGGCGCATTAAGATAAACGAATCTAAAACTACTGCTGTTTACTTCTCTAGAACCTTCTCCACTCCTAATAGATTAACCATCAATAACACTACCATTCCCTGGTCTGACGATGCCAAGTACCTGGGAGTTACCATTGACAAACGCATTACCTTTAAAAAGCATATTCTTAATATCCGCGGTAAAGTCGCCGGAATTTCCAAAACCCTCGCCCCCCTTCTTCGCAGTCACTCACTCTCCATACACAACAAACTCTTAATATATAATGCTTGCATTCTCTCTGTTATCACATATGCATGTCCAATCTGGGGCTTCACTTGCAAAACCAGTATGAACGGCCTCTCTAGTACCCATTACAAACAGCTCCGTTACATCAGGAACGGGTCTAGATACCTCAAAACCTCTACAATCCTCAAGGATGTGAAAACGACTTCACTCAAACATCGCATTAAACACCTTGCGAAAAAATTCTACAATGACATTAATCACATTCCAAATGAACTCATTTATGAGCTACCTGACTACGATGCTTGCAGTCCATCCAACCGGAAAAAACCAAGGTACTCCACTATTCTTGATGAATAGTCTTTCCGAGCTATAATTCTTACCTCAAAATTTTTCTCTTTAATTAAAAAAAAATTATATATATATATATATTATTATATAATTTTTTACTGATAATTTTATATTGACTTTTCTCCTAAACTTCTCCTAACATCTTTACTTTACCTCGTCTGGTATATATATATTTTTTTTTAACTATGAACTATTTTTACTTTTATATTTTAACTAGTTAATTTTCATTATTTTATAGATATACTTAACACTATCCTATTTTATGTAGTCAATTGGACTACGGCTAGACATTTCATATGGCTCTCTCAGGATTTGATATACACCTACTCAAAACCAGGGTGTGCAGTTGCTTCGCAACTTGGAAGCCCATTGAACCTATCACAAGTTCAAGTTCAAGAAGATGCCATAGGGGTAAATTCTCCTAAACTATTTATATCTCCCTGATAAATACAAAGATACTAACTGCTTTTGGATAATTTCGAATAGTTATGAAATTGCAAAGAAAATAAAAAGTGATAATATACATTCCATCCAAACGTATGATTTCGAAAATTTATTTACAAATATCCCTATTAATAGCTTAAAGGAAGCACTTTTAAAGACAGCTGAATTGGTTTTAGATGTCATGGATTTCAACTCTACTTTATTTTTCAAATTACGTCATTTCTGTCTTTATAACAATTATGTTTATACAGGTTCCAAAATATACTCGCAAATCAATGGTATCGGGATGGGTACGAGTTATTCATCTACGGCCACTAATTTATTTTTATTTTATTATGAGTTTCAATATAATATCAATACAGCTGATGTTCGATTTATTGCATACAGATACATAGATGATTTAATTGTTTTGAATTTCGATGAAGAATTTGGGGTGATTTCTCAAGTAATTTACCCTGACTCTTTAGTATTAAAGAAAACTAATGATGATAATAAGTTCGCTAATTATCTTGATCTAAAAATTTTGATTAAAAATGGATTACAAATTTCAGTTTTTGATAAGCGTACCAGTTTTCCGTTTCATGTGAATCAATTAATTCATTGGTCTTCAAATATTCACAAACGTATATATATAAATATTATAATTGGTCAAATTTACCGTTTTTACAGAATTTGTTCAAATAAAAACCTGTTTAATAAGGAACTATTTCATTTTATCAGTCCTTTATATTATAAAAATAATATCCCTCTAAAATTTATCAAAAAATATTCAGATTTTGCAGACTGCCTCCATTATTGATAGATTGCTTACATTCAACAGTAAATGACTCGTAATTCCTAAAGCCTGAAAAGGACGGTTTTATGATGATGGCTGTGTTTGTTGGCATCCGACGTGGAACGTATCTGGATTGTGTACTGAATGACGGATTTGGTTTGTTTATCGTGTTTTACTTTTTTAATTGTGGCAACGTGGCTGAATTGGTTGTGTGTATTTTCGAAGAGACATTTGTTTCAACTATGGTGTTTCAGTATTGTGATATTGGTACAGCATTCGCTTAATATTGTGGCGTAGGGTACGGTGGGGGGAGCGTCTGTTAAGTAGCATTCAAATTTGTTTCTGTACATTTTGAATTTTTGCTACGCAGCGCTCTGGCCGAAACCCACTGCCACTAATTGTTAATATTTTTGTTCGGATGCTTGGCTGCCTTTGAATTTACCCACTGCTGATGAGGCCGCAGCTTGTTTCTGTTTCTGTTTATTTTTACATATATTTTCTACTGTGTTTTCTTGTGTTGTCTTGTTTCTGGTGAGGGGGGTGGTGCTAGTTCAGGCCAAAATCATGTTTTTGCTGGATTATATTGAATTTGTGTGTTTTAAAATTATGCAGCTTTGGCGCTGTTCACACGAATATATAGCTGTTTTGTTTTGATGTCATGGTTACTGCTTTTATATATATATATATATATATATACTAGGGGGCCTACCCCCTGCGAGCTACGCTCGCCAACCCCCGCTCAGACTTAGAGGCCTCTAAAAACATGACAGCGTGCTTTATATGAAAAATATTGGTAAATCTGTAATTGGGTTGCCATGCTTTTAACGTTTTAATGGGGCATTTTTTGATTATCATGGCCTTAAACACAGCTGTTGCGACAACTGACGACTGTTTTCGGGATTGATAAGTAAAATCAATTACAACTTGAAAACCAGCTTGTATAAAATGGTTAGGTTTAAATTGTGGCTACCTCTCGGACTTTTATAACAACGATCTGTATTTTATTCTTCCTTTGCGTTTAAAGATGAGAAAAATTCCATCTGCTTGTGAATAACATTAAGAACCACGGTATTGAAAAGTACTATGTTATAGACATTTTCAGTAACAGGTTTTAATTTTCTCTCTATTTTAGTGCACCATCATGCATATTTTCATGTTATTTTAAATATGTAAATTATTTTTTTAATTAATATGTATATATGAATTTTCTAATAATTATTTATCATACAAAATGAATAAAATATTTTGTGCATGCATGCTTGCATTTATTCGGCATCAATTGATGAGATATTTAAACAAATTTGCTATCCGCGATAATTTTACGACATGTTATGTCACTTGAATATTGTCCACAAGAAAATCGGATACTTTTCCAGTATAGGATCCTTTGCTTTTAGGTTTGGCGTAATTCGAGCTTCAAAAAGGGATATATTCGTTAATATACATAGATTTGTTGCCAAAAGTTACGAAAACAAACCCAATGAACTTTTGGTGCTTTTCTATTATAGGGGTTTTGACGCTTTTATAAAAAGCTTGGCGGAAAAAAACCAAGCAGGATAGAAAACAAAGCAGGATATTTTATTCTGCTTCCGTTCAGTTGGGCAATTATTATTTTATATATTCGTTTCAAATATCCGAATTAGTGATTTTAAAAATTCGTTTGATTAAATTTTACAAAAAAATAACAAAATGATATCAATAAATAATAATTACTATTAATTCCTTTCCCCCCCTTTCTTTTGCGTTTACATAAATGACGTCATTTGGACGAATTTATTCAAAATATTTTCAGTTTATTAAATTAAATGCTGACAGACGATTGAATCCTGACGATAGAAATGTGATTTTGTTTCAAATTTTCCAGGAAAACATAATTTAATCACAATCTTGTCTTCATTATGATTGAAATAAAAGATAATTTCAATTTCAATTTGAAAATGACGGATAAAAAGAAATCAATAATCCCTATCGGGATCCTTTTATTTTTTTTTCCTTTTTTCTCACAAAAAAAACTAAATAATTAGTTGCCATCATTAGAGAAATGTCATTAAAATTAGAAAAAAATTAATATCTCGAAAACTAATTCCAATTTCAAAATTCTATTACGAGTTTTGACATCCGCGGATTTTTATGGACAATTGGTATTAATTTCACCATCAAGCGTTTAATATTTTATTAAAAATAGCCCTGAAACATAATCAGTCGTTTAATCAGTCGTTTCATAAAATCGTTTCATAAATTCGTTTCATAAAATCGTTTCACAAATTCGTTTCATTAGGATTTTATATATATAGGGTAGATATATATGTCACTTTTTTATGGACACGATAACTGCAATAATTCTGCACAGATCTCTTCGAAACTGATACATAAAATCAAGGATCATAAAATCTCGGTCAAGTTCGTTCATGGGCAAAATCGAACCAGTGGGGGGATGGGAGGGGGGGCTTTTTGTGAAAACAGAAAAAAACCCATAATTTCTTAATTATGATACGTATCGAATCCGTTTAAAGTTATTATTACTTCTAGGAGAAAGGCCGAAAATGTGTGTATGACTTATTTTTGACATAATTAAAAATGGCCCCAAGGGGGGGGGGGGGGAAGGGTGTGTTTTAGAAGAAAAAAATTCATAACGTCGTCAATTCACAAGATATCAAATCCGCTTCAATTTATTATAAATCCTCTTAATATTATCTAAAACTTTTATATTGACAAGTTTTTTATAGGACCAACCCTTATAGCAAAACAAAAATTAAAAACAAAAACAATCCCTGCCGGCTCCGCCTGCAAACAAGTTATTTATCGAAGTAGGCGGTACCAACTCCTGCATCTTTTCGAAACTGATACATAAAATCAAGGGGCATAAAATCTCGGCCAAGTTCGTTAATGGACGAAATCAAACCAGGGGGTGGGGGATGGGGGGGGCTTTTTGTGAAAACAGAAAAAGCCCATAATTTCTTAATTATGATACGTATCGAATCCGTTTGAAGTTATTATTATTTCTAGGAGAAGGGCCGAAAATTTATGTATGACAGATTTTTGATATCATTAAAAATGGCCCCAAGGGGGGGAAGGGGAAGGGGGGTTTTAGAAGAAAAAATTTCATAACTTCGTCAATTCCCAAGATTTCAAATCTGCTTAAATTTATTATAAATCCTCTTAATATTATCTAAAACTTTTACATTGACAAGTTTTTTATAGGACCAACTCTTACAGAAAAAAAAATATCCCTGCTGGCTCCGCCTGCAAACAAGTTAGGTTTCGAAGTAGGCGGTTCCAACTGCCGCATCATGGCAAAAAGGTCATTTCTTTCGCAATTCCCAACAAACAGACGCCCCACGGTCTGCGTCTTCGAAATCTACCTGTGCCTGTAGGCCGAGCCGTCAGGGATTTTTTTTTATTAAGATACTTTCACTTTCGGAACCGGTTTCGAAATAGAAAGTATCCTCAATAAAAATTAAAAAAAACTGCAACAAAAATCGAAAAAGTAGAAAGGAGCGTGCATAGAGATTGACCTCAGCTATCCAATGCGAAAAAAAAAATCATTTAAAATATTGAAATGCGAACGAGATATCTTAAAATATTTCTTCCACAGGATTAACATTAGCAAGTGGGTGTTTTCGTCTGAGTGAAGTAGCCTCTTAACCGATCCTTTCTTACCATAAGATAAAGCACGATTAGAGACGTCGTCAAACAAACTCAAAATTATGAAAGAGAAACGTTTCCAAATGTAGCTGAAATTCTACCCAGGTAACATACCACCAATGTCCTACAAATATTGACCAATAATTCTCATATCGTACATGAAATTGAATCGATTTGCCAATATTCACTCATGAAATTTAAAATTTGTTTTTAAAAGCAAGCATTTAAAAAGGAGCATCAGATAATATGAAAATCGCCTTTACTCAATAGATGGCGCTGACTTTCGCATGGGCGAAAAACCTCTTTTTCTAGCAGCCCCATTTTCTTGTAAACGTCACTTGCTGTTTGAAGCCGATAACGGATAAACACAGACACGCTGTGCCAATAAATGTAAGTTCGAAGATTAGAGATTAGCTTTTGCTTGGGAACCATCTGTGTAGACTATAAAAAGATGGGTTAGAGGATGGGTTTTGGTTTTGGATTTTACTTTCTGGGGGACTCAGAACAAGATGGCATTACTCGGGACGGCCCCGGGCGTGAAATTTTCAGCTCATGCAGACCTCCAGCGCGGTTTAAGCCAGTTTTTTCTTCTTTTTTTAATAGTTATTGATTAGTCAATTGTAATCTCATGTTATTGAGAGAAACACATGGTTTAGCTATAGTAATTAGAAAGGGATTTTGTAGTGTTACAGGAGGTAAATAGCTGCGCTAAATAACGCTTTTAAATTAAATGATCTAGATTAAGAATTTCCGCAATATTGATATGTTTTAATTATATTTCCTCAAATTTGGAGTTACATTGCTAATGTATTTAGCTATCCAAATTAATGGATCGATTTTTTTTTTTTTTTTTGGGGGGGGGAAGCATTGTACATTAATATTTCTACTTATCCATATCAGTAGGAACCCAGTAATCTGAACCGAAATTGAAAAAATAATAATAATAATTAAGATTAAGCGAAGTTTCGTAAGATAAATTTAATTAAACCGAAAGAATATTTAGAATTTTAAATATATGATAATTAACAGTAAATATATTTAATAAAATTTTATTACATAATGCATTTGTTTTATTTACGGACTTAAATTTTTTGCATATATATTTTATTTATTTAAGGCTGTTCTGAAATCTAAACTGTGCACTTTGACACATTTTTTAATTAATTTTTATTCACAAACTTATTAAGAAACTATTAATTTTTTTTTCGTTTTTCTGTAAAGGCAAAAGATTTTCAAATAATGCTGTCAAAGTTGTCATTTTTAACTGAAATTTACGACGTGACAGCGCAGGAAAGGAACAAATTGCCGTCCTGAGACAATAATAGCCTATAGCTCAAGATGTAATTCCTTTATTTGAAAATAAAGAACTTTTCGATTCCAAATTATTTCAATAAACATGCTTGCAAGTATTGTTCTTTTATGCTTAAAAATGAATCAGAAAATCGCTAGCAACAATACATTTACTAACAGTACCATTTGTACAATTTAAAGCTACATCTACGATGTTTGCATAGCTGCCAACATTTACGCTGTTTTCCTTCTACTATTTTTGAACATCAAAATCACCTTAAAGTGATAAAAAAATTAAAGCACAGTTTGATTTATTACACGAATTATATAAACTAAAAATAAATTACAAAATAACTGTAATAAGAGACCATTATATATATATATATATATATTACTTGAGTTGCAATTATACCAAATTGCATGTAATTTAAATGTTTTAAATAGGCTTTCATTTTAAGAATAAAAATTTATTTATGTATTTTTTCATATTTGGAGTTTTAGATTTATCATACAATAAGTTATAATTTCTGACTTCCTTGTACTTACATATGCTTTAAAATTTTACATTAGTTAATCATATGTATTGTTTCTGTTGCGAACATCCCTTTTTCTATGCATTTACAAAATGCACAAAAATGAATGAACTATCATTCGAAAGGTTTTTGAACCGGCTTCTGAAATAGTATACTCACATTTCTTTAAAACATGTTTTTTGATTAAAAATTAAAATCAGCATTGTCTTTTTCAGTGAAATGAATTTTTTTTTCTCTAATCATTGTTGCCACAAAAATAAAATACTACATTATATCGTGCTCAACAATAATTATAAAAAAAATAAATAAATAACACAATAAAAAACAAAGTGGGACGCACGGGTTTATTTTATATTTATGATTAAAAAGCAAAATTCAAATTCAAATGTTTGGAGAAAAAGACACCATCGAATCGATCGATCGCAGCAGTGGTATTTTACATGTAGTCTAAAATGTACGCTATGTTATATTATATTAAATTCTATTTTATATGTGCTCATTTTTTTTTTGTCCGTGTTTTTCACGAGGCGGGTGACGTCATCTCTAATGAAGTTAAAATACGATTGTTATTTTTTTTTTTTTTTTCGTGCGTGGCTCTTGCTATCTTTGATCAGTTTATTTTAACTTTGATGGAATGAATGACATGATATTCTGGTTTGACTAATGTTGTTTGCAGATATTTTCGTCCTTAATTTTTCTTTAGAAGTTTAAACCTGCATCTAAAAAAAAATCCCTGACGGCTCGGCCTACAGGCACAGGTAGATTTCTAAGCTGCAGACCGTGGGGCGCTTGTTTATAGAGAATTCCAGAAGAAATGACCTTTTTGTCATGATGCTACAGTTGGGACCGCCCACTTCGAATTCTAAATTTGTTTGTAGCCGGAGCCGGCAGAGATTTTTTTGTTTTTATTTTTTATTTATTTTTTATTTTATTTATTTATTTATTTTGCTGTAAGGGTTGGTTTTCTAAAAAACTTGCCAATATAAAAATTTTAGATAATATTAAGAGGATTTATCATAAATTTCAGCGGATTTGATATCTTGTGAATTGACGAAGTTATGAATTTTTTTCTTCTTAAACCCCTAGCTCCCCCCCCCCCCCTCCTCCCAGAGGCTATTTTAATTGATATAAAAAATCTACATAAATTTTCGGCCTTTTTACTAGAAGTAATAATAACTTTAAACGGATTCGATACGTATCCTAATTAAGAAGTTATGGGGTTTTTTTCACAAAAAGCTTCCACCCCCCCCCCCCTTGTTCGCTTTTGCCCATTCACGAACTGGACCGAGATTTTATGCCCCTTGATTTTACGTATCAGTTTGCAAGAGATTTGTATACAATTATTAAAGTTATCGTGTCAATAAAAAAGTGATATAGATAGATAGAGATATAAAGTTTTGAACTGGGGGTGTTTTTGGGTTCTGTGAGTCATGATCGGCGTAGATCTGCAAAAATTTTTCAGAAATTCCAACATAGGGGAGAATGTAATAGGTGGTATTTTTTACGAAATCTACCTAAAATATTAGACTGCAGTGCGAAATCATCGCACAAGTGTACTGGTAAATTTGTATTTGTAGGTTTGATATTTTTACTATTATTCCGTATGCGTGAATATTGGTATTTTTTTCGTTTTCAAACCATCGGTGTCCTTTTATGGTATTTTTATAATGATGCCTGTATGTATTTGTATATGTGAATGTGAGTGAACACAATAGGCGTTTAAACTTTGCTTTGGATTGAGCTCGCATTTGGCGCATATGATATCAACTGTCGTAAGAACTATACTCATTTTTATCGGACAACGTGTTTAGTGTTTGATCATTTTTTATTTATTTTGTGAAAAAGAAGACGATGTAAGTGTTCTTTTTTGACTCAGTTAAATAGTTTTATTGGTCACGCTCACTTCATGTTAATATTTTTATCTTTGCTATTAGGTTGATTTCGTAAGAGATCTACCTATTACATTCTCCCCTATGTTGGAATTTCTTCAAAATTTTTGCAGATCTACACCTATCGTGAATCCCAGAACCCAAAACCACCTCCAGTTCAAAACTTTATCTATCTATCTATGTAACTTTTTTATGGACACGATAACTCCAATAATTCTGCACAAATCTCTTCCAAACGGATACATAAAATCAAGGGGCATAAAATCTCGGTCAAGTTCGTGAATGGGCAAAAGCGAACCAGAGGGGTGGGGGGCTTTTTGTGAAAAAGAACCCCATAACTTCTTGATTATGATACGTATCGAATCAGTTTAAAGTTATTATTACTTCTAGAAAAAGGGCCGAAAATGTATCTATGACAGATTTTTGATATCATTAAAAATGGCTTCAAGGGGAAGGGGGGGGGGATAGGTGTTTCCGAAGAAAAATATTCATAACTTTGTCAATTCACAACATATCAAATCCGCTTAAATTTATTGTAAAGCCTCTTAATATTAGCTACAACTTTTATATTGACAAGCTTTTTATTGAACCAACCCTTACAGGGCAAAAAAAAAATTCTACCGGTTTTGCCTACTTGACACAGGTAGATTTCGAAGTGGGCGGTTTCAACTGCCGCATCATGGCAAAAGGTCATTTCTTCTGAGATTCCCAATAAACAGACGCTCCACGGTCTGCGTCTTCGAAATGTACCTGTGCTTGTAGGCCGAGCCGTCAGGGATTTTTTTTAATACGTATTGTAGCAAGTTGCAACGGTGCAAGACGTCGGTTTATCTTTATAATACCTCCTCAATAATAGCAAAACAATCATCTGTGTGGAAATAAAGGAAGGAACGTTTTAGACAATTCTAACACTCTTCTGTTCTGTGCATGAATTCTGGAGAATGATTATCTGCAATTTCCACCGCCGGCCCAGTTCCTAGTAGAAGTGGGGACATGATGTTATATCTGAATTACCCCCGCGGCGAACTAGCCTTTTCTGTATCTATAGTCCTGGCCTGGGTCAGTAAATGTAATTCGACCATTGATCATACTACGGAGAACGACACGAGAAAGAAAGAGAGAGAGATTGGACATATTGTATATACACATATACCGGAAGCATGGTAATAGAATACCTCAGGTAGGGGAACGCTGTGTTAGGTTTTTGACTCCGAAATGAAGTTTGGTAATGCGCGAAATCTCGTGTAGTGGCCGGAGCGCCATCTGTGTCAGCAATCGAAGTTCAGCAAATCGAAAACTTTTTTTTTTTTTTTTTTTTCTCAAGCTACATTTAAAAAGAAATTATGTGATGTTTTTTAATTAATAAAACAGAAAACGAACTATTTTAAGAGTTTGTAAAATATTTATATTAAATTTTACAAACTGCAAATAATATATATTTTCACTGTAATATTAAAAAGGAACAAAAAATATTAATTCTTATTCAAAACAAGCCTGGAACTCAAATATATCTTTTTTTCTTTTAAATTTTATTGTACTTCGATATCCGGGATTTATCACGTAATTCTCGTAAATATTTTATAGAATAACTTTTTTTTTTCTAATTAAAACAAATGATGATGTTTTTATATGCTTTTATTTATTTTTTAAAATAAATAAATATGAAAATCAGGACTATTTAGTTTAAGAATTTGTTAAATATTCATACTAAATTTTACAAACTGCAAATAACTAAAAATTATATATATTTTCTTCCCAGCTGTATTATTTAAAATGAGCAAAAAATATCAATTCCTATTCAAAACAAGTATTGGAATAAGGTAAATTTTGATAGGATTAATTTTATTGTACTCAAACTCTAGATTTAAAAAATATTTATGCCTACTACAAATGTAAAGTAAATTTGAAATTTGTAGCAATTGGGCCCTAGGCCCCCAAATTTAGCATGTAATTTTCATTAGAGATGATATTTTATACTATTATAGTAGGATAATAATAAATATATTTATCTAAATATTTATTTACATACTCCCATCACCACTCACCACCCCTTTGAGGCATCGGAAATGCTCAAATTTTTGTGACAATACAGGAAAGGGAACCCTAGAAAAGAAAATAGTGTTTCCTATACTACTGGATTATTGTAATTTTATTCTTATATTTAATGTAATATAAATTCAAATACAACTAGTTTTTTCTGTAAATTAATACACATGTATAATATGAATCATTTTCTACATTCAAGACTTGCTGTCAATAACTTCCTATTTGAAAGAATTTTTTTTTTTTTTTTTTTTTTTTTTTTCCAAATCAAAAAATAATTTGATGTCTATGTATTTATTGCATATGATCAAGATATTTTGATAAATTAAAAAACTTTTGTGTCTATATGTGTATATTTAAATAAAGATTACACAAGAAAAATTACATATCTTTATTTAAAGAACAAACATTATTTAACAGAAATAATTAACAAACATTTGTTTAACAAAGAAAAATACAAAAAATATAATTTCAAGAATTACTCGTCTACAAACATTTAAAAATCACAGCATTTACCTTAGATTTAAAAAAAAAAAAAAAAAAAAACTATATTTATATATAATTTCAAAAAGAAGCACAAAGGCCATCCATTTTATTCAGTTAATTTATCTGTTGCACCCCCCCCCCCTCCCTTTTTCTTTTTTCCTGGAAGGGGTGGATTCATTTTTTGAATTGGTGAAAAGATAATTTTTAACTGTGTTTCCTATCTGAACTAAATTTTTGGAATTTTTTACTGTGCTAGACGAGATATGCTCACGGAACAACGATGGATTTCTTATACCCAGTTCTTTATTCTGTCTTTCGACTTTCTTATAACCTGTGTCACATCCATATACAAAACAGTTCCGAGCCATATTAAAATATAATGTAAAATTAATATTTTATTAAAGAAATAATAACGCACTCCTATAGCAAACAATGTTATTTTGACTCAGCTAAAGATCGCAGCGCCACATGCGGCCACTTCGGCGTTAGGCTCAAGTTTGCAAGGAAGATGCCAGGGGGAAATTCTCCTAATCTATTTATATCTCCCTGACCGGAAGAAATCCTTCTGAACATTTTTTTTTACTTCCACTATTTTGCAAAATGATACAACAGTAGCCGCTTTCCGGTATTTAGAGGTAGATATTTGATGAAAAGAATGAAATTGTTTGGAAACTAATGCTCCCGATATGAGTATTTCAAGAATACATGAATGGAAGAAAGAAACCACGTATATTTTACAGAAGTCAAAACAAAAAAGATTTTAGGAACGAAGCTTATAAATCTTCATTCAGGGTCGTATAGAAGTAAATAAATATATATATCTATATATATATATTTTACTGAATTTGGGTATTCTAATCATTTGGTACTAAAAAATGGTGATAATGCATTTGATAATCATTTGTTTATTTCAGTTGGAATATGAAAATTTTTAGATTTTGATGTTATGAATTGTTTTCTTTTTTTCTTCTTTAGTGATGATAAACAAAAATAATTTCATCAACCCGAATCCTACCACAAAGAAAATAAATAAATAAATAATAGCATCAACCCGACCCGACTCAAGCTGTGGGCCGAGTATTTTTATAAAGTATATAATCAAAACACAGCCGAATACGCCCGGTGTACGCTGCCGAAGGCAGTGGGACCCCAGCTCTAAGTTTGTTTGGATATATTTTCATTTGAAAATATAAAATCATACAATTCTAAGTTGCGCGCTGTCGAAGGCAATAAGGTCCCCAGCATTAAGAACGTTTAGAAAGATTTTTGTTTAAAAAAATTAAAAATATTCAACATTGATTTTAGGTATATTTAAAGTTATTATCATGAGTACGGGCAATGCTGTCTGGGTCAGATAATTCAAAATAATAGATATTAAAAAATGAAACAATTAAAATAACATGGGAAAAAATGAAGCAATGAAAGTAATGGAAAATGGGCGAAATGAAGAAAATTTAAAACAAATGCTGAGCACCCGACAAATTTAAACTCTTATAACTCGTGATCAAACTGTCACAGCGTGCTCAAATTTTGTGTGCGTGAACAAAGTGACATAGTTTTACAGGGGACATTGTCGTTTTTTTTTTTTTTTTTTTTTTTTTTTACAGAAGCCCCTGAATTTTAGTATGGTGCAAATATAAGGGCTCAATAACCATAAACACTTATAACTCGGACCCAAATTGCCATTTATAATACCCTAAAATATCGATATCAGAACTTTGATACAAAATTGACAGAGCCAGGGATTTCACGGTTGGTTTGTTGGCTAGCGGAAAGATTTTTATTTCAAAGTCGATACAATTTTTAATATGTAGATGACTCCTCTCCCAAAATTGTATTTAAATTCGAAAAATATACACAATTCGCAGTAAATCAGTACCTTTCGCATCAGTCTGTGTAAATATCAAGATTAAAAAGTATTAGGACGTTCTCTCTCTCTCTCTCTTTTAACGATTGTACATTATTACTAATTTCCCCTCCCCCCAAGAAAAAAAAGAAAAGAAAGAAAAAAAAAATCTCCCAACATGAGACGGTCAGAATGAATTCACCGCCCGTTCCAAAACTGCTGAAAAAAAAGGAATAGACTGAGCCCAGTCCGAGTACTATAAAAGGAAATTGGTCTAGTCTCTATAAACCTCTACTAAAACATACTACCCTCCCCCACACCCCCTAAAAAAAAGAATCTTTGCTGAGAACTGTGTATGTCATGCGAGCGCGAGCTTTTTCTAAAGACGAAAGACGTTGTGAGAAGTAGTATTGCCAATTTAGAGATTTTTTTAAATTCAAAGAATCTACCAGAATTTCCGAAATTACTTCCGCCTTAACTTTTTTTTTTTTTTCACACATAATATCTGTCATTAAATAAAGCAAAAATTACAATTAAAAATTTCCGGTAGATTAATAAAAAACAGCTCAATTGGCAACATTGATCGGAATGGAAGGGCCTCGCAAAAGTTCTTGCACCGGCCTTGCTTTCGCTAAGGACGGCTCTGCGCATTAGAAAAAATGATCAGAAGTTTCCCTTTCACCGATTAAATAAACATTCTCTACAAAGCAAAGAAAAATTTCCCTTTACAGAAAGAAAACCAAATGACCACAACTGTTTACCCTATTCCCCCCCCTCCCCGTCTCCTTCCCTTTAAAAGGCAACGGTAGAGAAAAAGAAAGTCAAAAGTGATATCGGAGATCTCTTCCCAACGCACCCCTGATTTGACTCACCGGAACTCTTTTAGGGTTACTGCAAATTTGAAAGAATTTTCTTTTTTTCTTTCAAATATGGCAGATGAGAATAAAATTATTACTGCAAAGACAAAAAAGGCTTGTTGAACGACGTATTTTATGTAGTATCGTGTAAAAAATACCCCTTATTAAATTTATAACAAGTTAATGATGACAATTAACAAGAAAATATATAAAAACTAGCAGAAAAAGTAGTTTTGTTAGCTATGCGGAAAATCTACAGCACTGGTAGAGCCATCTGGTGAAATCTATTGGAAACAAATTAAAATTTTTTTTAATTTAAATTAAAAAAAGGGTAATTACATCTCACTTGTAAAATTTGTGTCATTTCAAAGAAATAAGTCATATCTATCACCAAAATTTTTTTTTAAATAACTCAGTTCAATAGTAAATGCGCAGTATTGATTTTAAAAATATAACATTAGCAGTATACGGAAAATATAAGTGATGATCACCCTTAAAAGCGTTGTTTGCATTATTTATAATATAAAAATTAATATTCCAGTGAAAGGTGTTGTGGCATTAACCGATCAGCTCCTTTCTTACCATAAGATAAAGCAGGATTAGAGGACGTCGTCAAACAAAACTCAAAATTATGAAAGAGAAACGTTTCCAAATGTAGCTAAAATTCTACCCAGGTAACATACCACCAATGTCCTACAAATAATGGCCAATAATTCTCATATCGTACATCAAATTTAATCGATTTGCCAATATTCACTCATAAAATTTAAAATTTGTTTTTAAAAGAAAGCATTTAAAAGAGTTGTTTGCATTATTTATATAGCATACATTATAATACAGAATTAATGTTCTAAAAGGATAAAATGCAATAGGTTTACCTTTTTTAATACACTTACATTTTTTATGCCTTATTATTTTTAATATCTGGTTTACATGGACCAATGCCGTAAAAATTATATTACTTTTATAACATTCAGGGTTATCTGTCGACATACGGAAAAAAAATATCATTTTTCGGACATTTCAAGATACCGATCGACTTTGAGAATGTCTGACGAAGTTTGTAATCTTGACTGAAGTGGGCGGAAAGTTCTGAAAGACCGCCCATTTGTATTGTTTGCATGGAAAGACATGTGGTGTCTACCGTGAAATTTTCATAGAATGAAAATACCTTTTAGAAAATTTTTCTGTAGGAATCTATAGTTATTTATACAGAAAAATTATTTTGGAAAATTTTATGGAGAAATTTATAGATATTGCTATGGAAAATTTTTTATAACATCTTATATAGAAATTTATAGAGATTGCTATAGAAAATTTTCTTTAAAAACGTTTATATTTATATAGAAACTGTAGATATTGCTAAATAAAAAATATAAGTAAATCTACAATTATTAATCTAGAATTATTTGTATTTAACAAGAGTAACATAGAGCCAATAACGGTGTTAAACCATAACAAAAATTAAAGATGTGTTTTGTACATAAAAATGGTTTTTACATGAAAAAAAATCTTATAAATGAAATTAATCAATTAAAAATTAATCAAATGAATCATTAATCAAGTTAAAAATTACATAATTTTTAATTTAATTCTTATTTATCTTTTAAAAATGTTAACAAAATAAATTTTCATTGTTGAGTCACGTGGTAATAGATTTTGTTTAATTATGCCTGAAAACTATTTAAACTATCTAGGAATTCTAAATTATTTTATCAGTGCGTATTCAAAATTTAATTAAAATTAATCCATTGATGGATAATTAAGTTATGAAAATAACAATGGACCCGTGCGAGGATTTCGCACTGCAATTTAATGTTTTTTGGCAATATCTAATATTTTTAGTTGCAGGTTTAAACTTCTAAAGAAAAATTAAAGATAAAAATATCTACAAACAACATTAGCCAAGGATATCGTCTCATTTATTCCAAACAGTAAAATCTCAATAGAAAAAGTCACCCTCGCGAGGAAAAAAAGTAATAATAATTGTATTTTAACAGCATTAGAGGAAGACGTCATCTTCTTCGGGAAAAACACGGCACAAAATAAAATAAATTGAAATACACTTAAGTTACATTTTAATCTATTATAACAAGTCATCTCCCTTTTATGCTACACGTGAAAACCACTGCTTCGATCGATCAATAATATATTTTTCTTCTAAACGTTTCAATTTCAGTTCTGATTTTTAATCATTAATATAAAATAAACCCGTGGGAAAACATCACATTTTATCTCTTTGGTACTATTTATTATTTTTTTTTTATAATAATTGTTGAAAATCATATAAATGCGGTATTTTATTTTGGGGCAACATTAATTTAAGGAAAAACCTTCATTTCAATAATGAAAACAATGCCGATATAATTTTTAATTAACAGCAATTTTTAATCGAAACACATGTTTAAACGAAATGTGAGTGCGTAATGTCAGAAGCCTGTTCAGAATACTTTTATATGGTAACTCATTTATCGTTCTGCGTTTTGTATTTTCTTAGAAAAAGGGATGTTGAGAACAGAAACATTATATATGATTACATTGAAATCGGGAACACGGAACTATACATAATTTCTGGAACTCTACCACATCAAGATGTGCGAAAAAAAAAATAGTTACAAAATTATATCTTCATATTGTGGTATCGTAGTGGCATACATATAATTAATCACATCACTTCGTATTAAACGAAAAGTTTTATTTCAAGACCACAGTTGTAAAAAATAACATGATAGTGAAAATTTAGATGATATTTAGAAGACATTTTTGTACATCTCAGGAACCCAAAGAAAACAAGGTCCCACTCTCCAGAACTCCAAAAAACAGACTCTCTCCTCTTCCCCTGGGCATAATCCACTGATCCTCCTTGATTGACACACCCTTTTTCCATCCAACCCCTTGGTATCTAGGATTCTTCGAAATACCTTTCTTTAGTCAGCCATTCATATGAGTACCTTCCTGACATATTTTAAACTCCTTCAGGTAATCTTCTTATAGATAAAATTCACACACATTTAGCAAGCCCATACAAAACATGAAAGTCTTTCATTCCTATTTGAAATGAACAAAGAATTTCTTTTCTCTCGGATAATCTTCTTACAATAATTGC
The DNA here is from genome assembly GCA_963931845.1 of Maratus michaelseni. Taxonomy (NCBI): domain Eukaryota; kingdom Metazoa; phylum Arthropoda; class Arachnida; order Araneae; family Salticidae; genus Maratus; species Maratus michaelseni. Next base: position 26,461,343 of record OZ007600.1, on the reverse strand, counting down.
CAATCAAGACCGACCACTCCATTTTATTCTGGGATTATTTTAATCCTGTCAGAATGGAATAAGTTGATGGACCCCAATCCATCACAATATGTATGAACTAAGTTAAGTTAAATAAAGTCGTATAATAAAAAAGAGAACGTAACGTCTCACAAATTCGGATTACTTTTTTGCACTTTCCAGTATAGTTTCTAACATTTTCCAACATAGTTGAAAAGCGTCTATGATTTCGTTTTGTCTGTCTGCCGTCTGTCCGTGCTCTAACTCTCGTAAATAAAATCGGATTGATATGTAAATTATATATGTTATCGATGTTTTCTATGGCATGTTCGCCACTGAAAATAAAAGAGTGTAACATTTATAGTTCGTACATTTATAGTTTGCTTTCACTCAAAAGAATTCCGTTACATTACAGACTCGGGTAAAAATCGATTTCGCTGTATTTAAAGGATGTTACACTATTAAAAACATAATGAAATCAATACTAATTTTTCAGATGCAGTAAAATATGCTTTTTGTAGAGTATAGAGTGGAAAGCATTTATCATTCATTTATAGGGTCAAGCGAAAATAAACCAACTAGGTAAATGTGATCGAAGATCGCACAAAGGGTTTCGTTTCATATGCCTGTCAAAACACTTTAACCTTTCTTTAATAAATACAAATAAATTTCCTTTTCGAAAAAAAAACTCATGTTTATAAAGTAAAACTTTACTGGTCTATTTTTCTCGTTTTTCGAAATTTTGAACCGGCTCGATAGCGGGCGAACCCCGCTATTATACTCTGTCATAATAATATCTGTCATGTGGATTAAATGTGATATTTTAAAAAAAATCTATTTCAAAATTAAACAAGTTGTATAGAGACCTTCAAAATGTAAGACGTCAGATTAATTTTCTTTTTAATTCTCTAATGACGTCATATTAAGCTGCTTTCTGTATTTACACATACTCATACTCCTTGTATTATTGAGAAATGTTTGAAAATTTCCGTTTTATTACCAATATGACGTCCTATTAATCTTTTTTTCAGTTGGTGAAACTTTTTATTTCATTTTCGTTTTTCACGTGGAAATCTTTCAATAGAAAATTAGTTATTGTAGAAAGAATTTTAGTGTGGATTTTTAATTGTTGGCAACTGCTATAACGAAATATGTTTAAATTTAATAGGAAAAAGATGTTAGATTTTTGGTTTTTTATCTCTATATATTAAAAGAATACGATTTTTTTTTTTTTTTTTTATGATTTTGAGCTTCATAGTAGGTATTCAGCTATCAGTACACAAAATTTCATGAATGTAAGTTATATACTTTCTGAGACAGACTCTGTGACAGACCGACAATGAAGCGGGTCTAATAGGATTTCGTGAGATGAATGAAACCCTAAAAACAGAATACGAATATTTTAACAAATTATTTCGATAACAAATTAAGAGAAGAGGCACAGAAATCGTACAGATCACGCGGAGCAGCTGGAAATTCACAATAATTAAACCACTACGAAAAAATCTATAGTTTCAAAACTAATGAATGAAATTCAACCTTATATATATATATATATATATATATATATATATATATATATATATATATATATATATATACAGGGTGTTTCACAAAGGACCCCTAACTTTAAAAATCAATAACCTGGAAATGGTGATAGATAAAAACATGGAACCAGTGGTATGTTTATTAAAAAAATCGTAAGAATCTTATACATAAATCTTAAAATTTAGTTAAAAATAGCACCGATAGATGGCGCTGAAGGCGTTAAGAATCCTTCTAAGGAGAGTTCAGAAGCATAGAAAGACTAGCTGTCGAAGGTTTCGCCATTGAAATCTGACCGCTATTAGCGTATAGTGAAAATAATTCGCATCGGCCACGTTGCCTGTCTGTTGAATTTTTTTTTTTTAAACTCAGAAATTGTTTTCCCATCTACGTCTTTTGCGACTTCAAGTCGCGTTTGAAAACTTCCTCTTGTGGCAGTAGGACTCTGATTTAAGCAGTGGTACTCCAACACAATAAACACACGTTCCGCTACCGTATACATCACTTTCGGGATTATTTTCACTATACGTTAATAGAGGTCAGATTTCAATGGCGAAACCTTCGACGGCTAGTCTTTCTATGCTTCTGAACTCTCTTCAGAAGGATTCTTAACGCACTCAGCGCCATCTATCGGTGCTATTTTTAACTAAATTTTGAGATTTATGGATAAGATTCTTACGATTTTTTTAATAAACATACCACTGGTTTCATGTTTTTATCTGTCACCGTTTCCGGGTTATTGATTTTTAAAGTTAGGGGTCCTTTGTGAAACACCCTGTATATACTTTCAAACATTCTTGTGGTTCGAAAAAAAACCATTCAAATATACATTTTCAGCAATATTAATGAATTAGGGGAAGGTGCCTAAAATGATCCTAGCGGGCAAAACAATCCACATATTTTTTCTTCCAGACAAGTCGCGCTATCTACAGGGTAACACATAAACTAGTTGAAATAAGTGAAGAAGAAGCAATGGCGGTATTCACGCAATCGCAGTATTACGCGTCTGAATAAAATTCTTTGAAAAATTGGGTTTTATATCATCTGTTATAAGGTAAGCACTAACTTTATATTACACTGGTTTACACAGTTTATATACTTTCACCGAAATGTGTATTTTTTCATAGATTCTAGTGCACTGAGTACGGGAAAATTATTGAAAAATATCTGTCACGTCTAGTTAAAAAAATATTTATTAAATACTTAAAAAAATAATAACATGAAATATGAAAAGAAAAAATTAGAAACGATTGATTTTACTCTTCTTTTTATAATTTTCTTGATCTGTTGCTCTTAAAATAGACCAGCAGTAGTCCCCTAACATACTTTCGTCCCAAAAACCTTTGTGTCTGTTATCAAAAAGTTTAAGGTCTTGGTGAAAACGCTCGCCCCGCTCGTTACTCACGGCGCCCAAGTTTTAAGGAAAAAAATCCGGGTGTAAATGGAGAAAATAAACCTTCAGAGATATGTTCACACCCATTGCATGATAGTTTTTTAATAAAACAGCAATATTTTTTTCATAATTTTCATCTTTATGATTTCCTAAAAATCTATGGATGACCATTTTTTTTTTTTTTTTTTTTTTTGGTGAAATAACTGCTGAAAATTTGACTTCGATTTCGGTAATACGTTAATTTGATATTTGGTGTCAATAAGTTCCACTGTTTTAGATATTTGCAAGTCTCGCACAAGGTCGTTCAACTCATTTTGGTTTATTAAATGTGGCGTTTTATCATCTTCGATTACGAATTCGTCATAATTTTTATCCTCCATAAACAGATCGTCACTATCTTGGCAACTCGCACTTTACATACCTGGACATACCAGATGTGACAGAGTTTCCGAATGTGATATCGGTTTTGAGACTGGTGGAATGTCAGAATATTGAATTTTATGTTTATTTTTTGAATTAAAGCCTGCAGTTTTTGTCAAACAGAAATAACAGTCATTTTCGTGATTTGAAGGTTCTCTTCACAGAATTGGTGATCCAAATTGAAGATAATTTTTTTACTCCCGAAGCCCAGCATGTAAGAGTAAGCCTACAGCTCTCACAAAAAGCATGTGGCACCCACTTTTTACTTGATTAATCACTGATAATCCAAAATAATGCACATAGGCTGTTTTAGAACATTCCGATATCAGTCTTCCTTTTTTTTGCGAATATAAATTGTCTACAAACGTAACAAAAACTATCAGAATTTAATTTACACACTCTATTAGACATTTTATCAAAAACAAAACCACTTTAGTTCACAAAAACACAAGAAAATAGAATATAGAATCCAAGTTAACAATGCCGGTAAGTTAAATGTGACGTTATAGATATATTATAGAATTAAAATTTTAAAAATGTGACGTGATAGATTTTTTTCAAATAGCGCCTTTCATTAGTAAGAGGTAGTATAATAAGAAAATAGGTGTTTCATCAAAAGTATATAAAAAATGTTTAAATTTGTAAACCAGTGTTATTTAGATATTTATACTTTATTTATTTAGATATACAGTCTTTCATGTACAGAAATATGACTTGGTTTACTTAACCCCTTGGGGACGAGCGACATGTATAAGATGTTCAGAATTCTCGATTATTCCCACCAGTTACTTTTTATTGTAAGATTTGCCTTATTATTTAATGGCACCTTTTCTGTGATTCAATTAGGCGAAAATTTCTGTTTTGAAAAACCGGTGGGAAAAGATTAAAAATTCGGTAAAGGACGCTCGTCGCGAAGGGGTTAATGGAGTATAACAATATAATAAATTTTAACACCTTGTAATAATATATTTCTTTTAAATGCTAAAATGTGTAAATTAACAACATAAAATAACTTTTATTAGGTTGTTTGACATGTTTCGGCTCACTTGTTCATCACTATCTCATTTGTTTTTTGAAAATGGCTCGGAATGAGCCGAAACATGTCAAACAACCTAATAAAAGTTATTTTATATTGATAATTTACACCTTTTAGCGTGTAAAAGAAATATATTAATGGAGTATGTTTCTAGATGTGAATTACACCTATGCACTGTCATAATTACTTTTATATCCGTTATTTTGTAGATAAAAAATAATTTACAACTATTTTTAAATGAAAAATCATTTTGCCCTTTTGGTGAGGATGAAATGATCCTTTGGACACATTTAAAAAATCTATTTTTTTCATTACTCAATTTGGGTTTAAATTATTATTAATATATGTTTATAATGCAAAATATGGTGTAAAACATTCTAGCAAAGAACAAAAGATTTATTTAAAAAGTTTTGTTGTTTTACACAAGTTTTTCCCTTAAGGGGATCATTTTAGGCCACCTTCCCCTAAGTGATAAAGACAAAAAATGGCTTTTTAAAACTATAAATAGTAAAATATGCACTTTGCACGCAAGATTTTACGAATTCTACTGCAGATACATTTTTCATGTTTCATTTGTTTTCACATATGCTACTATATTTTACACTGAACCTAAATTTAAAAGTATATTCAAATTCATTAGCATAATTAATGGTTTTTGTAATCAAATTCACTAAATTTACCAAAAAGTTCAGATTTAATTTTTCAATGCAGAGTTTTATCTGTCAAAAAACAGGCTAAATTTCGGTTCAGCCTAAAAGTATACAGGGAAATTAGTATTATGCAAAATTTCAATCTTCTGTGATAACTAGTTTTTTTAAATGAGAGTGCGCACAAGGCCAAAAAAAAAAACAGTTTCGAGAAAAGGGTTAACAAAGTCAACTTTATAGCATAACATCAAAAGTTTTTATGCAAGATATTTTTAGCGATAACTTTTGTTCTAATTGGAATTTTTTGGAATTTTTTTTTTTTTTGCTTTGGATTTATAACATTTCAAGGTAAACATGATAAAATTTTTGAAAAAAACGATTTTTTTTTTTTTTTTTTACTTTCAACGTGATAATCCCCCTTAACCTACTTCACCTGGCATCTCTCTGTTGACTTGATCGGCATTGATCGTGGCCGACTGATTACAGTCTCTGACATTTAAAGTTTGTGAAATCTAAAACGACGAGTTTTAGAAAACGAACTGGGTGATTCATTTCAATCTCCTTTTTACTGCAAATTCGCTTATATAAAAATAAGAACATTTTTATAAATAATTAATTACAAATTATTTAATTTCATATGAAATAAATAGCTAAAAGTATTATTTTTAAACCAAATAAATGTAACTGACATTATTGCATTTTCTTTCAAAAGAATTCATTTTATTTTATTTTATTTATTGTCATGAATATTGTGATAAATTAAGCAACGTATTGATTCATCGTACTGATAAAAATGATCCAGTTTTTCAGTTGATCCCACTGGAAGGTGGCCCTGAATGAATACCAGGCCCAGGACCGCTTTTTTGACTTGATCGGCTCTGATCGTGGCCGATTGATAACAGTCTCTAACACTTAAAGTTTATTAAATCTAAGATGACGAGTTTTAGATGATGATCTAAGTGATTATTTCTACTGATTTCCTTTTACTGCAAAATTTATTTTTATAAAAATAAGAATATTTTAATAAAAATTTAATTAAAAAAAAATATATATATATATTTAGTTTTATGTGAAATGAATAGCTAAAAGTATTATTTTTAAACCAAATAAATGTAACTGACATTATTTAATTTCATTTCAAATGAATTCATTTTATTTAATTTTATTTTCTTTTACTTATTGTCATGAATATTGCGATAAATTATGCAAGGGTTTGATTCTCCGTACTTGTATGAATCATACATAATTTTCAAATATAATCTCCAAACAAGATTTTATGCCAACTGTAAGTGCCATGTTTATTTATTTATTTTTAAGATACTACTTCAACTTGTTAATACAACTAGTGTCTATGTGTCTTTCCACATTACAGAAAAAAATCCATTAAGGGCTATGAATAGAAATATTCTGCACATTTCTTAACTCTATAACTATACTGTATGAATTACTAAAGTTTATGCTATTATACTATACTCTATGAATTACTAAAGTTTATACTATTATACTATACTGTATGACTTACTAAAGTTTATACTGTGCCTAAACTCGTAAAACACAAGACTGGCACTAAATAATTATTTTATTCACACCACTTATATTAAAATAGTAATGTTTAATGGATTATACATGCAGCTAGTTGTTTCTCTCAGATGTCTAATCGGCTTTCAAGTAACGTGTGAGCGGCCAAGTGGTAATAAGTCCTCCTTGTTGTAATTTGACAATAATATATTTCATACCACTGTCGTTGCCAGGTCGTGTGTCCACTTTGGAGAATTTTAAGGCGTTAATTGAATTATTTGGGGACAACTTATTAGGGGTGAAATGTTTGGAGAAAAACTTTCTCATTATTTCAGGTTAAAGTTCTCTTTTAGTCACCTGGGAACACTGGATCTGGATTCGTCGCTTAGGAAATAAAAATGTATCAATCATTATCCGCGTGCTCATCATTTACAGTTTACTCGTCTTTTAAGTTCTAATATGTTATGTATTTAATACTCTTTTACTATTTATCTTGCCGTAATTCGTATTATTTTCTTCAAGAAAGTAACTGAACACAATAAAAATGTCGGCTCACGAGTTATTTCCCCCTTTTTTCCTTTTAAGGCTTGATTTATGGAGGAGGGGGAGCGGGGGGTTAAGCTTAAATTAGTTAAATAATTTTATAGAGGTAAATTTAAAGTTTACTTTTTTGAGTAGAATATTCAAAGCATCTTTGCTCTGAGGATTTCAATGGCCCTTTAGCATCTATATATTTAAAACGCTAAGCGATTTCTTTCGACAATCCGTGAGAACAAAATACTGCATCAAATTACACCATACTTTTTTTAAATGAAAGATATTTGGTCACAGATTTGTTATCGTACATTCGTTTGTTCGAAAATTTAATTAATTAGCCGTAATCTTAAATTAAAATTTTACTTCTGCTTATGACGTCATAAAGTCGGCAATCGGATTAACGCCCACTGTTGCAACGTACAGAGTTTATTTTCTGAACTCAATGATTGCGAGCATAAAAAATAAATATTAAATATTAAAAGCACGTGACTTTTAGGCCGAATTTTTTAATTTGTAAGTTAAAATATAGTTAAAATGTTTAAGTATTTCGGTAAAAATATTTATCCGTGTGTTTTATAAGCAAATAAAAATTCATATTTACTGTGACGCCACGCATAGGCGTAGCCTCGGGGGGGCACGAGGGGGCACGTGCCCCCCCCCCCCCCCCAATTTCCAGAAGATCAATTTGTAAAATATGATACAGTCATTTAAGACTTGTCTTGTATTCGCCCAAAATGGAAATGAAAAAACTACTTTTATTTAAATTTTATATTTCTTCTTCTTCTTCTTCTTCTTTTTCTTTTTTTTTTTTTTTTTTTTTACTTACTCAAATATCGGATCAGTAGATAGCACAGCTCTTTTTCTTTGAAGTAATGAATTTGGTACCAAAAATTGCCGGTTCAAAACTGAGCTGGGGGAAATGGAATGACAATTTTTTTTTTCAGAATTGACTTGTACGTTACTGAAAATCAGGACATTTTCCTTCAAAAATTGGCAGTACAGCCAAAATATGTCTTGTGCATAATTCAATACGTTCCTCTTTCTTATTTATTTTATTGACGGCACTTAATCTTCTTTTTTTAATTTCAAAGTGTGAACCTTCTTGAATGAAATGTGAGATGTTTTACGCTAATATACAACCGTACCTTGGTAAACGACGGTAATTCGTTCCAGAAATACCTTTACTATCCAAGGTGCAATCCTCCATGCAATTTTCCAGGCGCACATACCTTATATGATTAGTACTTCCTAAAATTGATGATTAATATTTAAAATGTCTTAAAAATTCGATAAATGTCTTTTATTTATTATATTTGTTACAAAAATATTAATTTCAATAAAATGATCCAGCGGAGCTTTCTTCATTTCCTTGGTTGTTTTTTCCCAAGAGAACCTCGAATTAAATGAACCTGGAGGTGGGGCCCAACTGGAGTCCTGCATCGGGTCGGTTTACCCGTACCCTGCCCGCGGTTCGGGTCGGGTCGGGTTGGCGCTCTATTTTTTAGTTGCGATTCGGGTTCGGGTCGGGTTGACATTCATTTTTTCTTGTTCAGGTCGGTTTCGGGTTCGGGTTGACTCGCTTTTTCAAAAGAATATCCAATATTTTTTCAGATTAAATATATATTGCGCCACTGAGACATGGGAGGGTAAAAAACATCTTATTGGTTATTTAGCTTTAGCATGATGACTTTGTTCTTTGACGACATCAAGTTCTGCAAACCTATTTGCATCAAAACCACAAACGACTGCAAGAAGCCCAAAATCAGCAGTTTCACTTTTAAAGAACATAGGCTTTTGAAGGGCGAGAGTGATAAATGTGAAAGTAGGAAACCAATAACAGGGGCAATTTAGACTTAAATACAGTATTTAAAAATTAGAGATAAATTTTGGGCATATTAAATTTTAAACCTTTACTTTTAATTTTGAATTTTAAAAAGGTTTATTTTTTATTATTTCATATATACAATAAGACCTACATAATGGACACTCCCGAAAAGCGGACACCTCTATTTAACGAACAGTTTTTCAATTCCTGACACTTATATATTTGTACGCTTATACCTTGGAATAGTGGGCATCTCTAAATCTACGCACATGTAGCAGGTGTATGGTGTATGTGTGCATAAACTATCACAAATACAATACATGTTTTTTTGTGTGTATCATAAATGAAATGTTTTTAATGTGGTTCATATTCTGAGAAAAGAAAAAATGGTTCTTGCACCGTAAAGAAAGAAAAGTCTATGATTACATTTCTTATATACATTTTATTTTTTCTCATGCAGTGAATTAAATATGTATATACTCATTCATATTCAAATACGTATTTCTTTCCATCTGAAACATAACTGTTGAAATCTTTTGTTAAAATCCCAACAATCCGACTTGCAAAAAATTTATATATGACCCGGAAGAATTTTTCTAGGGTGAACCGGACACGCAGAAAGAAAATTAGGATCCTCCTGACCCCCCCCCCTCCCCCACAAAAATAAATAAATAAATAAAATAAATAAACATAAATAAATAAATAAATAAAATAAAATAAAATAAATAAGCATAAATAAATAAATAAATAAATAAATAAAATAAAATAAATAAATAAATAAAAATAAAAACAACCCGACCCAATGCAGGATTCTATTCAACGATCTCGAGGTGTCTGCTATTCAGAGGTTTCACTATATTTAAATATTAAAGAATATAGCAGTGTTCATTTTTCTACATAAAATATAAAATTGGTGTTAGAGATATAATTGTACATTACATTTCATAATAGCATTAAAATATGATTTATTGTCCTTTCATTGCGGGTTCGGGTCGGATTGCGGGTTGAAGTATTTCGGGTTCGGGTCGGGTGTGGATTTAAATACGTCGGTTTCGGGTAAGGTTGCGGGTCGCCAAAAATTATTTTTGCGGGTTCGGGTCGGGTTGCGGGTCAAGGAAATTTTTTTGTCGGGTTCGGGTCAGGTTGCGGGTTGTCTTCAAATGAAATTTGCGGGTTCGTGTCGGGTACAACCCGACCCGTGCATGACTCTAGGCTCAACTGCCGTCAACAGTGTACACCCGTACAGGCTACGTCTGCTCTGGTCTCGAATAAAACTAACCTTGAATTTTTGTGATTTTTTATTTCGATCCAGATTAGTTTAATATTTTGAGCATCGTAGTTCTTTCACGTTACGATGATTTTGCATTCTTCCAACTTTAATTTAATCACATCAGAGCAAAATTTAACAGTGAGTTGGTTCTTTCCATTTCGGAAAAAAATGTAAAACATTTGCCGCAAAAGGAAAAAAAAACACTAAAAAATTCGTGAACAATTCAAAACTCGCAGAGGACAAAATTTACTATATTGGTCTAAAAGCTTGTAAACGAATTCATTTTACACGTGTTAAAAAATTGCCGCTAACTGCGAAAAACTGCAGAAAATCGCATAAAATTTTTTATGCAATTTAAATCGCGAGAAATTTAAAAATCTCAGAGGACAAAATTTACTGTATTTGGGCTGAAATATTGAAACCGGAATTCCTTGCGAAAAAACGCTACAAATTTATCTCTCTCTCTCTCTCTCTCATTTTTTTTATTATTAAATATATATAATATATATATATATATCGCAGGGGACAAAATTTACTATTATCTTTAATATTATATTTACTATTATTTGGGCTAAATGGTTGAAACTCGATTCCTGTAACAAATGCTAAAAAATTGCTGCAAAACTCGAAAAAAAAAAACGTTAAAATCACATGGAAAATTAAAATCATTGTATGGATACCGAATAAACTTTATTGAAAAGAGAAAAAAAAATTACTATATCAGATTAAAGAAATATAAAAGATTGAAACCAGATTTTTTTACGAATGTGAAAATATCTCCACAAAATGTGAAAAAAAAAATATGTCTCTAAAAAAATCCACGAAAAATTAAAAAACGCAGAAGACAAAATTTACTATATTTTGTTCAAAGATTAAAACCAGATTTACTTTACCAATGCTAGAAAAATCGTCTCAAAATTTGTATAAACGTAAAAATTGCAAAAAATCATCGCGAACAACTTAAAAATCGCAAGAAACGAAATTTATTATATTGGGTTAAAACACTTTTTACGAATGTCAAAAAATCACTGCTAAACTCGTAAAAAGTGGGGGAAAAAATCACGAAAAATTACAAATTGCAGACAACAAAATTTATTACATTGAGTTAAAAGATTGTAGCTGGATTCATTTTACGAATGTCAAAAAATTGCCTCGAAGCGTGAAAAACCGCTAAAAACCGCATAACAAATTCGAGAAATTTTCAAAAGTCGATATACGAATTCCGAATAAACGTTATTGAAAAGAAGCCAAGATTTACTATATTGGGCTAAAAGATTGTAGCCGGCCTCCTGTTACAGATGTTCAGAACTGAAACAAAGCGGGGGGAAAACAAAAAAAAAAAAAAAAAAAAGGCCAAAAGTTGCATGAAAAATTCAAAAATCGCAGCGTACAAAATTTAGTATAATGGGCTGAAAGATTAAAACTGGATTTATTTTACGAATGTTTAAAAAACGCAGCGGAACGCGAAAAAACGGCAAAATTTTACTATAATGTGTTAAAAGGACAAATTTTACTATAATGGGTTAAAAGGTTAAAACCATATTCGTATCACAAATGTTAAAAAATTGCCGCAAAACGCGGAAAAACACTAAAAATCACATAAAAATACTGTGAAAATTTCAAAATAGCTGAGGACAAAATTTACTATATCGGGCTGTAGGATTGAAACCAGATCTATTTTACAAATGTTTAAGAAAATTATTGTGGAACGCTAAAGAACGCTTAAAATCGCATAGAAAATTCGTGAAAAAATCTAAAAATCGCAGATCACAAAATTTGCAATATTAGACTAAAAGATTGAAGTTGGATTCCGTTTACAAATGTAAAAAAAAAAAAAAATCGCCACGAAACACGAAATATCGCATAATAAATTTGCAAAAAATTTTAAAATAGCAGAGTAGAAAATGTACTACATCTGCTGAAAAATTGAAACCAGATTTCTCGTACGAATGTTTAAAAAATCGCCGCGGAAAGCTAAAAAACGCTAAAAATCACATACAAATTTCGCGAAAATTTAAATAAAGGCGAAGGACAAAATTTACTATATATTGTTATAATATCAAAATTTAATTCCTAACACAAATGTTAAGAAAATGTTGCAAAACGCGAAAAAACTCTAAAAATCCCATAAACATTTCGCGAAAACTTCAAAAAATTCTCTACAATTTCCGTATGTTTAAGAAAAAGAAACTTTTTAATAAACTTTTTTGAGACGAAGACAAAATTTATTATATTGGGCTAGAAGATCGGAATTCTTTTTACCCAATGTGGTAAATTTGCCGTTTTTAACTAAGATACCACTGTATATATATATGGATATGTGTGCGTGAGTGCGTTGCGTGAGTGAGTGTTTAATAAACATTTGTGCCCCCCCAAAATTTCCAATCACGCTACGCCTATGACGTCACGGAAATATTGTCCATTGGGTTCATTTTATCCTTGATTTTATCATTAAGCATTATAACTTTGTTGATGCCATTTTTTTCATTACAATTAAATGCAAAATATATTTTTATTTGTATGCATGGTTCTTAAGCATAAATGTATGTGTGAAAAGTTTGTACTGGTGAAAATGACGTTATGCTTAGCTTGAAATCTATATATTTAAAACGCTAAGCGATTTCTTTCGACAATCCGTGAGAACAAACTACTGCATCAAATTACACCATTCTTTTTTTAAATGAAAGATATTTGGTCACAGATTTGTCATCGTACATTCGTTTGTTCGAAAATTTAATTAATTAGCCGTAATCTTAAATTAAAATTTTACTTCTGCTTATGACGTCATAAAGTCGGCAATCGGATTAACGCCCACTGTTGCAACGTACAGAGTTTATTTTCTAAACTCAATGATTGCGAGCATAAAAAATAAATATTAAATATTAAAAGCACGTGACTTTTAGGCCGAATTTTTTAATTTGTAAGTTAAAATATAGTTAAAATATTTAAGTATTTCGGTAAAAATATTTATCCGTGTGTTTTATAAGCAAATAAAAATTCATATTTACTGTGACGTCACGGAAACATTGCCCATTGGGTTCATTTTATCCTTGATTTTATCATTAAGCATTATAACTTTGTTGATGCCATTTTTTTCATTACAATTAAATGCAAAATATATTTTTATTTGTATGCATGGTTCTTAAGCATAAATGTACGTGTGAAAAGTTTGTACTGGTGAAAATGACGTTATGCTTAGCTTGAAATGCATTTTAACATTGATAAAACTAAAAAGAAAAATTTATATGATTGTGTCAACATGGCGTAATATTAACTGATATTTCAATTTTTAATTTTAAAGATTAGAGCTGGAGCCTTTATTGGTTGCTTCATCTTGATTGCATACCTTGATTACATGTTACCAATTACTTTTTTTAAATTATAGGATTAAGTTATAGTAGGAATTATAGGATTTAAATTATTAAGATTTCCTTTTTTAATAAAAAAAAATTTTCAAAAGTAAAGAATTTCAGGAAAAAAAAACTTGAAATATAGATTGTATTTTTAGCTAGAATAAACAATGTAAGGCTAATATTTTATAGTAATTATTTTGGTAGGTTTGTTATAAGTTCATTTAACAGTTCCTTATTAGCGGCAAAGTCTTATTTCTTTCACTGTGAATTTTTTCTTTCGATGTCAAAAAATGGTAGTCTACTTTTGGACGCCAACCAAAACACAGTCGCAATATTTAGAAATGTATAACGGTTGTGACAAAAAACCGTATATCGCTTTAGCTATCATCGCGCTTACATCACTTCTAAATACTAAAAATATATTTTTTTTACAACATTTTACAATTTCAATTCTTACATCCTCAATTAGAAAAAAAATTAGCTTTCGATTGCAATTTATTTGAAGTCTGCCGCTTAATTTAACGACTTTTTAAATTTTCAAGCATGAAATATTTTTCAATTCTATCTCAACAATGACCATCCGTTTGTTTTAATAATGTAAAATAGCCCCTTGGAAAGTTGCAACAATTGAAAATAGGTATCCCTAACCTTCATGAAAAGTGAAAAAAAAAAAAAATAATAATAAAAACCTGATAAATCATAAGATCAGATTATCCATAAGATAGAGTATTTTGGCGCTAATATAAAATCTGTCAAAAGAAAAAAAAAACTATTTTTAGTTTATGATTAACATAAAATTGATATGTTGAATTCGTTGATGTATATGTTGAATCAGAATATGCTAGGAACTGTTATTTATTATTTTTTTAAAGATCCATTGGATATTTAACTGTATAAGAGACCGACTGTGATGGAAAAGGAATAATCATCCTGATGATTATGTAAAGGGATAGAATAAACCATACAAATAAATTACAATTGAAAACATTAAAATTCTCCCTCATTTGCATATCCATTTATTATTTTTAACAAAAATTCTTCATTTTTACATAAAAATTAATTAGCTTAAAACAATGGATGCGTTTTAGAAGATATGGATTTGAAACGAACAATGATTAAAGAGGACATTTTAAAACTTTTTTTAACGTCGAATTTCAACGGTGCCTTTGGGCAGATGCAATACATATGCGCATAGGAGCTCATTCGATTGCATTATTGCATTATCACAGGGGGGGGGGGTGCTTATACTATGTTCTGTTATTTACTGAATATGAGATGAAAGTAGGACAGACATTTGTATAATACTTTATAATAGGACTCTTTGTATGATACTTTATAGGTCCATGACCTCTTTTTTGTTTGTTTGTTTGTCGTGGAGAATATGGTGGTAATGTCAAACTGATTTGCATTACGCATTTGTTTACGGAGTGTTCATTTGGAGTTTACATCGGAAATAGCATTTCACTGGGGGGGGGGGGGATTTTTAAAATAAAATATTTGAAAGACTGTTTCATACGAAGCCCTACTTAAATAATAAAGAAGCTTATTTTACTGATATTGTTATAGTATTTTTTCCGTCACGTTTTGACGGGTTCCATCTAGTTAGTTTTTAATTGTCTAAAATGTTAAACTGCCTAATAACAATTTTCCAGCTGCGATAGTATCCTCTTTAGGCCTTCTTAGGTCCCAAACTTCAACAAAGGATCCATTTTGAAGGGGAAAAAACATGTTCCAGATAGAATAAAGGTATTGGCCAATATCAAAATGTAATATCTGCCGCCAATTTCAAATGTTGATATTGGTCAACGTTATATAATATTCAGGAATGTTACTTTTTGATATCTGGCGTTGTTGACCAATATTTCCCGACACCTCTGAATATTATTGTTTGACGTTAAATGATATCATTTTCTGACATTGCTATCATCATTTAACATAAAGCGATATATTTTTTAAACATTCCTGAATAACATTTTTTGGATACTAAATGACTCATTTTTTTCATTGATGAATAACATTTTTAGACATCAAAGAATTGTTTTTTCGCACTCCAAATGTGGTGCACGGAAACCCCTCATTGTACAAGGAGAGAAATCAGCTCAAGCAAGTCTAGTCTAGTTATGTAACAAGACGAAGTTAAACCCTGGTACTTATTTCAGTATAATAAGGAAGAAGCAACTGAAAAATTTGTGTATAAAACGATCTTAGCAAAAAGTAGGAAGTAGATCTTTCTGTTAGTAGGGAAAAAAATGTCTAACAAAACTATCATTTAATTCTTTAATACTTTTTCAATCACAATCGACTTTTTTTTTTTTACGTTCTTTTAGTAAAGATTTATTTAAATATCTTTAAAATTTATATACCTGCCTCGGCAGGTATATAAATTTTTCGCAAGTTAAAAGTTTCTTTGCATTGTTTTTAAGCATTGGACGAATTGAGTTCGGGCTTCACGGAATTGAAACACCGATCTTTCTCTTGCACGAACTCAGGTCGGGTATTCCGAAATTGGCGCATTTGCGTCGCCTGAACTGAGTTTGGACGTCACAGGCAAGAGGAGAAAAAATCCATTTTTGGCACGTTTTTCTCAAATATATTCCACGGGCAAGGGGTTAAACAGTTTTTTTTATGCTCCCTGTATATACTTCAGATTATTTAGTGCATATAGCTGTATGCTCAATTTTTCGAGTGGTTTCTAACAGGCACATCAAGATGCTAAATCAGATGTTCCCAACCTGAGCTACGCGTACCCCTGGGGGTACCAGGCGGGCAGGGCCGTAGCTAGAGGGGTGCCAGGGGGGGCTCAGCACCCGCTGGAAATTTTTGAGCCCCCCCCCCCCCCCTGGAAAGTTGCCAAGGCCACCAAATGAAATTCTGTTTCAAAAATCCAAATGAAACTTTGTTCAAATATTGAACTTAGTTTGGGGGCTTTTTATAATTTTGCATAAATACTAAATTGTGGTATTTGTTTAAAAACTGCATATAACTGCCCATTTGCACATACTAAGAATTAGCAACTTGTTGCTGATGCAAACATTGACTCTTGCATTAGTTATATAAAGAAAATTTTCATTTTGCAGTGTTTTCCATTATTAGCATAAAACAAATAATAATAAGGAACATAGTGCCTACAATTGAATATGCACTAATTTATCTTTCTATATAATACTTTGATCATATATATCTGTGTTTGTGTGTGCATGTGTCAGAGAGCGAGAAATAGTACCAGCCCCCCCCCCCTACATTTTCTTGAGCACCCCCTATTGTTTACATCCAGCTACAGCCCTGCTGGCGGGTCTGCTGGGGGTACGAAAAAATAATATAGGTAATGGCGGAAATCACAAAAATTGTTTAACTGAAAACACATAAAGAAAGTTGATAGTTTTGGATTACAAAGTTAGTCTCATGAGTAACTCCAATATGTTACACTCAAAATGAGGGTAAAGGCCCACTAAACCTAATTATTCATTGCTAGTTAAATGTCATTAGCTCCGCCCACTTTTAATCATATTGCTCGAGTACTTATATATTTCCGCCAATCTTCGCGAAAACTTCCATTGATCATTATACAATGTTCTTTTCCTACCTCTTTTTTTTATTGTTCTTTTTAACAATAATTGCAAAACGCCTAAATTACGCCAGAGCTGTTGGTTTTAATATTTTATTTTAAAACGTGTTGAAAAACCAGGCCCATATTTCGGTTTCGAATAGGAGGAGTTATATCATTAACATATATTAATTGGAACGTTGCCTTTCCTTTAAAGAGTATTTGATTTGAAATGTTTACTTTGAAGGATTTGATTTTATGTTTAAAATAGATAACTCGTTGAAATCCGGAATTCTTAAGAGTACTGCAACTTCGATTGAAATTCTACCTGATGATTCGGGAACTAAAAGTTCTTCAAAACAATTTGTTATTTAGAATTGAAAGATAACCTGAGCTTAGCTGTTAATAGGCTTGTTCTGATAACTTATAAACCTAATACATTAAATAAAACTGATAACATCAGTGCTCCCTTAATGAATAGAAAATATAATAATGCATAATTCTTGAAATATGGATTTTCATTCACGGGAGATTTTAATAATATGTGGGGAAAGAGAGGGGGGTGGTGGGTGTTAATAATAAATAGGGGGTATTCCGAAATGAAAAACCTAAGCAAGGAGTACGTGAAAGAAAAAAGGTTGGGAAGCGCTGTGCTATATGATTAATTAACATCCTATTGATGACATTCATATTTCCCTGTTAATCCTTTAACGGGCGGTGTCCACAAAAAAGGACACCTAATTTTAATTCCAAAACTGACAAACGGCACCAAGAATATTTAATTAAAAATTTCTTTTTATTAAGTACCGGAAAATAAGCAAGTTTTTATTTTCTAATGAATTCGTTTTTAAATTCTGGTGTCAGTCCATTATTTCATCATTTTACAAACAGACTTAATGAATAGAAAATATAATAATGCATAATTCTTGAAATATGGATTTTCATTCACGGGAGATTTTAATAATATGTGGGGAAAGAGAGGGGGGTGGTGGGTGTTAATAATAAATAGGGGGTATTCCGAAATGAAAAACCTAAGCAAGGAGTACGTGAAAGAAAAAAGGTTGGGAAGCGCTGTGCTATATGATTAATTAACATCCTATTGATGACATTCATATTTCCCTGTTAATCCTTTAACGGGCGGTGTCCACAAAAAAGGACACCTAATTTTAATTCCAAAACTGACAAACGGCACCAAGAATATTTAATTAAAAATTTCTTTTTATTAAGTACCGGAAAATAAGCAAGTTTTTATTTTCTAATGAATTCGTTTTTAAATTCTGGTGTCAGTCCATTATTTCATCATTTTACAAACAGACTTACTCCGCGCCGGAAAGGATTAAGTAAGTTTCGTGAAGTAAGTGGATGGTTTTCCTCTTGGATTAAGCAAACTTTCTTTTCCAAATAAATAAATAAATAAATAAAAATACAATTTAAAAATGAAAATGGGAATTTTTGTCGAATTTTTGGATCGTCATGGCGACATAGGCCAATCATATTATAGACCAGTTTCACGTAGACCAATCAAATTTCCCCATTTCATGTGTACAGTAGGAGTCATAAAGAACAAACAGGTTTTTCTTGCTGTCCAACCCTAATTGAACAAACAGTGACGTCAGGTGCCCTTTCCTTATTAGAATAAAAATATCTTGCTATTCCATTCTTATAGAAAATGACTCGGTGAAAATGTTAGAAAGTTCAAAGTTTGGATTTCAGAACAAACAGCAGAAACGTGACTATCCCCTCCCAAAGAATTGAATAGCATTTTCCTTTTTTTCTGTAAATACAATACATCTTCAATTGCAATTTATTCCTTCCTTGTGAGATGAAAGTCAGCGTAAACATTCCATTTGACAATATTTTTTGAAAGATACTTTGCTTTTATATAATAACTAGTATATAACCCCGTCAAAAATGACGGATTGTTGATGTGCGTTTCATTTTCACAAGACTTCATACAAACAAACAGCATGAAAATTTATTATTGAAAGGTTTGTATTGTAGAAAAATATATTTGTAAAATGACAAATGATTTCTACAAATAAAAATAATGAGGATATATATATTAATAATTATTTTATTCCAAATCTTAATCTAAAATTTAAGTTCATTCGTAGCTTTTCTCAACTCCCCAATCTATAAAATTCTGAGACGCGTTCTCATTTCGAATGTTTTTTAAAAGCCATTTTCTTTTTATTATTATTATGCTAAATTTTTCGCACGCTGAGGTAGTTTCACTCCAAAATTAATCCGCTACCAGGTTCAGAATTCTTTACCGTCTTAGCTCCTCCTTCGCACCTCATTTGCTGGGCCTCTCACTCATTGGTTTGTACGCTCGTGACGTAAATTACTGTATGTCTCCGCTGAAGGAACAAAACCAGGTCGCATCGGTCGGAGCACGAGATTTTTGACGTTTTTGGAAGTCTAAACAAATATGTGTCTGGTGTTTTTATGTCCGTAGAATATTCAACTGGCCCAGTAACATCTTAATTCAATGAAGTGAAGCAACGTTAGCCCGAGGGCTATAAGTTTTAGACCTTTGGGAATTGTTTCTGTGTTGTTCGTCTTCTAATAAAATTATTTGTCTGAAGATTGGCTGGATTTATTGGAAAACTTTGGTAGACTAATTTCATTGCCTTCTACTTCGCCATACTCGCTAATATCGACTGCAACTTGCTATATCGTTGAAGGACTGCCATTTTTTTTTTCATCGAATATTATTCATCGTAATATCTCAACCTCGTCAAAATGCTACATATATATATAATATATATTACTCAGTATTAAATTTCTGAAATAGTTCAACGATTGGACAAAACATTCAAATTAAATATTAACAAATAATCCATGTGCGAAAGTTTTTGTAAAAAAGTGTTTTCAATGAGTTAGTGAACAAAGTTGGTTGCAATCCCGTTTTCTAAGAAATGAGAATGGCATGTGAAATTCTTTCAGTAGCAAAGTGAAGTGTGTGGGGAGGGAAAGGAGAAAAGTCCTTTTGTAAGGGAGTCCCTGTCCCTTTTAAACGCTTTCCTCCTCAATAAATCATATTGACAGCATCCACTCAGCTATACAAAAATGGAAATGAAAGCGAACTTTTTCATTGATCGGAAGTATGGCTAATCGTTTCCTGGAAGAAAGATATTTTCACAAGTAAAGTGACCATATAAGCGGGTACAGGTATTCTGAAATGACCATATATGCGGAAACAAATACACAGAATTCCTATTAAGTCAGCCGGGACTTTTCAAAAGTGACCATATATGCGGGATGACCATATAAGCGGGTGAGCATATAACGAGGTTTGACTGTTATATATATATATATCAGTATTAAATTTCTGAAATAGTTCAACGATTGGACAGAATATTCAAATTAAATATTAACAAATAATCCATGTGCGAAAGTTTTTGTAAAAAAGTGTTATCAATGAGTTTCTAAACAGCTTGACTCACCACATGTTTGATTACATAAGCAAAATCAAATGCAAATTACGCTGTACTATGTATTTCTTATATTTCAATTACGCTTGATAAGAAAGAATCATTTTACAGTATATGACCCATTATCCGTAAATCCAAAATCCGGAAAAACCCGAAGTCCGGAAAAAAAAATTTCGAAAATTTTCTAAATTTGTAAATTTTTACTAAAATTTTAGATTTTCTGAAATTTTTCGAAAATGTTACCGATTTCTAATTTTTTTTGAGTCCATTGTGTTTCAATGGTTAATCACTAAAATATTGTTACTTCGGTGGAGGGTGAACACGCCCCTCACCCACCCCCTTCCCGAAATTAAAAGCAAATCATTTTTCTCTGATAAAATTAATTTATATTACGATTCGTTAGAAACAAAAAATAGTTATCTATTTATTTCATCAGGGGTGATTCTGTTCAAGTTTTCTTAAAAATTTAAGGCATTCGGTTTCGAAAATTTTAGTCTTCAGTCCAAAAATGCAAACATAAAAAATATCTCGAATTTTGAACGATCGTCGCCAAAAAAAATCAGTTATGTCTATCGTTCGCATAAAAAATAGACAATTTCTTCAAAGGATTGCGGAAACAACGTGAATTTCTTCAAAGGATCGAAAGAAAAGGCTAATTTTGTTAACAAATCGCAGAAAAACGCGATTTCCGTCAAAGGCTTGCGAAGAAAACGCAAATTTCTTCCAAGGACACCGAAAAAATTTAAAATTTCATCAAGGGATCACAAAAAAAAAACACAAATTTCGTCAAATAATCGCGGAAAAACATGAATTTCTTCAAAGGATCGCGAAAAAAAACACAAATTTCTTCAAAGGATCGCGAAAAAAACACAAATTTCTTCAAAGGATCGCGAAAAAAAACACAAATTTCTTCAAAGTACTGCGAAAAAAAATTCTAATTTCGTTAAGGGATCGCGAAAAAAGTGATAAAAAGAACCCCGCTTATTTCGTCAAAGAATCTCAGAAAAAACTCGAATTTTATCAAAGGATCGTAAATAAAAGGTAAATTTCGTCAAAGAATCGCAGAAAAATGCAAATTTCTTCAAAGGATCGCAAAAAGAAAACGCAAGTTTCTTCAAAGGACTACGAAAAAATGAAATTTCGTCAAAGGATTGTAGAAGAAAAACGCAAATTTTGTCAAAGATTAGCAGAAAAAATTGCAAATTTTGTCAAAGAATCACGAAAAAAAAAACATGAATTATGTCACATAATCGTGAACTTCGGGAGGACCCGAAATACGGAAAATTCCAATACTCGGAAAGCCTTTGATACCGAGGATTCCAGATAATGAGTCCTGTACTGTATTTACGATGGAAACAAATTTCAAAATCCGCCAGCAGATGGCGCCAATATACTGAATAAACCTCAAATCCTCCCTACGAAATAAATCACCCCTATTTCTGAAAAAAAAAGTGCTTACAGAATTTTTTTTTTTACAGAAAATGTTGATACACATGTTTTATATGAAATAGTTTTTGAAGGTTTTAAACAAAATTAAAATATTTAAAAGCTTTAATATGCTTTTACAAATATTTTAACAGCAGAATCGGATGTAGCATAGATTTTTCAGTAAGCCTAACATGGCGTTTAACTACTGTCGACTCGCAGACCAGAGTGGTCCAGCCCGGATTGGTTACAGACAGTTTCTTGTCTTCAGATTTTATTATAAGTAAGATGGAAAACTTTATTTGCTGCTAATAACAATAAATAAATAACCAATTATTTAAATTACTCTGTTATGTAAAATTTCCACTTCTATTTTTTCTCCTCTCCCCCAGTATACATAGCTTAAAATCTTTAAAACTCTTTATTTAAGAAACATTTTCTGTTTTATTTTTTACTTACTAATAACAATAAGTAATTAATCAATCATCTGAATCCGTCTCAAATTTATGACTTTGCTTTCTCCCACAAACATACAAACAATTAAAAAACTTTAAAACTCTATCTTTTTTTAAAGTATTCTGCCATATTTGTTGCTTTCTAGTAACAATAAATAAATAATCATCTAAATTACCTCCTCCCACCAAAACTTCGGCTTTGATCCTCTGCCCTCAGCACACTGTGTAAAATCTTAATTTCTAATTTAAAAAAAATATATATATGCCTTATTTATTACTTTGTAGTAATGATAAATAGCAATAATCTAAATTCCCCCTCCCATGATATTTTTGCCTTCTCCCCCACCACCCTCAGAAAAAGGAACGAATTTCTAGGTGCAAAGTCAGAGCAGCAAACATTTCCCACTTTTTTACAGTTCGGCTGATCTTGCCTCTGTAAATATTCGAATCAGATCCAAAGGAGCTAATTTCTGACCCATTTTTTAATTCAATTTTATTTGGAAATGCGTGAAATTGCGAGGTGTTGTAATCAACCTATGTAATCAAATGGTTTCCCTTTTTTTTTTGTAAAGGCAGATCTTTTAGAAAATGTTGTCAAAGTTGAAAGGAGAAAACCTGCCATTACTTGACATCATTTGCTTATAACTCCATAAATAATTTATCAAAAAATGGAAAATACCATTCGATTGCAAATCGCTTCCTACTTTTCCATTTAAAAATGAATCCATAAATATGTCAGAAAATTTCGCGTTTTTTAGCAGGGAAAATATTGTTTTTGAGCACCGCCTTAAAGTCACATGAATTCTGTTTTGCATAAAGAAGATAAACAGTAGTAAAATCAAAAAGACGTAACCTCGTGAGATCCTAGCCCCAATGAGCCTCAACAAGGTATCCATTTTGAAAAACAAAAGCATGTCTGGCCGGTGGTGTAGCTACATATTCAGCACCCTGGAGTAAGAAAGGTTAGAGCATCCCCTTGATTTTGGAAAAAGTTCTGGAAAATTATGTTTTATTTATGGTTTAAAAGTCACATACAGTGTTCATAAGGGGCTTACTTTAGGGTTCACGTGTACTTATTTTTATTTAAAATCTTGCTTAATCTATTCGAAATTCAAGGCATTTTAACAATAAGATAACCAATGCAATAAATATGAATAAAATAAAGTAAAATTCTTTAAGTACTGAGTACCTACTTATATTTACTACATATGGTACCAAATTTCCATTTGATATGCGCCCATGGGCCCATTGCTGCCTGTTAACCATCAGCCTCTATTGTTCATCCCAAGCCCTTCGAAGACTTTGCGAAAAGACGAAAAATAAAATCAGGCATTATGGAATAATGTTGAAGAAGTTATTTAAGGTGGCAGTGTGGTGGTGTGAATTAACACTTTGCGACTAGAAGTAATTTTTTTAAAAAGACTATAAAAATACATTTTTAATCGAAGCAGTTGAGATCAAAAACAAGGTGAAATAACACAAGAATATACCGATAGGAATATGATCCATCCATAATAACTTGTGAATGATAATTAAAAAGTTACACAAATATTTTTAAAAATCTTTATTTTGCTCTTGCAAATTTTGCACCTTTATGATTTGTGCACCTAAAGCAGCAAGATGTCGCCAATACACTGAACTAATTGTCAAATTGGGAGGAAAATCAAGTTGGATTATAAGGAATTCCCCCCACCCCCAAAATTTGTCAATAAGCTCACTATATTGCTGACATCTTGCTGAGTTTTCACAATATTTGACTGGTCTTTTTATATGAATAGCTCTATAGAATTGACTAACAAATTATGAAAACAAACTTTTCGTATAGTTTGTGCATGTGCAGTTATAAATTATTTCATACACATGCCCATATTTTATCAAATATTCATATTTAAGTTTTTAATTGCAGCATACCGTTTCTATTGTTCTTGAAGTCAAACATGTGCTTTAGATCCTCAGATTTCTAGGACATTTCATCAAGAATTTCGGTAGATATTCGACAAACCATGTAAAAAGCAAAAGTGTTCGGTCACTGTCCCTTAATTTTTGGACAGCAGTGTATAGAGGAAAAGGTGTAAATATGGGCGCCCTCTTTTGTTTTTGACTTAAAGTGACTTTCCTTTTGAAAATTTCTAGATTTTTGACCTTTATTAACTATAACACGTTTACTAAGTAAGAGGAGGCAAAAATTAATATCAATTATTTCAATTCGAAAATGAAGATTTACAAAAGCTTTTAAAAAGGGACCAGAAAAAATGAGGTGCAAATATGGGCCCTCTCCAAAAAAGTTTAAAATGTTTTAAAACAGGATAAAACAATACAAAATGGTAGAGAATGTATTTATTAAAGAAAATCATTCTTAGAAATCGGAAACAAAACTGGCCCCAATCTAAGTGTGCCCTCATGTGGCACATAACATATTTAACCCACACTGACACTTCTCCGCGAGTGTCTTCAGAGAACTTTCCATCACAAAAGATGCAAGTTGCATCGCTCAGAGTTGGTTTATCCCTACTGTTGATATCCAGGTTGATATCATTATTGCTGTCCACAATGAGAGTGTAACGATGATGAATCGTATTGTTTCGCATGTCGAATTTTTTTTTTCTTTTCCTGAAGTCCTTTGGAATTTTCATAATATCTCATCTCATAATCTAACATAATGCCATCATGTCATTATATTAGATTACGCACATTATCAGATATATCTATATTAATAAAAGAAAGTTTCGCTCTGTGTGTGTGTCTGTTGGCGATGGCTAACAAAATCTAGCCCACCTAGAAGTCTGGAAATTTAGGTGTGGATAGTCCAAGGTCTGGCCATGTGCACCTGAGCCTCAGAATTTTAATATTTTGATAATTAGCCTAGATAATAATTAGATTCTCATTAACCATCGCTTCTAAAATGTCATCTTTTAAATCAAAATGGCGAAAGAAACGAACTGCCGCATTGGATTTGCTAGCGGAAATGAACAATTTGAAATTATTTTACTAATTAGCGAATTTTAAGAAAACTAATTGAGATATCAATTTAAAAATTTCTGAGCATATGTAAAAATATATTCTATATCTGACTACGTGATTTTTGAAAAATTCGGTCGGTAATTTTTTTTAATTTATGCAAAAAACTGCCAAAAATTTGCTGGTGCCAGTGAAAACGATCCGAGAAAGTTTCAGACAGGGATCTGCTTTCATTAAAAACTGAACTACAAAGAGATCTGTTTCTCTGGCCGATCCCTCCATTTAGTTTGCGAAAATGAAAGGAAATAATGGCCAATTTTTACTAATGAACAAAAATTTAGGTAACTAATTAAGATATAGATTTGAAATTGAGGTCGGGAAGGGGTGTCATCTGTCGGCTATTTTAGCGTAGCGTCTTCGTTATGTTCTAATTATCAGAAAAATTTAAATTTTTAATGATCGCATTAATGTAGATGACGGTGGTTCTCTTGAACAAATTATTCATTATATTTGCGGGTAATGGGGAGGGAGGGGGTTAACACCTTTCTCTGAGATTGTAATTATCTCGGCCCCCAGGCGGGTTAGCTAGTTATAAAATAAAACTAACGAATGCTTTCAGGATTTATAGATAATAAAATGGCCTTATAATTATCTATAAAGTTTTTATTATTATGTACATCTAAGATAATATTACAGTTCTTTTACTTCAAAGCATTTGTTAGGTTTATTTTATAATACATTTGGTAACGTGTAGTAATCTAGATAATTACTGTTTTCCCGTGAAAAAAATTATTGAAATAATTTATGTTGTTTAACAGAAAAGGTAGTATAATTATGAGCCTCTTTTAAATGGGGGCCCATATTTACACCAATCCCACGTAAGGAAGATGGCCCCTTTCACATGTAAACTAAAGGTGTGTGTGAGTAAAGACGTGCTTCTAAAAGTAGCTAAGGATCTCCACTTTTCGGATATCACTGTGAAATTATTTTAAACTAACCATAAGAACATGAAAAGAGAACAATTTCAGATAGCTGTGAAAAGTTTGCAGTCCAGAACAAACACCAATTCACACAATATCTCACGCTGCATCCACACTACTTGAAAGAACGGTTCCAACTGCTCTCTGCTATCTCATATCAACAAATGGCATCATTTACAGTCCCAGCTGTCGGTCTTCAGCACCTCCCATAGCCACTTTGAGAGGGACGCCCATATTTACACCTATGCCGTTTTTAAACCTTTTCCTCTATAAATAAAATGTTTATATATATAAATACACATATAAACAAGCATAAAAGTTCATCAGGTTTTTTTTTTAAAGCTGTTTATATCATCTGGTAACAAATCTCACTATCAGAATACCAAACTGTGCCGAGTTAAAAAAAAAAAAAATTTTTTTTAAAGCCAAGGCCCTATAGTGGAAAAGTGCCCAATAAATTGTATTAAGTAAGAATATGATGTATAACTGCTCTGTAAAGGTTTGTCGAAGTCTAAAATTTTATCTTAAATTATATCAAAAAACCAGTCTTCATGACATCGGTTTTTTGTCAAACATTACTTTGACGATAACAGGAGATTTTATTAGTTGGTACATACAAACTCTTCTGGATTTCACTCTTAAATTCAATAATTAATGCACTTAATGTCAATGTTTCAAAATGATTTTACTTTATGTTGAGTGGTTGTATTTTATATAATTTATGATATTTTTTATCATAAATGAATTTAACCATTTTCTTTTAAAAAACAATTTATTAAAACTTTGTGCAATATAAAGTGTCAAAATTTAAGCAGCCAAGTCTGAAGAAAAATCATGCAATCATCTTATATTAACGAAAACAAATAAATATGTATATAAACATATAAAGATGTAGCAAAAATTATAACAAGAATATCAATTGATAAAATTAATTTTTACTGTACAATTCATGAGGAAAATGCTGAAAAAATAATAAACAATGCAGTTTAAACAAGCATTACAGTAAATTTCATTCATTTAAAACATTTTTCTACAATTCGAAACACATAACAATAAATAAATAATTTAGGTACATTTTATTTAACTAAAACATCTCAATAACAGACAAATCCAACAAAACAGAAAATTTATAGCCAACTACAACATTTTTTAACACTTTAAAATAAAAATCTAAAATTCTGTATTACAATGGAAATTAACATATAGACACAACCAGGGCTGCGGAGTATTTTGAGGCGTCGGAGTCGGAGTCACTAAAAATCAGGCCGACTCCAGCTTGTTTTTTAGACAGTTTGAAGTGAAATTAAACCAATTCTATGCAATTTTAAATTTATAAACTGAATTATTATTTTTAATTTTGGACTAGATATACCAGGCAACCCAGTTTAAACAGACCCAATGTACTGTACAGCATATATGAAAGCTGTTTTTAATTGAAACCTCTAGTTGATATTTTATATTTAGTATATAGTCCTTTATCTCGTTTTTTTTTTTAGTTTGCGGAACTCAAGGTAATGCGAAAATTGGAAATATCTGCTATTTTTGGAGTTTACAGAACCCAAAATATCATTGTAATAGAAACTTTTTTCCTTTTTTTCTTATTTTCTCTCAGATTCTTCGGGTCTGTGGTACCAGGAATAACACCGAAATTGTAAATTTTCTCTTCCCTTTTATTCGGGTTCTTGAGACCCCAAATGATGCGTAAATTGTAACATTTTTGCCTGCTATTTTTTGGGTCTTTAGAAATGGATATAAAACCAAAATTAAACATCCTTTCGCCCATATTTTGACATAATATATATTTGATATTGCCCCATATTTGGCATAAAATATATTGGTTATTGTATTAAAATGACATAACAACATAATAAATGCTGTCTGGATTCAATCGATAGATCTTTGTGTGTGTTGTTCAAAGTAAATTTTGGAGATTTATTAGATTCCAACTGTTTTTTCTATCTAAATAGCTTTAAATTTAACTTTTCAATTGCAATTTACATGCATATAAATATTTTACATACAGTTTTTGCACAGTTTTGACGTAATTAAATTTTACCATATATAACATTTAATGTACATTGTGTTTTTGTGTGATTGTACATAGAGTATCTAGGAGGAGGAGGGGTTCACATGTTCAAAATATTTTCAATCTTGACCAGAGCCGATTAGTGCAGGGGCAAAGTTCCACATGCATTTTATAAGAGTATTTCTGCCTTATTTAAAGAAAAAAAATCTACATTTAAAAAAGGTGAAACTTTTTATACAAATATACCAATACTGTTGGAAGTTTGCCGCTGCAGTAATAATATGCTTCAAGGTTAAACAGGAATGTGCCAATTGGTTGCAGTGTTGCCAGTTTTTTTTTAAATTCTGATTGTTTGATTGCTGCCACTTTGTTTAAATAGTAATATTTCCTTTATATAATGGCAAATTTAATAAAGCGACTATTACTGTTTCAAAACAAATGACAGCAGTGAAGTAATCTGAATAATAGGAATCAACAGGCAATACTAGTACTTTAGCTGTCCCGGAGTCGGAGTCAGTCGGTTCCTATAAAATTTCAGGAGTCTGAGTCGGAGTCTATCATTTTTGCCACCGACTCCGCAGCCCTAGACACAACTACCTCTAAAAAACTTTAATTAAATTTTTAAATTCTAACAAGGAAAGTATCATTAAAGTGCATTTCTAAAAAAAAAATACGAAAAAAATACTGAAAAATCTGTGTATATATACAATTAAAGATAAATCCAATTTAGCATCAGAATTTCGATAGATTTTCCAGAATAAAATTAAAAATTTAATATTTACAATTTGGTGTACATTACAAGTAAACAATTGTATAATGCCTGTGAAAGTATTAATTTTTTGAAGTAAACAGTTTCACATGTCATTTATATCTATCGGATATGAATAAAATTGGTAATCAGGGAAATACTTTTCAGACACAGTGTATAAGTCACTAACAGAGTAATGTTTCATGAAATAATGAAATATTCATAATTTCATAAAACACAATATTGAAATCCCCCCTCCCCCCTCAAAAAATTTATATATACAGTAAAACCCCGGTTATCTGAAAAGCAAGGGACCAAAGGATTTTTGGTTAACAGGGATTCCGTAGGAATTTTCGGATAACCAGGAGGCTTCCTACATTTATTTTACCAGATAGCACTACCCACCCTTCTCACTCCCACACAGTCAGGTAATGTGTTCGTGCCTGTAGATGCAGCTAGAGCTCCTAATACCCTTATATGAGCCTTAAATGCAAGAGGCCGTATTCTATATGATTTCCCCTTCCTGTTTACACATGTTTTAATTTCCTCCAAACTTTATTTATGAGTAATACTTTAACCTCTTGATTACAGGGTTGGGACACATGTCGTCCCAGAGACGATTTCTTTGTTCTATACTCACCATATTTTCAGTGCCAATACCTGCCATACACTGATAGCAAGATAATTTCAAAAGAAATCTACCACAAAGAAGTTCCTTTGTAAATTGCGGTATGAATGAATATAAACTGGCAAAACCAGCAAAACCAGTTTCGAAAGTGAAAGTATCTTAATAAAAAAACTTGTAATCAAAATCGAAAAAGTAAAAAGGAGCGTGCATAGAGATTGACTTCAGCTATTCAATGCAAAAGAAATCATTTAAAAATATTGAAATGCGAACGAGATATCTTCAAAAATTTCTTCCATAGGATTAACATTAGCGAGTGGGTGTTTTCGCCTGAGTGAAGTAGCCCCTTAAAGTGTAAATGGGTTTTATAAGCATGAAGATCTCAACATGTTCAAAAGAGTTGATAATGGCACTTCAATGTATTGAAGTGTAGGAAGATGCAACAACAGCATAAGATGTGTTGTTGTTTAAAAGGTAGCGTGATAAGGCAACATTGAAGCAATGCAAAGTTGAAAAAGAAAACACAACTTATTTTGTAAAGAATTGAAGTGTCTATACAATAAAATGCCTGCATATACGCAATGTCCATGCAAGTAAGTTGACTCTTTAATTATTTCATAAACAACATGTGTGTATAAAATTAAAATTAAGGGTTTAAGGTGTCTTGATTAAGCTGATTTTCGGATAGTCAGGGTTCTACTATATAATTATTTCTATCAATATGAGAAGTATTTTCAGTATATTTTTTTTTAATCAAAATTTTTAGAGTATACACTTATGGTGACATTCCTTGCAAGACCCTTTTACACGTAGCAATGAAATATATATACATATATGTATATAAAACACGTAAAGACCCTAAACATCTATTAAAACAGATAAAATATTAAACTATATAAAACAAAAATAGTATGAAATAACACAAAAATAAATAAATAAAAATAAAATAGAGACATAATAGGCATAGAAACCTTTTTGGACACAGATAACAGTTATACGGCTTTTATTGTCACAAGTAACTTTTAAAAGTACGTTTTCAAATGAAAAATTCTGCTTTATATATAGATATCTGTTCATCACAGCATAGAATTTTTGTATTTACCTTAAATAAAGTATTTTAAACAGCAACAATTTTTCTTATTATTGAGAAATATAAATTCATTCTTCAATTAAAGTATAGCTGAGCACAATGGACTGCACATGATGTCATACTCCAGAGCTGGCGGTATGGCATAGTCTTATGCTATCAACTATACCGGCTGAATATCAGTTTGCGCAGCCGCAACTACTGCCAGCACACGACTTGCAGCCTCAACCCAGATTATGTGCATAAAGTTTAACCGAATTTTTACACATTTAATGAATATTCTCAGATACAGAACAACATTTTGAATTTATATTACATGATATCAAGTATCTACTGCCAAGCAGGGTTCGTAAATATCATGATATTTTCGAAAATATTAAAAACATTGTTTGATTTAAGCGGTATCGCATCGCAATTTGCGATTCAAATTTAACTAAAGTGCGACTCAAGAAATGCATTAAATCGCAATCATTGCGATGCAAAACCTCGTCGACCAAATACACAGCCATATGGAAAAAGGAAGCAAAATTTTAATGAGGTTGAATAACTATAACTATGAAGTTTCAGGAAATTTGTAAATAGCCTGTAAATAATATGGCAAGAAGTATAACAGGAGTTTTTTTTTTTTTTTTTTTTTTTGTCCTGGAATAATTTATTTAGCCACATGAACTCATCAATGAAGCCTATTATGAAATTCTACACTTAAATATATTTGTTATTCTTTTCTTGCTGCTATACAAAAGTGAGTAACTGCTATTCAAAACTGACTTTGTATGGCAGTTGCTGCTATGCAACTTTCTTTTTCTAAATCGACCCCTGATTAAAAATATCTGATATTTTGATACATAGGTATCCGATATTTTTTATATATATCAGATATTTTCAAAATAGTCAACTTACTGCTGATAATAAATATTTTCAAGCATAATATAGATTAGAAACTAAAATATATTGCACTTAACATGAAAACTTAAACAATATACTAAATCTGCTTTTTTTTCCCCTTGTTCTTCCTTTTTTTTTTTCACTTTGAACAAAATTGAAGATCAGTTAATCAACAAAACAGGAACAATTTGCTTTAATACACTTATAACAAAACAACTATAAGATTCAGCATCAACTATCAAGAAATCAGAAATTTATAAACAAAAAATTAAATATAAAATAGTTTGTTTTTTAATTGAAAAATTTAAACATAAATGTCAACTTATGATTTTATTCCCTAACATGTTGTACAATTTAAGCTCAACAACACCAAAACCAGAAATTGATTATTTTCCAATGAAGCTGTATAGAACTGATTATCTAAATCAGACAGTTTATCTTTCTATATCTGTCCTGAATTAGTTATGTGCTACATAATTATTAGTCCCATATAATCTACATTTAAGAATAAAAACTTCAAACAAAGCTTGGATAAGATTTTTGTTTTTTTCTTTAGCTAGAAAAGTCACTGCCAGAGACAAATGTTCTTTATCTACAGAATGGAACAGTCAATATTAGTTGAAAATTTCATTTACACTTGTTTTGACTTAAAATATCTTGCACAGTGATAGTTTGAAAATAAATATCAAATATTAAAAATAACAAACATCTTGATATTTTGAAAATAAATATCAAATAATATGAAAATATCAAAAATCTTCATATTTTGAAAATAAGTATAAAATATTGAAAATAACAAACATCTTGATATTTTGAAAATAAATATCAAATAATATAAAAATATTGAAAATATCAAAAATCTTAATATTTTGAAAATAAATATCAAATATATATCATGATATATATCAACGAACCCTGATTCTAAATGTCTTTTTCTATTTTTTCCCCCTCTTGCATAACAAAATTGAAAACAGAAACAATTTGCTTTTTACATTCATCAAAAACAAATTATAGGATTCAGTATCAAGGAAAATTTTGCGTTTCATACAGCACAATTTTAAATTCTAAAGAATTTTTTTTAATTGTAAAATTTGAACATAAATTGAATTTTGTCTGCTTTTTCATTCCTTAAATGTAGTCGGTTTAAACTGCAGACCAGAAAACATTCTTTCTAATGAAGTTGTAGATAACTGATAATCTAAATTAGGCAGTTTATAGGGTACTTCTCTATTATCCTGTCGACCACTTTTCATAACAAAAAACTATCACCAAACTGTAACGCCAAATAAACGAGAGAACGTTGCCATTGGAATATCAAAATAAATAAATAAATACAATATAAGAATTTAAGGACACACTTGTTATTTTGATTAATGAAATAACTCATAAGTCAGTAAAACATAGTGAAAAATACACGCAAATGTTGAATTAAACACTACTTGATGACATAACGAACACGTATAATTCTTTTGACATCAAGTAAATGGACTGCATTTTTGGCGTTTAATCTTGCAGTTTGGCGATAGTTTTTTGTTATGAAAAGTGGTCGACAGGATAATAGAGAAGTACCGTTTATAGTTATTCTAAGTAAATATTGTCCCACATGATTATTTCTGTTTCTGCATTTAAAAATTTGGCTTAAAATGTGAAGCCAGGAAAGGATTTTCTTCTATTTTTTGGGGGAGGGGGGAGGCTAAAAAAAGTCACTGACAGAGGTAAAAGTACTTTCTTAACACTAGAACGGCAGGAAGGGGTCATTTTGACACCTCGATGAAGCTACTGAAATAACAATGATAAAACAATTTTAAATGTCATACATCAGAAAAAATATATAATTTACATGTACTTCATCATTTATGTTTCATTTATATTTAATACTAGCGGCCCTCCCTCGCTTTGCTTCGGGTTAACCTTGAAAACCTTCATCTCTTTGTGTTTTCTGTAGACCTTTTTAATGTGTACAATAATTAGTACATTATTTTGATAAATCTTGTAGGGTTCAGCCTGCGTTTGCAATGTATAAGTGGAAAAAATGAAATTATTTACATCACATTAAAAACCTCAAAAATAACAGTATTTCTCCACTATTTAATGGATGTTATTATACATATAAACCTTCCTCTTGAATCACTCTATCTATTAAAAAAAAACGCATCAAAATCCGTTGCGTAGTTTTAAAGATTTAAGCGTACATAGGGATATAGGGACAGAAAAAGCGACTTTGTTTTATACTATGTAGTGATTACTTGAAAATTTATTGAATTTTTAAAGTACTGTAAATGCAATGCGTAGAGGGCGATCAGTTGGATCATACTTCAACTACTCAAATAACTCATTAATTTGATATAAAAATTGATTGGTTTCACAAATTAAATCTAAAAGGCTAACTAAAGTAAAATACAATTTATAAATTACTATTTTTTTTTTCATTAGCATTTCATATATATATATATATATACATTCAATATTGTCCAATATTTAAAAAACTAACAAATCTAGAATTTTTTTTTTTTTTTTTTTAATACTTGTTATCTATTTAGGA
This sequence comes from Maratus michaelseni, assembly GCA_963931845.1. Classification (NCBI taxonomy): domain Eukaryota; kingdom Metazoa; phylum Arthropoda; class Arachnida; order Araneae; family Salticidae; genus Maratus; species Maratus michaelseni. The sequence continues at coordinate 26,427,090 of OZ007600.1, read as the reverse complement.
AAAGTCAAAAAATATCTTCCAACCAAACAAAAATAATCAATGGGCAAGTGTGCTCAGGGGTCAAAATGACCCCTACCGCCATTCTAGTATTAAAGAACAATACAATGAATAAAGTTGAAAAATTTATTTACACTTGTTTTGACTGGAAATAATCAAAAATACCATTCACAATGATCAGAGTTTCCCCCAGACAGTTTCAGAAGGGTGCTGCACCCTGCCTGCCATTTGGTTTACAAAATAGCACCCTTCTTGCCCCTTCTAGTAAAATAATTAGCACCCTTTTTGCCCCTCAGTAAAAAAAAGTGCATTTTCTCCTTTTTGCATTAAAAAATTTGCTTTCATAGTAAAAACTGACTCAATGTTGTCTTAAAAAGAGTGCCCTGACTTTTAAATATCAAAAGTGGCTTTAAAAACCAAAAAAATACCTTTAACAAATAAAAAAGTGACCTTAAGAACCTGAGAAGTGCCTTCAAGAATAAAAAAAGTGCCCTTAAGAATTAAAAAAGTGCCCTTTTTTTCACCACCAGCACCCTGCCCTTTTTTTAACCTTGGAGAAACTCTGCAATGATAATTTAAAATATATATTGGATATATATCATGATAATCCATTGATCATCACTGAACCCTGATAAAGAGAGGCTCAGTTATCATTGGTTAGATTTTCTTAAAACCTTTCTCATCTCAGAGAAACATCTAGAATTGGATTGACTAACTGATTTCCCATAAGACAAAATGGAAAACTGAATTCCTAGGTATTAATTTCTCAAATTATGAATCATGAACAAGAAGTAAGTTTATAAGTCAAATTATTTTGTCTTTTTAACACTTTACCGACCGGTAGCGGTTCGAACATACTATGCCCTTTCACCGCCCGGTCAGTCGCAGATCGTCCGAGACACCGGCTTGGTTTCGACCTAGACTGACGCGTAGGAATATATGCGCTTTTCTTAAACTCTGGTAAAATTGTACGCTTCGTGTTATTCTAGGGTAACGAAATTTAATAAATCTTTTACTTTAACCCCTTGGGGATGAGCGACACGTATACGTGATGCATAAGATGCTGAGAATCCTCGATTATTCCCACCAGTTATTTTTTAATGTAAGATTTGCCTCATTAAATCTTAGCATTTCTGGGATTCAATTAGGTGAAATTTTCTGTTTTGAAAAACTGGTGGTAAAAAGTTAAAAATTCTGTAAAAAATTCTTAAAAATTCGGTTCATATTAGTGTTAAACAATATTTATTTTATCTATTACAATCGTTTACAGTTTATTATTTACATAAAATATACCACAATCCATATAACAATATACTAAATCTAACAGAAAGATCAAAAGTCGATTAATCGACGACCGGTCGGTAAGCGCTGGGGAGCAAACGTCGAATAATCGACATCCGGTCGGTAAGCGCTGGGGAGCAAACGTCGAATAATTGACATCTGGTCGGTAAGCGCTAGGGAGCAAACGTCGATTAATCGATGGCCGGTCGGTAAAGTGTTAAGTACATATCAATTTCAATTACAGAAATTAACATTTACTTCAATCATAATAGTTCAAAACCAGTGTTGAATTCAGAGGGTGGCCCGGGGGAGCTTATATTTTCAATTAAATAAGGATTTGTATTTTTCTTTTATTAAATAGGTACATTTCATATTAATAAAATGGAAGTTACCTGATCATTATTATACAAATGCATTTATGTTTGCAAAGAAATCCAACTAGTGGTATGTGAGATTTGAAATTATGAATTTGGCAGTCTGTGATATCAAGAAGGTTGGTGACCACTGCTCTAATCTACATCCTCGATCTCAAAACACAGAAAATCATACACTTCCATCAGCATTATTAATAACAGGCACATTCTCATAACTCTCTCCAGGACAGTCTACATTATCAACTTCACTTGAAATAGGTTTATTAACTGTAGCAGCATGATACAGCAGATGAATTTGTAAATCAGACTTATAAGAAAATCTTTCACTGCAAAACTCGCAAGCAAAGCGAGAGAGTTTCTTTTCATGGGCTACAAGGTGCTTCTTCAGGCAAGAATTTCGAGTAAACTTTTTGTCGCATATATTACAAATAAAAGGTGTTTCTTGTGTATGAGTTCTCATATGACCAAGTAAATCACCTTTCCGAATAAATCCTTTATTGCAAAAGTTGCAGTTAAATGGTCTTTCATTTGTATGCAACAGCAAATGCATTTTGATGCTACCTTGATGTATAAACTTTTTATTGCATAACTCACACTCATAAGGTTTCTCTCTTGTATGAGATCGTAGATGCACTTTCAAACACGTACTACGAACAAAACCTTTTTTGCAAATACTACAAATGAACGGCTTTTCTTTCGTGTGGCTTCTAACATGAACGAGCATGTCTTCCTTTGTGAAAAATTTTTGTTTGCAAAATCGACAAACAAAACGTTTTTCTTTCATGTGATATCGAAGATGAACTATCAAATTAGAACTTTTAGAAAAAGCTTTCGCACAAACATTGCAAGCGAAAGGTTTTTCTTTCGTGTGGACACGGTGATGAATTTCTAAGCTGGCTTTACTAATAAAACCATTATTGCAAATGTTACAAGTAAAGAGATTCTCTTTCGTGTGAGACCGACAATGCATCTTTAACGTTCTCGCTTGAGAAAATCCTTTACCACATGTTTCACAAATAAAAGGTTTTGCAATTTTATTTATTTCAGTCTCATGGTTTTGTAAGTCAATGTTACTAGAAAATTCTTCATTGCAAACAGGAAAATTTTTTTCCCTGTGAAGAAGCATGTGTTTGTTAAAGTCATTTATATAAGAAAATCTTTCATTACACAGTACACATATGTGAGGAGTTTCAGGAGAATGAATGAGATGTTCCTGTAAATTAGACATTTCAGGAACTTTTTTGATATATAACTTAGAAAGTTTTCACTTAGTATATGATAGTTGAGAAGTTTTCTGAACTGAAATTTTTCTGGAAAATAGCTTATTGTTACCTAATACATTTGTTTTCCCCATTACCCCATTGTTGTGTTTTGTTATTTTTTGCTCTTAAATTTCTCTGTGCTGTAATTTATAAGCGTAAGATTTTCTTCAAGAAGTTTATCTAGGAATCATTCTGTGAAAAAATTTCAGGATCTACATCTCATCTATGATGATTTTTCTCAGAAATCAGTTAAATCCAAATTCAGATATCTGCAATGAAAAAAACATATATAAATTTTAGAACTTTTATTTAAAATAACAATAATTAATAAACAGTCTTATTAACAGATATTATTGGATAAAATTAATAAATACTTTTTAATTTTCTTCCATACTTAATGTTATTTCTATATTTATATTTTTAGTTACATTTACATACATACAGGTAAAGTTCTTTAATCTGCACAAGTTGGGACCAAAGGTTGTGCAGATTATAAAATATTGCGGATTATGGAGTATTATGGATTATGCGTCGTTTTCTTATTTCTGGACAACATTTTAATTTCACATTCAGTACAATATAAAAAGATAAATATGAAATCTAATAATTAGAATAAAAAATGAAACAATTAAAAATGGAATAATAAAAAAAAAAGGAAATATTCAGTGAGCTATGATGAAATATGAAAAATAGCATCTTGGAATATTGAATAATATTTATAAAGTTTTTTGTTTTTCAAAAACAGAGCCAAGTGTTGTCTGTTTTAAAACTCTAAAAAGTTTATCTTGTATTCTATAAACAGTCATTAACTCTTGTTGAAAAATAAAATTCTTGCTCTAAAAAAGTTCAAATATTATCTACCCAAAGCTAGTCCCTAAATGTCCAGTTAGCCTTGGTGTGTTCTGTAATGCAGTTTAGTTTTTACTAGCATATAAAAAAACTATATGTGGTAGATAAAAAAAAATGTTTTATTACGAACTTTTTCTACATTTATTATTTTTTTAAAAACATTTTTGGATCAAGAATCTGTAAATTTGTTTAACTGTTTACATTTGGTAAGCAATGCGGATTATGGGAAATTGCAGATTATGGGTGTGCGGATTATAGATCCTTGACTGTACATACATATCATCTTACATACATCATAAAAAATACATACACGGGTCAATCTACTATTCTATTCACTTACTGTGTCTTCTCTATTTTACACCCTTTTATTTAACTCAACTTGGTTTTATGTATGTACTCTTTACGTACTTTTGGTACTTTGTATGTACAAAGGGCGTTCATTCCATAAAAACTGAGAATAAAATTATAAAAAATCAAAAAATATATTTACAGCAAAAAAATATATCATTCTTTTTCAAAATACCTTCCCTCAGATAATATACAATGGTCCCATCATTCAACCTACTTTTATAAACAACTAGAGAAGCCTTTTTCTTTTCTGGAAGCTGCTTCAAAGAACCCTGCACTGCTGAAATAACTTCAGAATCTGTATTAAATTTTCTGCCACGGAACTTCTCCTTCAACGTCGGAAACCGCCAAAAATCACATAGTGGGAGATCTGGACTGTAAGGGGAAAGGGGCATGATTTTACTATGCATTTTAATTGCATTTACTAAGGCATTACTGAACAGAAGTAGCAACATGTGGGCGAGCATTATCGTGATTGTAACGTTCAATTCCCTACCAGTTCATGACGCTTTCTTGATATGTGTAGTCACAAAATTTTCAAAACTGAAATACCATTAAATGAATGAAATCACCATTCATAGTAGTTTTTTGGAGGCACAGCATGCTGATAGATTACACCTTTATGATCATAGAAAATAATCTTCATGACCTTACCAGCATATTTGGTTTGTCGGATTTTTTTCGGAGACGGAGAATCAGTGTGCTTCCATACACTTGTTGCGGACTGGGTAAGGAGATCAAAATGATGCACCCAAGTTTCATCACCTGTTATTACAGTCTTTAGGAGATTCGGATCATTTCCCCATTTGTTCCCTTTCACAACATTGGTGAATTCTTGTTTGCATTTGTTCTTTAGTAAGGTGATGAGGGACCCATCTGGAACAACCATGGCGAAGTTGTAAATTGTTGCGTAGAATGCGAAATATCGATGTTTTCGAAATGTTAGTTGATGCCGCAATCTCCTTACATGTCATTCGCTGATTTTTTTGCAAGATTTCCCACACAGTGTTAACATTTCTATCATTCCCAACACTTTCTGGTCCGCCGGGCTTAGGAGCCAGTTCTGCAGACAAACGTCCTTTTTTTAAATCCCCATGTCATCTAAAAATCGTAGACTCACCAAAACATTTGTCTTTGTAAGCTTCTTTCAGTAACTTAACTGTTTCTGGAGCTGTTTTACGCAAACAATGGCACAAAACATTTCGTTTCGTAACTCTGAATCATTCACCTCTATTTCTGTAGAACAAATAAAAACAGTTCTTTAAAGAAACATGAAACTAGGAAAATCTGTTTATCTTTGATTTACAGGGACACACAAAAGATATCGGTTACAGTATACTTGCGATAATTACAGTCTATGTGTGATAAGTGCTTTTTTAAGTTTAACTAAATTTTTTTATAGTGTGTGGTGTGTATAAATTCGGTTGATCACATACAGGGATACACAAGGAAATTCGTAAGTATTACAGCTTATGGGAGTGAATTGCTTAGGGTAGTTTTTAATTGTGGTACACATTTTCTTGCTGAACGATAGTTAGTAGACATAGAAGGTTGTGGAAAATAAATAAATTCATATATAGGGCTACTCAAAGAACAAGGTAGATTGTCGTTTATGGTTGGTAATTGCTGGAAGTTTGTTTTAAGTTGCCTTATGCATTTTGTACCTGAATTAAATTTTAGTTTAACCTGGGTTGTCAAAAGTCTTTGGACAATATACAGGGTTGTACAAAAGATTACGAGTGCATTTCCATAGATTGATGAAAATTGCTAAAATTGAATTTTCTAACTGAACTAATTTTTATCATGCTATGTAGTATATATTCAAATCGATAGATCATATACAGGGCTGCACAAAATATATCGACTACATTTTTGAATGGGTGGCAATTGCTAAAAATGGACTTTTAAATGTGTTATGTTTCCCATACTGTATACTTACTTCTTTTACATTATTTTACGGTGAAGTTTCGTTACAGTATTCTGAATGTGTTAGAAAATGTTTCATAATCTATGCCTGATGCAGGATTTTTAATTCTTGTTTATATGTTAATATGTGTATCAAAAAGTAAATCATATATAAAAAAATATTTTGACGGTGTTATGAAAGCTTCTTATTGAAAATATATCAAATTGATAAACATTATAATTTGCTAAATAAACCTATGTTTCTGATCTCATATAACCCATTTAAACAATCTTCAAGCAAAAATCATTCAGACAGGCAGCAAATAGAAATCTTAAATGATATTAAAACAGTCAAAACATCTTAGAAAAAGGAAGAAATGTTTTTAGCCTGTTGTGGGGAGGTGGAGCAAAAATGAGCATTATCTCAAAATGCTCATTTTTGAGATAAAGCTCATTCATTCTCAATTAGCATTAGCACAACTCGTTTGAAAAATATTAGCCAAAACTTTCATGGTACTTCTTTGTTATAGCAGCCTCTACAATTACAGTCTCAGTCAATTTCAACAAATTTGTAGCCAAGCTCATGAAGGACGAGCTTAGCATGCATGTATAATATAGATATAAAAATAAATACCACTGCCACTGCATTAAATAATTGTCAATTCTATCATAACTGACGTAACACTTGATCATCGAATTTTGTTTTCAAAACTTTGTAGAAATTTACTAATAAAGCTAGAACAAATTTTTACAATTTAAAATATTTCTTAGTAAGGACTTAATACCCAAATACCTGCAGGATTATTTCAATCTCTTTTTTAGTCCCAAAAATTGTAATTCAAAATACTGTAACTGATATGTAACATAGTAACTTTTACAATGTAACTGACGTAACATTATGACTTTGCAAAGACAATAATGGTTCTTAACGTAGTTTGTAAACAGTAATTTACAATGCTTTTTTATTATGATTTTATTATACAACATAAAAATATCAAGCTTTCCAATCATACCCTTAAATTAAACATATTATAAATTTTACTTCCCCCCCCCCCCCCCCCCCCCCAAAAAAAAAGAGACTTTTTTTGTGGAATTGTCGTAATATTTTATGTTGGTACGAATACAGTAGATCTTTAAAATGCAATTCCCTATAAAACAACTTCTCAGATGTAAACAATGAATTTTGCAGTTAAGAAGCACCTGCATTCCCACATAGTAAAAAATTGCTACTCTCTAGAGGACTAAATTAGATACACATTAGTTCAACTTTATCTCCTTAATTCAGAGCTTTTTAATGAAAAAAATTGCTATTACAATAACAAATTTTGAGCCCTTCCCGATTAAATGGCCCCTCCCATTTTGTAAACAAATTGGAAAATTCAAAAAATTCTGATAAAGCGCCCTCCCCCCAAAAAACTTTTGCCGCACACGTCAAGATCAATACCAAAAATTTTATCTCGCAAGTATTTTTTTTTTTTCCCCCGACAGATCGGAAAGGCGTGATGATTCTTTGATGTATCGAAAATGTGTACAAACACATCTTCAACTGTTGCCAATCTGAAAAGCAATATAACCAAACATTAGTTTTGCTGTAAATTTATCTCCATGGCGATATGAAGGTAATAAAAATATCGATAGTGAAAGTTTCTCATGAAATAAGTTAAAAATGTATATTTGATGTTGTGTGTGAAATGTTTTGATTAAAAACAATCTATTTATTTTATCAAAGAATTTATAGCCGTATTTAACATTATTATAGAATGAATCACAAAAAAAAATTATCAATTGATTGATCAGTAGATGCCACGTCAAATTTGTAGCGTATTTTGTGTTATCTTTTTTTTTTTTTTCAAAATGTTTTTCTTTTTTTAGTTTATTAAAATAATGCATATTTTGAAACAATTGGCCATTAGCATCCCCCACCACTACCACCCATAGATATCATGTACTACAATTTTAATACTGTGTAAGCACCCCCCTCTGATTGTTTTACGATTTTCCGTCACATTTGGGGGGTGGCGGATTAACAGGATTTTACGGTAAGTGTAACATATTGAATGACATGGTGCAAGCATATTTGGACCATATTTACAACGTAAATTTAACAATGTGAGAAAAGATCTATATTATACAAAAAATTATGATCTGCACAACTCCTGGTAATAAAAAATGCAATATAAAGTTATTCTACTGTATTTTAATATGTTTCAGACATATTTGGCATATGAGCCTCTTCCTGAGGATATTAGTAAGAAATTTATTAAATGGAGAAAGGATTTGTGCCATTTGACAGAATTAAAGATTCCTAGGTATATGATGCTTAATCCTGTATCAGATAGGGATTTGTCCTTTCATGTATTTTGTGATGCATCACAAAAGGCATATGCTACTTGCATTTATCTAAGGTATAAAACCAGAACAGAGGTATCATGTCAACTTGTTCCAGCTCGTGTTAGAGTGGCCCCTCTGAAACCTACATCAATTTGTAGACTTGAATTATTGGCTTGCACTATAGGAGTTAGACTGATGGAAACTGTTAGGCAAGATTTAAAGTTGGAAAATATTCCTTTATTTTATTGGACTGATTCGATGAATACACTATATTGGATTAAGAATGATGAAAATTGGGGGGTATTTGTCATGAATAGAGTAAGAGAAATTAGAAAATATAGTAATCCAGAGAATTGGAAGTTTGTTCCTGGTGATTTAAATCCAGCTGACATTCCTTCAAGAGGATGTTCTGTGGAAAACCTCAAGGTTAAGAATTAGCATGAGGGTCCGACTTGGCTAAAATTTGAGCGAGGCTCTTGGCCAACTTTTGATATTGCTCCGAAAAAGGATGAGGTTGATAGAGAGAGGAAGAAATTAATTGTATCGTCCTTGATTGCTTTGGATGAAGAATTTCCATATTTTACTCGAGTTTCACAGTTTCACAAGATAATTAAAATCACAGCTTGGATAAAGAGATTTATTGAAAATTGTAAAAGTGATAAGGAAGAACGAATGTTAGAAAATTTAAAATGTGAGGAGATTAAAACAGCAGAAGGCCTTGTATGGAAAATCGTGCAAGAAAGTTGCTTCAAATCGGAAAAGGATGAATGTTTATGTCATTTAAAGCCTTTCGTGGATCGATACGGACTTATAAGACTTAAATCAAGAATATTTATGAGAGAAGATTCAGAAGATTTTAGATTACCTATAATTTTGCCATCTGACCACCCGGTTGTTATGAAATTAATAATGGAGAAACATAGACAATTACTATATTGCGGAGTGCAAACATTGATGGCAGTTTTACGTGAGAGTTATTGGATTTTAAGGAGTCGTAAAACGATCCAAGGCGTTTTGAAGAGTTGTGTAAAATGTAAAAGATTTGATGCAAAACCTCACGATGTCCAAATGCCACCTTTGCCAGAAGATAGGATTAAAGATTCTTCCGTTTTTGAAGTGGTGGGCGCCGATCTGGCGGGACCTTTGTTTTTGAGAAATGGATCAAAGTCTTGGATTGTTTTGTTTACCTGCGCCGTGTATCGAGCTATCCACCTCGAACTTGTCACTTCGTTATCTACTGAGAATTTTTTGCTTGCATTCCGTCGGTTTATATCACGACGAGGGAGACCTCAGATTGTGTATTCAGATAATGGAGGTAATTTCGTTTGTTCAAGTTCGCTATTAAAGAAAATAGACTGGGAAAAGGTAACTAAAGATCATACTGTTGAACGAATTACTTGGAAATTTAATCCTCCTGCATCTCCTTGGTGGGGAGGATTCTGGGAACGTATGATCGGATTGATGAAGAATATTCTTAGGAAGGTATTGGGAAATGCGTCATTGAAATATGAAGAAATTGTTACTATTCTGTGCGATTGCGAAAATATTGTAAATTCCAGGCCGTTGACATACATATCTGAAGATCTTGAATTAGAGCCCTTAACTCCTGTGATGTTCCTTCGTGACATAAAATCCGGTGGTGTACCTGATCTGGACAATATAGATGCAAGTTATTTTCAAAAGAGATATGAATATAGAATAAAAATGCGGGAGGACTTGAGAAAATGTTTCCGCTTGGAGTATTTGGGACAACTGAGGAATTATCGGGAAAAGGCAAATCGGTATCCGGAACTCTCAGTTGGAGATATTGTTATAATTGGTACAAAGGAAAAAAGAATAAATTGGCCTCTGGGAAAGGTAATTCAATTGTTTCCAGGAAAGGATGGGATAGTACGCCTGGCAAAAATATGCACTAAATATGGGGAAATACTTCGCCCTGTACAAAGACTGTACCCATTACAGGCAAACTTTGATTCGAATAAATTTTCTCTGAGAAATATCAAGTGTGCTCCTAGTAAGAAAACGCCAGAAAATAAATCTCTCGATCATGTTGTTCATGACGAGAATTCTCCTAGAGTGTCTAAATATGGACGATTAATTCGAAGACTAGAACGTTTAAACCTAATGAACTTGTCCTCGACTGTGGTTGAGTTTCAGAATGGAAAAACTCAACGGGGGGAGTATGTTGCGGCAAGCTCCATTAGTCACTCTTCGCACTTACCTCTGAATTGGATTGAGAGTTTTGTAAATCCCGAGTTTTTCGATACCAGTAAGTTGATGACCGGCTCCATCTAAAACACTTCGTAGCCTCCTGAATTGAACTGAAATTTCCGTATGTTTCGGGGTTTTGGTACCCTGAATCAGAGCTGAAGCTGCTTGTTTTCGTTAAAACTGAAATGAACTGGTAAACCTTTTAGATTGTTTTATTTTTTTATGTTGAATTTGTACAGAGTTGTCTCCGGTGTTTTAAACTGCATTTTTAATATGAAGTTTTTGAGGTTTGTGATGCAGAAATATTATAATGCTGTTTTCTGTACATTAATTTGAAATAGATAGTTTTAAAGTTTATGAGTTTAATTGGTATTTATTTAGTTCATGAGTATAATTTTTTGTAGATAGAGATATAATTGAATTCAATCATATTCGGCAGTACGAAAGAGAAACCTGGCTTGTATTTAGTTGAAAGAAAGTAAATAGATTTAGTTAGAAATATAATTGGAAATATATGGTAGAAAGCCGGGTTTCGACATTTAATAGCCTTATTATTTGGCCATGTTTACAAAGTAAGTTTAAGGATGGGTGAAATGTTATCTATATAACGCGAAATTCTATACGACGCACAACTTCGTGTTTTTAGGTTTATGTTATAAAAGTCTTCTACTGTATAGTTACAATATTTCAAAAGAAGTTTATACTAATCTTTCATAAAATTTTTTTACAAAGCTTCAGAAGAATATATTTATAAAAAAGTCCAGAATGCTATACAAAATTAAATTTCAGTGAATTTGCATGTATATTATAGGTGCAGATTCTCGATTGCCAGTCGCCATGTAGCAACTAAATTTTTTGCTTTGCCCACTAACTTTTGATGTCTAAGTCGCCATATGTTTTACAGGAATGCCCTTTTTCTGCCAAATAGCATTACATTTCCATTTTTATTATTATTATTTTTAACCAAATCCACAGAATTTTCTACAGAATTCCGCAATATTTACCGCTTTTTTCGATTGTCCATAATAACAAATATGATTAAATATGGATGCCACATTTCCGACGATATGCAAATTTCCAGTCTTCCTTTAAAAAAAAAAAAAAAAAAAAAAATCTATGAAGTCTGCAGAATGAGGAAAAAAAAATCACATTCATATACAGCACAAATGAACTCAGCAGTGGTGTTGGCAGCATACCGCAATTAGTCCACGATGCAGAAACATTTGTCCCAGGAAGAGAATAATTTTAGGGTCTCACTCATTAAATTTATAGTTGCAGGATTATTCAGATATGTTCTTACAAGTAGATACTAGATATCAACTGTGATTCTTCCACAAATTAACGGAATGCCTCAAATTATTATTATTTATTATTATTTTTTTTTAGCAGATCTCCACAAAATCAATTCATCAATCGGTCATGAAGAGAAATAAGGAATTTCTTCAATCGAGCGTAAACTTTGTGAAAATGGTCACAGAAAAATCTTGCAAATTTCATCGATAGCTCGGCAAATAAAACAATGAATTTCACAAAATAAAACTGCAAATTCTGTCAATCGGTTGCAAAATAAAACCACGAATTTCCTCAATCGATCTAAAAAAACCCTCGCAAATTTAATCAATCAGTCGCTGAAAAAAAATGCAAATCTCATCAACTGATTGCAGAAAAAAATTCATCAATTGGTCGCACAAAAAAATCGAGAGTTTCTTACCAAACGATCATGAAATAAAATTGTAAATTTTGACAATTGCTTGTGGATAAAAACCGCGAATCTCATCAAGCGGTCGCAGTAAAAGATATGCATCTGTCCCCAATCGATTGTAGAAAAAATTGTGACTTTTGTTAATCGGTCACGGAAAAAACAACGAAATTCGTCAATTAATCACAGAAAAAAGTGTAAATTTTGTCAATCAGTTGAAAAAAAAAAAAAAAAAAAAAAAAAAAAAAAATCAAATTTTGTCAATTAGTTACAGAAAAAAAATCATGAATTTGTTCAATTAATTGCAGAAAAAGAAAACCGTCAATTTATTGCTGAAAAAAACACGAATTTCGCCAATTAGTTGGGGGAAAAAAGAGAATTTCATTGAATGATTGTGAAAAAAGTCGCGAATTTCGTCGAACAATCGTGAGAAAATATCACGAATTTTGTCAAAAAGTAACAATAATAAAACGGCAATAAATAAGAAAATCGGCAATCGGTCATGAAAATTGCAATTTAATGTCTCCATAGATATATATATATTAAAAAAAAAAACTTTTATATCCGTAAAATCTCCTTCCCAACGAAAGTTGCAACGAAGTTTATAGTTTTCGATCTTTTTCCATCAACCCACACTCACAATCATATTTGTATGTCAGGAACTGTTAAATTAATTTTATTAAAATCTAAAACCTAAAAGAAAATAAATCCGCTCCATATTTTTTATTTTGAGTATTATAGACATATTTTTTTATGCAAATGCCCATGTTGAATGTTTATTTTTCAGGTACAAAAAATACTTTACTAGGGGGGGGGGAGCTTATTTATAGAACAAAAAACATTAGAGACTAGCTTATTCATAAAATATTCAGGCCTTACATTACAAACATTTATTCCTATAAACTGTATTATACAATTATGGTGGGAAGATTCTATAAAATTCTATCGCCCAAATTTAATGAAGAAAAAAATAACTTATTAATTTGTGTAAATTTTAATTAAAATTTTAGTGTTAGTTACTTTTAAGCTTTAATAACAGACAATATTTTTGCTAAATTATAACATTTTAATGGATTGAATGTTTAATTCAACGTAATTTTGCATAAATGTAGTTACTTTTCATAAGAACAATCTGGTTTAATTATATATACAAAACTGATATCTATACTCTTTTAAACATACTCAGAAAGAAAGATAAAGAGCAAAACATATAACAAACTTTATTTTTTTGTAGCATTTCAGAGCGATCTATTTAACACAGCAAACTATTGCTTTAAATATAGGGAAGACTGACACAGTGGACCACTTTTTCAGTTAATTTTTTTTTTCTCTTTAATGGATAAACCGATATGCATGAAAATATTTTTGAATATTCTTTAAATCTATACATTCATCATAATTTTCTCAGAACATAGTTTTCAATACACTTTTCAAAAAAAAAAAAAAAAAAATTTTAATGCACCCGTAAAGTGGACCAGTGGGCCCCAGAAGTGGGGCACAGTGGACTGCTATTAGGTATTATCTGAAATACAATATAAATCTATTTTTCATTAATCTAATTATTTTTTATTGCCTCTTTACCTGCAAAATAACATAGTAATATACAAATTTACAAGTAACATTTTGAAACAAAAACAAAACAAAAAAATTAATTATATTTTGAAAATAATAACAGATTACTACAAGAACAATTGCAATTTAGTTGAAGTTATTACTTAAGTACAAAAAAATCAGCGCACATTAAAATTTGCAAATGAAATTCCAAAATACTTATGAGTAAGATTGAGCCTGGAATTTTCCAGAAATACTTTTGGGTCTGGGAGCAATATTATGAAATCATGGACATCAACAACAGATTCCTCTACAGTTTCGGGGAAAATAAACTGATTTCCATTCAATTTGCGTCTCATGAATCTTACTTGTTGAATAGAATCATCATCAATTAGACTAGTTATATTTATCAAAGGCAGTAAATACAAAACAAAATATTTCTTACTATGTTAAACAAATTGTTATTTTTCTTTGTTTACTTTATTTTACAGTTAAATAACTACTTTAAAACAATATTTCTTTATAGAAAATGAGCAATTATTAAATATTTTGAACATTCTGCATTACAGGAGCAGAGTGGATTGTGGACCACTGTGCCCCAGGAGTGGGTGGTCCACTCTGCCCCATGTTGAAGTGCAATAAATAATCATACTAATATTGTTTATAGCTTTCTTTTAAACATATTAACTTTACAGTTAAATAAAAACAAGTGTCTTAGCTTTGCTAAAAAGCTGTTTTATCTTATTTATCAACAACCTTTAATTACTAAAAAAATAAAAATATGATGATGAAAATTTTTACTTTTAGAAGCTCAAAACAACCAATCAGTATAAAATAGTTCAATCTGAGCTAAACATATTTTTTGAAGGCTATAAATAATCAGTCCAGTGCTTTTGTCTATTAGGATAGAAGAGAAGCTTAAATTTTTTTTAAATAAATAAAATATTAGGGGCTGGTCCACTATGCCCATAGGTCCAGTGTGTACCGGCCTCCCCTATTCGAATAGTAGTGTTCTTCATAACAATTTGAGTCTAGTAATTTTACATAATCTGTGATAAGATTTTTTTAAAGATAATTTTTCTATAGAAAAACAAATGTTTGAAGTGTGTTTTGATTTTTAAAGTACAGAATAATCTCACACATTTTTTTTATACATACTTTTGTATGACAAAATTAAAATAAGAAACATGATTTTACTAATATTCTTTAATACGATGATTGCTTAGCTATTACATACATATATATATTTTTAACTGTATCTTCCCAAACTTTTATCTTCTGAATGTACACAGTTTTAAGATTTATACTGTACTTAATATTCAAATTTTTTATATAAGCACTATTGGGTACTTTTCGGTTAGCCGGATGCCAGTGATGTATGTACATACAGTGAAACTTCCATTTATCGAAGTCTCATCGTTACACTTAACCATTTCGTTATGAAGAAAATTCGTTAAATAGAAATCACCTTAAATTCATAAAACTCGTATACACATAATACACATAAAATGAAAAATACAGATACAATAGAAATATTTGAAAAATGTACTTTAATTTGGACAGTCATTTTTTTTAATGCAATGTAGATATATGAGAAAAATTTAATTAGAATAATGTCTAAAAAACACATAATAAAGAGAAGTAAACAAAACCTGAAACATACCTTTTTATTTTTGTTTAAATATGTGTATTTTGATTAAATAATTAAAATAGGTTCATTTTCATACAGTCCGCTGAAATAAATTCATACATCCATTGCAACAACAACCTCTCCGTTTGAATACTGTATACACGAAAGTGGAATAACCTGCGTTATATAGAATATGTTTTTCGTAATATGGAGATTAATTTACATGTAAATGGCGTTGAAAGTCAAGGTTCTACAGAAAATTTCGTTAAGTAGAAAACTTCCTTAAATAGGGACTTCGTTAAAGGGAAGTTACACTGTATATAAATATATATGTACATACATATTTATATATATATATTCATGCATATATGTGTATATATATAGGAGAGATGGGGGATGAATGGGACAAGAGATGGATGGGACATTCTCAATATTTCAGGCAATAAACTTTTTTTTTAGTTGCTTCCTATCCTCATAGATTTCACTAGCATAGTGTGCTTCAGAACCAAAAGCAAGAGCACATGGCTGTTTTCAGTTTTCTTCAAATTTGCATTTCCTGAAAACTCTGCTGAAAAGTAACTTTTTTTATACTTGAAGTTACTTAAATATCTTATGCAATATAAACAATTAAGATATGTTGTAGTTTTTTATTTAAAGGCTCAATATTGGTAATTAAAATGAATGCATATTAACCATTGTGACAAAATAATTTTTGAGACAAAATGGTTGACAATTGAATATATGCTTCATGGGGATGATTGGGACATTTCAAAAGGGTGGAATGGAACTGTCTCATTTATCCCTAGAGGATGCTGAAAAATATATTTATTAAGTAAATAATATTATATAGGTTGATAAATTAATACTTTATATTTTATATATATTAACACTTTTTTAACATTTCATCCTCATTGTAGCCATCGTCTTCAGTCCACCGTTTTTGGGGCTTTTAAGACAAAGCTGAGATGAGTCCAAGATCATTGACTAACAAATAATCCTGGAGATCATATTACAATTTATAATATCTCAGCTTTTGCCAAGGAGGCATTTTTGTCAGCTTTTAGGCCTTAACATTGAATACGGGGAGGAAAATGTTTGTGCCCCATTCATACCTGCTGTGGGGATGATTGGGATATAGAACTTTTTTCTTAATTTAATTTATATATCTGTATAATAATAATCTTGAACAAATATTGTGCATAAGATGTAGTCAAACACTTAATGTATGACATGCAATATATAATATTGATAATAACTTATATAAAATAAATATTTTTGTAAAAATGTCCCATTCATCCCTTATCTTGGCTTAGATGCTTTACACTCACGCTAAAAAAAAAAAAAAAAATTAATCGGTTAAAAAAAAGAAAAAAGTCGCCAAATTTAGGGGATTTTTTCCTTTAATGGCAACCTAGCCATTGTATTAAGTTATTCGTTTGGCGCAGTCTTGGAAATCGCGCCAACCAAACAGTCGCCAATCTTTTGTTTACATTTTAGCGCGAGTGTAACACATCTGTTCCCTTATCTCCCCTATATGTATGTACGCATACATATATATGTGTGTGTGTATATACATGTATATATATCACTGGCGCCCGGCTAACTGAAAAGTACCCACTATTGTTTTTATTCATTTGTTTCTTGGATTTAGGAGCCACTGGCTCCTTCCAGATTTTGGGATATGCACCTATAATGTATATTTGACATATAAAATTATTGCTACGTAATAAGAAAATGGTGTTCTTAAGTTTTTTGTTTAAAAAAATTTGGAACACATGTGTTATACTCATGCACAGATGTTTGGCGACATTTGGATTGACGTGATTCCTGAACACGTGCCAATCCAATAACTTAGTACAATAGCCAGGTTACCATTAAAGGAAATAATCTTCAAAATTTGATGACTTTTTTCCTTTTTATAACGGATTAAAAAAAAAGGGAGTATAAGACATCATAGCCAAAAATTTAAAAGATTGATAATTTAATTTAAAATGCACAATTACACATTAATTATAATCTAATAAATCTAAAAAGCAAACGTTAATTACATGGTGGCACAATTAATTTCATAGAATACTTCGCTGTAGAATTGATCAAATTAAAAAAATAATAAATTGTTGAACATTAATTACAATACGTGTATATCCTTATTGTTGTTTTCTATATACAAATTGAATCTGTTTGTATATAAAAATTGATAAATAGCTCCTTTATGTTAAATAAATTGTATAAATAAATATTGAAAAAAATTGCTCTTGTATATTAAACACTGAATAGGTTGCCAGAAAATATGTATGAAAAATTTCCTTTTATCTCCAATCCCATTCTGCCTATCTCGCTAAGTCCCCTACACTGGAATAGTACCTTTTATACTTTTTACGAAATTCAACTTTCAACACGGTGAAACTAATATTTCAGACTTTATAGAAAAACGTCTTGTTTCATAAGTACCTATGAGTTAAATTTTTATTGGAAACTGCTTAGGAAAGCCAGTAAAAAAGCTTTACAACATCTTCTTACGTTTTGTTTAGGTTTCTCGGTGGTATAAACAAAAATGCTTTGTACTATTTTTAATTACAAATCCAACCAATAATAGAGTAATTATAACGTCTACAAAATGCACTAATTTGAATGAAGGCGAAAGTCCAAGTGATTATACATGTTTACCTGACAATTTAATATGCACTCTCATTAAATTCTTGCTTTAAATATTCGCCGTTTTATAATATACTACTTAATTTCTCTAGTGACTCTTCTTAAATACAAAAAGGCTAATAAGAAGCTCATGGTCATGCTCATGGAGTGCAATGTAAACAAAAGCAAAAGAAACGGAAACACACATATATATTGCCATCAGCGAAAATCTATCTATGGTTAAAGTCATGGAGCTACATTCACACGGAGGAACACAATGCAGCTTGCAAGGATTTGTTTACTCAAATCTGGTGACTGTAAAAATAAAAACGTTTTGAGGATAGAAGCTTGGCGAGCCTACCATGTCATAATCAAACTCGCCCAGGTGAGTATCGCCAACTTCTAGAATGTAGGTTTGCCGAAGTTTGGACAAAAGTGTCGCCGATGTAGCCTAAGCACAGTCTAATCTGAGCAAACAAAAGTTGTTGTTGTTTTTTTTTTTTGGGGGGGGGAGGGGGGGGGTAGATTTCCAATCTCACTTCTCTCTTGTAAAGATATTCTAGATTTAGGTCTTGGGTCAACCAGTGAAAATAGGAGCAAATATTTAGCCCAATTACAAATGACTGAAATGCTGTAGTGGCACGATTAAGCAGTTTAAAGCAACTTATATCATATTTACTAACTCCATATTGCTGTTATTTTATTTCATTTTTATTTATTTTGCTGTTAAAAATTATCGGCACGCATTCAGTATGAAATCTGGCAACTGTCCAGTTTTAGCTTCGTTCATGAAGATCAGGTTGCCCCAGAAACCAGCACATATTCTTTCAGTACACCCCAAAATAGTTTCAAACTCTGAACAAGCAACCCAGTTACAAGTGAAGCCCTCATCTACACGAAATATGAACAATAGAAACTTTATTCAACTAGTAAATCTGCAGATCAGGAGCCTCAACGTCAGCTTTAAAAGTCATTGTTTTTTAATTTCACTTTTCATATTATTTAGCATCTTACAATCCGCAATTTAATTTTTTTTTTAATTACATACATATTTATAAGGCATATAAAATCCTTCGAAGATTTCAGAAATTAGAAGCTTTAAATTAAACACGGTTTATGCAATGATATTCTGAAATTCTTATGAACTTTTTATTCAGGTAACTTTTTAGATAAAAAGAATAAACTTGTATTAAAATAAATTCTTCATTTCTGTCAATAGAATACAAAAATTATTTTTTTGACAATACAATATTGCAGCAAAATAGTGCGAGTTACTTGAAATTTATTATTTTGATAGTCTTTGAAATATGGTTGCTAAGCAACTAATAAATTAAAGAGTAATGTAAAAAGAAATGCATTTTAAAATTTGTAAAAAAATATGAAAATAAAATGTTCTATGTTACCCGAACAGATGCAAAAAAATTTCCAATAATTTAAACAAACAATTTCTAAATTCTAATGAATGTATCAACAAATTTTCAAAGCTATGGGATATATATTTAAAACCTCTATATGGGAAATTTAGCATTAGAAATTTTACGTTTAAATCCATTATTGAAATATGCGATTTCCATTTCAGTTAAAAATGAAATTTGAAAATCGTCTGCATTCCCATAGGAATAAAGCATTATGACCTAAAATGAAATTTTCGATATTTTTCAAACGAATAAACGAAATGTAACTAAAAACTATACAGCTAATTCTGGATACCTCACCAGCATACCCACCAAAAATCAACCTAATAGGACGATTTTTACGGCAATTATAGCGGAACAGACAGACAAACAAACAGACAGAAACCAAAAACTTTTCGCGTCTCCAGAGTGAGCCTCTACTAGTAAATCTACAGATCAGAGGCCTCAACGTCAGCTCTACAAATCCCTCATTTTTAACATTATCTGTATCTTCTTATGTGACCTATATTCAATTTACGCATTCAACGTTTTTATTATTTTCATTTGGACAACTGATTTGGTAATAATTTTTTAGTAGTTAAAATAAATTCTCATCTATTTCATTTAAAAAAGCATATTAAAAACTTATGTAACCCGAAAATTAGCTATTTTTAATAAAACTTCGCGTCAAAATAATGCGATTCACTTGAATTTTCCTTTGTTGATATTCTTTGAAATAGAGTTGCTTAGCAACCATTTAATAAAAGAGAGAAAAAAAATGCATTGGAATCTTTTGTAAAGAATGAGAAATTAAAATGTTTGATATATTTCGAAATTAATGCATAAAATGTCCTAATAATTTATTCAATTAATTTCGAAATTCTAATAAATATATTGGCAAATTTTCACAGCGATAGGATTTAATTAAGATCTCCTTTTCGTAAATTTAGAATCCATAATTTAGCATTTACAATTATCCCAATGCGACATTTTCTTTTCGGTGAATGTTAAAATTAAAAAAAATCGTCTGACTTTCCATTGAAAAGCATTATGACCTAAAAAGAAATGTTCTATATTTTTCGAACGAATGAATCAAATATAACTAAAAACTATACAGCTAATTCCGGGTACCTCACCAAAAATCAGCCTAATCGAACTTTTTTTACGGCAGTTATCGCGGAACAGACAGACAGACAGACAGACTGACTGACAGACAGAAACCAAAAACTTTTCGCGTCTCCACAGTGAGCCTTCACTGACGTTTCGGCAATTATTACATATATACTTATACGCATATAAAATAATTCGAAGGTTTCAGAAATTAAAAACGTTAAATTAAACACAGTTTATGCAATAATATTCTGACATTCTTATGAACTTCTTATTCTATTTTTTAGATTAAAACAATACATTTCTTCAGGGGGCTCTGCCCCCCTGAACTCCCCGTAATCTTATTACATTTATATTGGTGATTTCCTATTGTTTGTGTGAATGATTCTAGTATATCTTGGATTTCGTTCTACACAGTGGTTTTATTAGGATAAGCAAAAATTCAGAAAATAATTTCATGTTATCCTAGTACCTAAATAGCAATATTTACTTACCTGCCAACCACGAAACACTCGCATCTGATAGATAAGTTGAATAATATCTCATGTACAAAAGCAACTTATGGAAATGTAAACTGAATCTACTGTATTTCACTTATATCTATTGCAGAAATCTAGTGTTGTTACAATTTTTGTTTCGGAAAAACAGTTTTGATGGTCATTCTATAATATTTATTTTACATACGTACATCTTGTTCTAACTCGATGGCAATAGCATACTAAAATCTCTCAAAAATAGGCTTATTTGAAAACTTTTAAACCTATTGTGTAATCATTCATAATCGTGCCCACTGTCAATTCACTAAATAGCAACCGTGATTTGGCGCTATAAAGTATTTTTTGTGATAACTTTTTATGAACTCAGTTTCCAGTAATTGTGCTATTTCAGGCTGTATGGAAGCGTTTTACTACGCTAATTTCTTTAGATTAACCATCTCGTTGTACGAGATATTATATCCTATTTTAAAAATAATACTAATTTTCAACCACGAATAATCCACATCTCTTCCAGAAATGAATAATATCTTAGTAAAAATGCTTCGGTTATCATTCTGTAGTTAAAAGGTAACTTGTATCAAAATAAATTCTCATTTATTTCAATAAAATATTAAAATCACCCAATAAAATATTGGGGCAAAATAGTCTGAATTATTTGAATTTTATTATTTTGATATTCTTTAAAATTTAGTTGCTAGGTTACGGTTAAATTAAAGAGGAAAATAAAAATAAATGCATTTTAAAAATTGCAGAAAATGATAGAATAAAATGTATTATATTATTAGAACAGATGTATAAAATTGCACCAAAAATTATACACCTAATTTAAAAAATCTGACGAATGTATTAACAAAATTTCAAATTAATTTGAATAATTTAAGACCTGACTTGATAAATTTTAGCCTTCATAACTTACCGTTTAAATACATTAATCAAATGCGACATTTTATTTTCAACGACTGAAAAAATTCAAAATCGTCTGAATTCCCATAGGAAAGCATTATGATAAAAAAAGAAATGTTCTATATTTTCGGAACGAATGAACCAAATGTAACTAAAAACTATACAGCTAATTCCAGGTATCTCACCAACAGACCTACCAAAAATCAAACTAATCGGATCATTTTTACGGCAGTTATCGCGGAACAGACAGACAGACAGACAGACAGAAACCAAAAACTTTTCGGGTCTCAACAGTAAGCCTTCACTGACGTTTCGGCAACTATATAGTGTTACTCAATCTTAATATTACTTATTACTTAATATTACTTATGATTAAATTGAATTTCTTTTATTTTACAAATACTTTTTTAAATATAAAAATCGCCGTTTTAATAATGTGAAAATTAGCCGCAGTATTTTTATAGCTCTATAAAATATATATATATATATATATATATTTTTTGTTTTTTTTTACTGCGTTATATATATATATATATATATATATATATATATATATATATATATTTTTTTTTTTTTTTTTTTTTTTTTTTTTTTTTTTTTTTTTTTTTTTTTTTACTGCGTTATATATATATATATATATTAAACAATATACTTTTTTCACATCAGTTTGGTGAATTATTTTTCAGATTCTTTTTATTTTGCGGGATTTCCTCGCGCGTATTCATTTCTATTACATTTTTCGGCGTATAACGCGCAGATGAAACAAGCATGCTTAGATCCAGAAAATTTATTTAAAACTAAAGTGACATGAGTAACGCGCGTTCGAGTAAGTTGCTACATTTTCTTAAATAAAATGTCTGGGGGAATAAGCCTAAACATTTTTTTTTTCTTTTTTTATCGGAGGATAATAAATAATCCAACACATACTACAAATAAATATTCTAAGTTTTACACCAGAAATATCATAGTGTTTTCGTTTAATTCAATAAACACCCAATTTCATCATTAGTTTTCCACAATAAAGATACTCCAAAATCAAAAACCAGCCGCCTACTCGGCAGCTTGTGTAAAATAGGCATATGTGCAGGTGCCTGATTTAGGACAGGGCATTCGGGGCATGGGCCCAAAGCCTAAAATGCTACTGAAGATTTTTCAGTTATTGACCAAAACTGTTTTAACTGTCAAAAAACAAAATTAAATAATAATAAAAAAAAAAACTGTTTGTCAAAGATTGTCTATGATTTGTCTAAGTAACTTCATTTTTTCCTGATTGTCTTCTAACAATTTATGTTTAGGAATGTACAAAACTCCGTTTTTGGGATCGCCATATTATTTCATTTTTATTTATTTAACGTTTAAGCCCCGTGGTTCTGTTAGTTACTAGTATTATTATTTTTTTTTCTGTCAAAGCTTGTATTTGAAAGAAAAAGTTATTTGATTAATAGGATATTCTAATACATATTTTAAGGAATTATAGCTTTTGCTGCAGTAAATGTATTATTAGTAGTTGCATACTTTATCATTCCAGATATATGTACTTGCACAGAGAAAGGTAATCAGCACCACACAGTTTATTATAAAATTCAATTAAAAATTCATCAAATAATTATTTAAAAGTAAATTAATTATTATCAAATTTCATTTTTTAATTGATATTTTAAAGAAATTATTAAAGTCAATAGCTTATCTTAATAAGTACTGCTTTCGATATTATATTTATTTTTATTCAAAGGCCTCTGTAAGCATCGGTGCTGCCCCCATACGCATCTGTGTCCAGAGCTCCCAAATTTGTATCGGTCCCTGCATGTGTGTACCGGTGTTGTTTGTTGCAGACATAAACAATCTGCACAGTACGTCGTGTGTAGTGTATAAATTATATAGATCGCATACAGGGCTACAACAGGCAGTACCCAATTTGCAGTACAGGATATAGATAGCAGTTGCTGAAAATGGATTTTTATTGAGTTATGCGTTTTTTTAAGTTGCTTATTTAGATATCTCAT
Organism: Maratus michaelseni; assembly: GCA_963931845.1. Lineage (NCBI taxonomy): Eukaryota > Metazoa > Arthropoda > Arachnida > Araneae > Salticidae > Maratus > Maratus michaelseni. The sequence goes on along the minus strand of OZ007600.1, from coordinate 26,403,111 downwards.
CTCATTCTAGGAAAAAATGAAATTTCTTACTAATATCTTGTTAGTGTTGTAAAGTGTTTCATAATCTATGTCTGATGTGATGCATGTTTTTTAAATTTTTGATTTCCCTACCATTAACGCGAGGGGGTTACCTATGGGCGTTAATATTACATTACCGAAGCATTTTTGTCAACGGAATATCAGGCTTCCAAAAAGGAAAGGTGTGGTGAGGAGTTTACACACAAGAATCTACAAATGCATGTGAAATGAAGCAGTGCCTTCCTCTCCCTTATTGAATGGGTGATATATATATATTTTTTGGTCGTGGTAATTATTATAATACCACAAGTTAAATGCAGTGAATTTTTATTAAAAAAAAAAATATATATTGCACATTACAACGTTTAAAATATGTTTGTGAGTGAAAATCATATCTTCTAAATCTAAATGCTTCGCAAAAACTTTGCTGAAGAAGTTTCCTGTGGCTATTTTTAGAAATAAATAATTTACATTTGCTGCAAAAAATTATTACTAACGCCACAATTTGTAAATAGTTTAATATTTATTTATTTCACACCAATTATAGTGATAGTCAACTGCTTTCATCGTTCGATCTTCAAATATGCGGATGAACAGTCCGCAGTACTAACTAATCTTGGGAAGCTGCAAAGAGAAGACACAGCTCCTAAAAGGCGTAACTATTGCCATTTAATCTTTGATGCCGTAATCTTATTGGAAAATTAAATATCTCATTTGCATTTCAATATTTTTTTTTTTTTTTTAATTTAATTTTATTTTATTTTATTTTATTTTTGGCATGGGATAGCTGAGGTCGATCTCTACGATCCGCTTTTTACTTTTTCGATTTTGTTTGGGCGTTTTTTTTTTATGAAAATACTTTCATTTTCGTATTCTTATACCTAACAATGCGTCTCGGTCTCTTAGACAGTACAATATAAAGAGCACTGTTGGCAAAAAAGACCACTTAGAGGAGATGAGAGTTTTGCCACTCCCTGTAAAAAACGAAGAAGCGAGTCACCTTAAACACATCGTTTCGAACATTCAAAATTGCATTATTTGCATTTCCCCTCTCCCTCTGGTTTTCTATTTATTAATACTTTTTATTATTTTTGATGTCATCCTGCCTAAGCGTTTGGCATCGGGTATAGTTCACCTACTCATCATTGTTATTTTTTCTGTATAGTTGTATTTATTTAAGGTCATAGATCATAATTGTATCCAATTTATATAAAGAAAAAAATGTATGGCCCTGGGGCCTTTTTCCCCACTTTCTCAGTGTTTGCTTGCTCCACTTACAAGGAGAGTGCCAAGCTTGGTAATCACAGATTTTGATTATTTTTATATATGTTGTAAGGTAGAAGCCCCTTAGTCTCAGGTTTAATGGATTTTATACAACGCTCCTTAGTTCTCGAGAAATGGGGGGTCTAATATTATAACACAACTTAAATACTTACTTTGTAACGAAATAACTACGTTGGTCATAGCTCAGTTGGTATGGCATCTGCTTGTTGTTCCGAGGGCCCGGGTTCGATGCCGGAATGCGCTAAGTTTATTTTTCTCATTTTTTAAATAAATGTACTTGTAATTATAATTTAATAATCTCAATAAAAAAATTTGTTAACATAATTAAATTTTAATCAAGCATTTTTGATTTTTTTAAAAATCACTTTTAAAATGTATTCCATATTATACTTTATTAATGCAACGATATTGAACAATTATATCAATTCGTGATTGTAAAGAAACATCATTTATAAAGTCGATGCGATGATAATACCACTCTGTTTTAAAAGTATGAAGCATAATTATATTAAAATTTAGCATAATAATTAAATTACAACATATTTATGTTTATTTTATTGTAACTAGAGGGCGCCACGACATACTTTGGTTATTTATTTATTTTTTAGTTTGGTGCAGTTAAGTGGTTTTTGTTTTCAATCTTTATCGCACAAGTGCGTATCATTCTATAACAGCTTATGATCGTATAAAAATGGAAGAAGCAAGCCGTAGTTCACAAGAAGATCAATCTGAAGTGTCGGGATTCGATGAAAATCAGAAAAATGATGTCACAAATGCGTTGAAATATTGTAAAATTTTATTGCAAAACAATGGATTTTTAACAAATAATCCAGCATCTGAAATATCTTCGTTTTCTATTGTGATGGGAGAAGAATTCTATAATTCAATAGTAAATATGCAGATTTTTTAACGATTTTTGAATTTTACTAGTCAATAATAGATCCAAATTTTTTAAAGCTCTTTAAATGATGAGAAATGTTTAATAATGGTTTAAAAGTCAAAAATGCTAAATTAAAAGTTAATTATGTTAACAAAAATTTTTATTGAGATTATTAAATTATAATTACAAGTATATTTATTAAAAAAAAATGAGAAAAACAAACTTAGCGCGTTCCGGCATCGAACCCGGGACCTCGAAACAACAAACAGACGGCATGCCAACTGAGCTACAACCAAGGTAGTTACTTTGTTACAAAGTAAGTATTTAAGTTGTGTTATAATATTAGACCCCCCATTTCTCGAGAACTAAGTAGCGTTGTATAAAATCCATTGAACCCGAGACTAAGGGGCTTCTACCCTACAACATACATAAAAATAATCAAAATCTGTGATTACCAAGCTTGGCACTCTCCTTGTTAGACAGATTCCAATGCTCCAGAATTTGCCCGACATATTCCGAAACTTGCTGAATTCATCTACGCATCTAGATCATCCGATCTCTTCTCCTTCGATCATAAACCTTCTAATATACTACTAGTATCTTTGCTCTGAGCCTTCGATGTAAAGTTAACGCAGGCATTGCGATCTGCGTCGGTATTTCACTAATTCTGCATTGGTCCATTGAAGGAGTTGCCTGTGACTATCTTTAGAAATGAATAATTTACATTTAGTGATAAAATATAATACTCATACCATTATTTGTAATTAGTTTAACATTAATGTATTTTCTAACTATTCAACTCTCATACAGGGGGTGGAGTTATTTTTAACTGGGAATCCCATCGAAACACTCAACCGATCCACCGTTCATTCTCTAGTCTAGTTCTAACAATATAGTGTTACAGTGTCTAGAATAATATAGTGTGGAAATCAACGGGCGAAAACGTATCCAAATAATTACAAATCCACCAGAGGGCGCTATGATCCAGTTTATTGCTACGAATGAATAGAAATCCAATGTGTTTTCAGATATTTATGATGCAATTTAAGCTACGGGAAATTTATTTTTGAAAGATAAATTTTGCGAAAAATAGAATTAAAAAGATTTATGTTGTAATACGCGATACATTAGGAATAAATTTCAGAACACTTTATTTTCAGATTGCTCAATTATTATAAACAATGCAATCTCCGTACACACTTTTTTTTTTTTTTTTTTTTTTTTTTATAACATTAAGCTTTACTTATAACAGCAATAAGAAACTATTTCATAAATTTTCATATTATTACAGGTTTAAGCACTAATAAAACTTGCCAGATGATCCTCCCACACAATCTTTTATTTACTTTTTGTTTTGATTTTAATAAGCTAGTTAATTGAAACTGTCATATACATGTAGTAACTAATTTTTGTGTAACGAGTGTAAGTACATAGAAAAAGTATTATAGTAAATAAATATCAAGCTTTTATAATTATCTTATGTTGTTTGACAATTTAATATTTCTTGTTAGAAACAAAGAAAATCAGTAACTATCTTTTTAATTATCGTATTAATTTCAGACTGGAAATATTGTCTGGTATTTGATACGTAAAATTAATTAAAGAAAAATAGAATTTGCAGAACCAACTAAATGACAATAAAAATTAATATATCAGTTTTTTTTTTTTTTTTTTTTTTTTTTTTTTTTAATGTTGAAATCCAAAAAAAAACATTAGTTTATCAAATTTTTGTTTAATTACAAATTTGCTTTTAAATATAAAAAAAATTCAGTTGATGTTCGTCATAAAATATGCCAACTGACATTGAAACTGCAGCAGTAAAATATTTTAAACACTTAAAAGCATAAAATATAAATAAAAAATAGAGTAATATATATAAATATACATTTTATCAATTAATAGTTTAATTTTAAAGCTTTTAAGTTATAGCTTTTATCAATTAACAGTTTAATTTTAAATTATGATTATTAATTAAGAAAATAATTTAGGAATCCTGAATACACAGATTAAATACTTTTTTCTGCCTTTTTATTGCCATATTTAAAAAAATGAGAGAGCAAAAATTATAATTTTTTAAATAAAATCACTAATTTGCACGTTCTACCAAGAGTAAATAAACGCAATGTTTTTTTCATAATATAAGTCACACCAAATGATCATATTGTAACAAATTTCTTTTGGAACAATATGAATTGCAGTCCTGAAATTAAGCATGATTTATATGATAAACATTGAACACTTATAAAAGAGTGTTTTAAAAATATATTTTACCCATCTTCGAAATATTTTGCAAGTTTTTACATAATTTTTAGTAATCTCTCGGCACTGCAACTAACGCTATAGTAAATACACGCAGCCTTGTTTTCAAGCAAGGAAGCTTGATGGTAGCGCCACCTACAAAATTGTAATTTTTTGGCACGGCCTAACTCGATCAGCTCCGTTTCTTCTGAACGCGCAGTATACGGTCCTAACAAACGCCAGTTTTGCTGGAATCTTTAAAGGACCAGGAAAGTCGACAGATGGCGCTGATTGCCCACCTCACCCGTACGATTTAAAGAGCCATAATACAACATATTCTGCTTATTTTGTCTGATTAACTGACAGAATTAAGTACAATTAACTAATCTAAGCATAAAATTTTATGTTTTGAACAATAATGTACCGCTGTATACTCAGAACATTTAAATATTTACATACTTAGCATTGCCAATATCGTCCAACTTTCGGAAAAGAAGCTCAACAACAATAAAAAAAAAATTAATATATATATTACAATATATCAATAACAGAAGAAAAACAACCGATTTTGCATTCAAATACAGATAAATAAAACATTTTATTCATCACACGAGTATAGATTATTTTTGAATTATATATTTTTAATGTGCAGCTGTGTACACAACTGATTGCTGATATCCAAATCTCTAAAATTTATTATAGCTGAAGCAGAAATACAAAAATAATGCTAATAATAGTGTTATATTGAATACACTTATATATTTTATATAGAGAGGAGTGTGGGTACAAATACCGTCAAAAAGTGAACAAAAACAGAATACATTTATATACACATTTACATATTTATATTTCTGTAAAAATTTCAAATGTGAAAAAAAAAAAAAAAAAAAAAAAATTAAAAATTATGTAAACTTTAAAAATTTTCTAAATAAAGAATGTTGCCAGAATTTTATATTTGCTTTATTAGTTATATTTCTTTGCCATATTTTTCAAAATTATGGGTATTATTTTGTTGCAAATACATGAGCACAAATTTTGATGGTGATCATTCAAATGACATTTCCATAATGGGCAATTTAGGAGTTTGGGATAAATAAAATCATAAAGAATTTTTATAACGCCTGTTGTTTTCAGAAATGGAATAGCTTTTTCTATAAAGTCCAGAATAATTGACATTTCAGAAATAAATTGTTGTTTTGGATATGTAAGGCCACCCCTGTCTTGATTTTTAATCAAACTGAAGATTGGAGCATTGCAATCCATTGTTTGTACGTGTGACAGACAAATTTCATAGTCTACAGTTCCTTCGATATTTTTCACAATATAGACTGAGACAATGGCAATGCTGGCAAATTTCAAATTTATTGTAAGTAAATCTAGGGAAAAAAGAAGAAAAATATTTATATAGATGTTTGTAGACATTACTAACTAATATGTCATAACTAACACCTTCTTTATTCCGAGATGATGAACGGCAGTACGGTACACAATATACCATATTGATTCTAAAAAGAAAAGAAAATTTCTAATTTTATACAACAAATCGTATCCAAAAGCTAACTACAAATAACAACAAGATCCAGAGAAACCTTGACTGATGAGGTGGGCAGTCAGCGCCAATTTCTTGCAGTGGCCACAGCCAGAGCTATATTTTGATTCCAGCGCTCCCATTGTATTTGATACTTTTGTTAGAGCCTGTTAGATCTAGTGAAGCCTTGTTTTTTGGATACTTCTAAAGCCTTACGCGGTATACGCGATTGCCACACTATATTATTCTAGACACTGTAAACAATACCAACGCACATATCCACAGTGCTTAATACCCACAATTCTATTATTGACTTCGCCATTTCAAAAAATCTTCCTTATCCTATCACTACAACTGTAATTAATGAGTTAAGCTCTGACCATCTTCCTGTTTCTTTCAAAATAAATCTTATTAATCCTATCTCTGCCCCCCCCCCCTATCCGTGGCCATAGACTGGACCAAGTTTACTAACTATCTTCTTACTTTGATATAAATTTCCCTGCTATAAATAACAATAATGATATTGATACTGCTGTTGATCTTCTGAACTCTCATATTACTGATGCTCTAAATTTCTCTACCTTTAAATACTTTAAAAATAATAATTCCTTCGTCCCTCCTCCCTATATCTATAATCTTTGCAAACAACGCAATCGTCTTCGGTGTCTGTTTCAAAATTTTAGAGACCTCTTATTAATAGACTTAATAATAGGATCAAAAACTGCATCTTTAAAGAGAAACAAAAAAGTTCGAACAACTTCCTTAAAAACATTGCTAGAGAGAACAATTAATTCCTTTTGGCTTCTCAAGCGTAAAATTAATAATAGCTATATCTCCATCCCCCCTCTTTCGGCCAGCAATAGCACTGCATATACTGACGAGGATAAAACTGAAATCCTCGCCAGATCTTATTCTAATCAATTTTCTCCTAATCCCACCCTCGCTAGCCAGGATCACATTACCCATGTCAGTGAATCTGTTCGCAGGTTCTTAGCAAACCCCCCTGATGATCTCCCTCCTGTCATCCAGCCTATTGTCATTCACAATATCATCAATAAACTTAAAAAACGTAAGGCTCCTGGATACGATAAAATCTCCAATACTGCTCTTAAAAATCTTCCTCCTAGCTGTATCATTTATATTACTAAAATAACAAACTCTATCTTTAAATTTAATTACTTTCTCAAACACTGGAAAATCTCTATTATTTCTCCTATCCCTAAACTTGGTACTAACCTATCTGAACTAACCAACTACAGACCTATCTCACTTAATGCCCGAGCAATTTGGTTTTCGCCCAAAACACTCAACAGTACACCAGCTGCTTCGAGTAGTAGAATTTCTCAGCGAAAAGCTTAATTCGAAGATTCCAGCTGTTGCCATATTTCTTGACATCGCAAAGGCATTCGACAAAGTCTGGCATGAGGGCCTCATATACAAATTAATTCGACTTAAATTCCCGACGTGACTCATACACTTAATATACTCTTACCTTTGCGTTCGCGCTTTTCACGTCCGCATAAACAACACTCTCTCTAACGCCTTCCCAATCTTGGCGGGCATCTTTCAAGGGAGCATTATTGGCCCTTTGTTGTTCAACATGTACTTTAAGGATATTCCACGCTCACTTAACACTTACCTTGCACTATATGCGGATGACACTTCAATTTACGCTTCTGCCCAGCACCCATATACACTATACAGATACCTACAGACTCACTTCGAAGCCTTCCTGGACTGGTGCGACCTATGGCGCATCAATATTAACGAAAACAAAACATCGGCTGTCTACTTCTCCAGAAAACTAACATATCCAAATATAGAATTACAATCAATAACACCACCATACCTGGTCGAACGAAGCTAAGTACCTAGGGGTCATCCTTGATCAAAGATTAACTTTTAATAAGCATATTCAAGCCATCAGGGGGAAAGTCGCCGGAGCTTCGATTGCACTCAAACCTCTACTCAATTGTAAAACCCTTGCCATCTATAATAAACTTCTTCTGTATAATTCCTGCATTCCTCCCATTCTCATCTATGCCTGTCCGGTCTGGGGCTTCATCTGCAAAACCTCAATGGCCAACTTAAGCAAGCTTCACAGCAAAAATCTCAGTATTGTTAGGAATGCCTCCCGTTACGTGCGTAACAGTACTATTAGAAGGAACCTTAATACCCCTAGTCTTAAGAAAAGGATTATCCATCTCTCTAAAGCCTTTTATGACAATACAGCACTATGACGCCGTCGATCCTCGTCACCGTAAGAGACCTAAATATTCCGGCATTATGGAACCTGAGAATTAGTGTTCACCATCACCATCACGTTTTTTTTTCTCTTTCAATTTTCTTTTATATTGAAAAAAAAAAAAAATCATATGGCTCTGTAGTGTGTCCTTTTTTATTTCGGTTAAACCCTCTGCTTTATTAACTACTAGGCATTTACAATTGTTAGGTACGAACATGTTCTGAATTTTCTTTTATTCTTTTTTCTTCAGAGTAATTTCTACAAACAGCTTTACCTTGTTTTTTATTATTAACTTAATTTTCATGTTAGTTTCAAGCCATTAACTTTTTAACTTTACCATTTATATTCCAAATTTATCTACCTTCTCCATTTTTAAATTTTAACCATTATTCTATCATTTCCTTGTAGTTTTAAAACTAAAGTTCATCTTTTTCCCATTGACTCAATTTTATAAGCAAGACATTTTATCACTAGACTGGGCGTTAAGTTGTTTGCAACTAGGAAGCCCCTCAACCGATGCTCTACTGTTCGGACTGTTAGTGAGTTCAAATTTATATTATAGTTAAGCTCTGATGTCTTGGCTGATGGCCTTGAGAGAATCTATTTATGACCGGGAGTTTCAGGATCAAAGGTTGCCAAGTACAAGTGCGTAATTGGCGTGCGAACATACCACCAAATCCCGGGTATGGGGATCTGCATCTGCAGTACAAGTTTACTATATCAAATCGTAGCGTATACTTGTATTTGAGGTTGATCGGCTCTTTGTCTTTTAGATCATTATTGTAATTAATTATTATTATATTTAGATTATAATTATACATATAATAATATAGATTATATTATTACATATAATTATATAATAATAATTAGATCATTATTATGTAGTCTTTTACATTATTATTATAATAATTAGATTATAAATATTGTTATTAGTATTTAAATAATAGGAATAATAATAACTGTATTATTATTATCTTTTAGATTTTATTATAAGTGATTATTATTAAAATCACTTTCGGAACCTCTTCCGAAAGTGAAAGTGCCCTCATTAAAAAGAAATTTTGAACTTAAAATCGAAAAGGCAAATCAACATCGTTAGATATCAATCTCAGCTACCCTATGCAAAAAAATAAAAAATAAAAATAAATAAATCATTTAAAAATATTAAAATGCAAACAAGAAAAATATGAAACGAACGTCCTCATAAGTTGTTAGCACGTGATTTTTTTATTGGAGACTAAAGGTTTGCCTATGACGTCGGACACGTTCAAATCAACTAAGAGCTGATACTACTAATTAAGCAACAAACTTTCTCTCCGCCCAATGTTTAAAAGGAACTACAGAAAAGTCAATACAATATACTGGTATTAATCACTTATTCGTTTCTGATACTTATATAATTCTTTTAAATTTTAAAATGTCTCAAACTATACTTAAACATACCTCAATATCTATGAATGGAATAAATGTAAAATGAATATAAATGAAAATCCCTGACGGCTCGGCCTACAGGCACAGGTAGATTTCGAAGACGCAGACCGTGGGGCGCCTGTTTGTCGGGAATTGCGGAAGAAATGACCTTTTTGCGATGATGCTGCAGTTGGAACCGCCTACTTCGAAACCAAACTTGTTTGCAGGCGGAACCAGCAAGGATTTTTTTTTTTTTTTTTTTTTTTTTTGCTATAAGAGTTGGTCCTATAAAAAACATGCCAATATAAAAGTTTTAGATAATATTAAGAGGATTTATAATAAATTTAAGCGGATTTAAAATCTTGGGAATTGACGAAGTTATGAATTTTTTTCTTTTAAAACCCCCTTTTGCCCATTAACGAACTTGACCGAGATTTTATGCCCCTTGATTTTATGTATCAGTTTCGAAAAGATGCGGGAGTTGGAACCGCCTACTTCGAAAAATAACTTGTTTGCAGGCGGAGCCGGCAGGGATTTTTTTGTTTTTAATTTTTTTTGCTATAACGGTTGGTCCTATAAAAAACTTGTCAATATAAAAGTTTTAGATAATACTAAGAGGATTAATAATAAATTTACGCGGATTTGATATCTTGTGAATTGACGAAGCTATGATTTTTTTTCTTCTAAAATCCCCTTCCCCCCCCCCCCCTTGGGGCCATTTTTAATTATATCAAAAATCTGTCATGCATAAATTTTCGGCCCTTTTCCTAGAAGTAATAATAACTTCAAACGGATTCGATACGTATAATAATAAAGAAATTATGAGGGTTTTTCTGTTTTCACAAAAAGACCCCCCATTCCCCCCCCCCCCCCCCATTGGTTCAATTTTGCCCATTAACGAACTTGACCGAGATTTTATGACTCTTGATTTTATGTATCAGTTTGGAAGAGATTTATGCAGAATTTTTCCAGTTATCGTGGTCCAGTTATCAGAAAAAAGTGACAGATAGATAGATAGATAGATAGATATATAAACTTTTGAACTGGGGGTGGTTTTGGGTTCTGGGAGTCATGATCGGCGTAGATCGCAAAAATTTTTCAAAAATTCCAACTTAGGTGAGAATGTAATAGGTAGTATTTCTTACGAAATCTACCTAATAAAATAGAATAACAAGGAAATAAATTTATTCCACAGTGAATCTTAGAGAAATCGTATAAAATTTCACGCTCATGAAAGGCATTTATATGATCCTATATAGAAAAACAAAAATATGCAAATTGGGTGATCAGAGGTATTTCCTACTATAAAATGGGATAATCGGTTGATTATTTGTATATGTTTTTAATTACCGTGAGTTAATGTTTTTGCTTAATTAATGCATTTTTTCTTATTTAAATGTTACGCAAATAAAGTCACGGGTAATAAGTATTAATTTATATATATGTCTAACATTTTAAAGTTATTAAGAAAAAGAGAGAGAGAGGGGGATGAATAGCTTTAAACATAATCTAGACATTTAAAATAAAATAAGTAAAACACATATTTTTCATTATACAATTATTATTAAAATCATATTAAAACTAGAAGGAACTCTTCAAAACTTGACGGGGAAAAAATGCTATAGCAATATCAGTAAAATAAACTTCTTTATTATTTAAGAACGTATGAAACAGTGCGTGTGAAACAGTCTTTCAAATATTTTATTTTAAAAGTTTTTTTCCCCCCAGTGAAATACAGTACTATTTCCGATGCAAACTCCAAACAACTGTGTAATGCAAAAAAGTTTGACATTACCACCATATTCCCCATGGCAAGAAAGAAAATTTCATGGACCTATGAAGTATCATACAAATAGTATATTCCTACGTTCATCTCATATTCAGTAAATAAAAGAACATAGTAAATTAAGCACACATCTCCCCCCCCCCCCCTGTGATAATGCAACCGAATGAGCTCCTATGCGCATGCAATATGCTTGAAGATAGATTGAAGTTTAAATGAACATAAAAAAAATATTAGGAAGCATGCAGAGAAAATTAAAGAAAAGACAGGAAAGACTAGAACTTATCATTTTGTGGCCCCTGGCCACTCAGTACTGGCAGATAAATCTGAGACCTTCTCAGCAAAGCCCATACACGTCTTGTGTATCCATCTTTGCTTCTCAGTTCTACTCCATCTCTGCTGCCGTCAGAATCAAGAATATCCCTCTCGCTCTTGCTTTCAAGAACTCGCCACTCAACTTCTCTTGTGCTTGTTCACTTACTTTTGATCTCTATGCGCGCAGGATAAATAGTTATATGAACGTCTTGAAGAAAAATCTTAATTAAGATGAGCTATTGTGAAAAATGTTCATAATCTGAGCAATACAGCATCAGATTCTTACTTGCATTTCATTATTTTCTTTACTTAAATTCATTTAAAGTTTATGATTAAAAATGCATATGTATCTCTGCGCACATGTGTTAAACTCATCATCCGGAAATACGTGACGTCAAAGATCACGTGGGGACGCTAAAGGGGTATTCACTCTTTGATGACTTTACCAGAAGACTTGCTCCGGTCCGGTGTTCGCCGATGATATTGTAAACAAGGTGAAAAAGGGGAAAGAGAGAGAGAAAAACAGAATTTTCACCACATGCAAAAGTAAATGGATTATCATTTATATTTAATTTAACCAGCAGCCTTCTTAAAATACCAGCAACTCCTTTCAATTTAATATTTAAATTATAACCACATATTTAAAAATATATCTGTGAATAATGGTGCAATATGATCGTTACAAAAATAAACATTTTCAAAATTAACGTTAAACAAGTTGAAGTGCGCTCTAATCAACCGATTAAAGGCCAATTCCAAAAACATTATGTTAATAAACAATCATTCAGCCCAAATAATACAAATCTATAATTAAACCAATATTTATTTAGAAACTATTGAACTTAGTGGACAGTGTGAGAATTAAATAAAATTCTGTGCCAGAAGAATATAATTAAAAATAAACAACTTTAGCTATTAAATCAACCTGCAACCCATAACTGCAATATTAACTTTAACTATGAAAAACAACAATTAGTATTAAAATAAACAAAACATCCCATAATTACACAATATTATAAAGGTTAATAATTAGACAATTTAGAAATAAAATAATTTAATAAATATTTAAATTTAAGTTGTGTTAGCGACACAACAGAAATCTATTTTCAATTGTGGCAACTTTCCGAGGGGCTATTTTACATTATTGAAGCAAACTGATGTCATTGTTGAGATAGAATTGAAAAAAAAATCATGCTTGAAAATTATTTAAAAAGTCGTAAATTAAGCGGCTGTTTTCAAATAAATTTCAATCGAAAGCGAATTTTTTTCTAATTGATGATGAAGAATTAAAATTGTAAAATGTAGTAATAAATAGACATTTGTAGTATTTAGAAGTGATGTAAGCCCGATGAATGCTAAAGCGATAGCGCCGTTTGTTGTCACAACCGTTATACATTTCTAAAAATGTCCACTGTGTTTTGGCTGGCGTACAAAAGTAGACTACCATTTTTTGACATTGAAAGTGAAATTCACAGTGAAAGAAATAGAACTTTGCCGCTAATAAGGAACTGTTAAATGAATTTATACTAAACCTAACAAAATAATTCCTATACAATATTAGCCTTACATTGTTTTTTCTAGCTAAAAATGCAATCATTATTTCGAGGGTTTTTTTCTACAATAACTCTATTTTTAATAATTTTATTTTCCTAAAATCCTTTCATTTTTTAATAAAAAAGTTCACAAAAATAAATCTTCTAACCTATAATTTAAAACAAAAAGTAATTGGTAACATGTAATCAAGTTATGCATTTATGCAATAAAGATGAAACAATCAATAAAGGCTCCAATTCTAATTTTTATAATTAAGAAAGTAAAATTTTGTTAAAATTACGTCATGTTGACACAATCATATAAATTTTTCTCTTTAGTTTTATCAATGTTAAAATGCATTTCAAACTAAGTATAACGTTATTTTCACCGGCACAAACTTTTCGCACGTACTTTATATACGTTACATTTATGCTTAAACACAATGTATACAAATAAAACTATATTTTGTATTTAAATGTAATGAAAAAATGGCATCAACAAAGTTATAACACATAATGATAAAATAAACCCAATGGACAATATTCCCGTGACGTCACAATAAATACGAATTTTTATTCGCTTATAAAAATAAAATGCAAGCGATAAATATTTTTACCGAAATTTAACTTGCAAATTAAAAAATTAAAAGCCACGTGCCTTTAATATCTATCATTTCTCTTTTATCCGCGCAACCACAGAGTTTCTCGTTACTCTGCGCCTCGCAACAGTGGGCGTTATCAGATTGTCGACTTTATGACGTCCTACACAGAAGTAAAAGTTTAATTTAAAATTACGGCTAATTAATAAAACTTTCGAACAAACGAATGTACGATAACAAATCTGTGTCCAAATATCTTTCATTTAAAAAAGGAATGATGTAATTTGATGCAGTAGTTTGTTCTCACGGACTGTCGAAAAAAAAACGCTTAGCGTTTTAAATATATAGATATTACTTAATGGTCTACATTAATTTTTACATTTAAAGAATCGCCATTATTGAAAATATAGTAAGGTGATTTTACAGTTCATTCCGATCATTAGTATCACCATTTTTATCATCAGAAGCATCGTTTGAGCTTTAAAAGTCATATTTTTTTTAATTCATAAAGCTACAACTAAATGTAAATACGCTTGAAGGTGCGTAAAAACACACACAAAAACTTTTAAAAGCATATTAAAATCCTTTTAAAAAATCAAAACGTTTTCAACCGAATTTACTCGGTGATCATCAGTGAAAAACTTATTAGAGAAAATTACTTACCCTATGCAAATATAGAATATTTATTATAATCTTTTGACGGTAAAACGTCTGAAATATTTGACTGATGGTATTTTTCTCAGATGATGACCGAGTAAGTTCGGTTGAAAAGGTTTTGATTTTTTAACAGGACTTTAATGTGCTTTTGAATGCTTTTATGTATGTTTTTACGCACCTTCAAGCAATATATTTACATTTAGTTGTATTTTTATGCATTTTAATTATTAAACAAAGTGAATTTGTACTGAAATTTTAACTTTTTATTGTCATAATTATTATTAAAACTATTGCAATTAAGAACGACTGCAGTTAAAGAATACATTTATAATAATATCATTTTCCCCAAAGCCCTTTCCCCTTATGATTGTCATTATTCAGGCTAACGCAAGATTTTATGCCCATTGATTTTATGTATCAGTTGGAAGAGATTTGTGTAGAATTATGGAAGGTATCGCGTCCATAAAAAAGTGATACAGATATATAAAGTTTTTAACTGGGGGTGGTTTTGGGTTCTAGGCGTCATGATCGGCGTAGATCTGTAAAAAAATTTCAGAAATTCCAACATAGGGGAGAATGTAAGAAGTAGTAAATCTTAAGAAATTTCCTAAAAAAGTCTAAATTTCCTAAAAATTTTCGAAAATTCGAGGGGAAAAAATTAATACCGTTATTGATTTGATAATAATATGTTGCATTTCATTTCACGTATAAGTAGCCAGGCATTGCGCATTAGTAGACAGAGCTCCGCGTACCATATTCTGGGAACCCCTAATATAGATAAAAGTAAATAGCAATAATATGTAAAAAATTTTAAGTTTCACACCGAAAATATAACATAATTTGTCTGTTATAAAATTAAACACTATTGAGGCTTGAATATCTATAGTAGACATATTATTCAAGTTCAAAAACCAGTTGTCGCTTTGGCAGCTCGTGTAAAAAACATCAGATTTACATTTAGATTTTTATTGCGTTATTCAAAATTCACTTTTCGACTCATTTTGAGGAGTCGACTCTCGACACACCTGATAAAGTACGGTTGGTTGGTTGGAAAGAAATTCAAATTAACATTTATGATGGAGCAATATTTATTGCAATTAATAAAAACTAGCAAATATATACTTTTTAATCAGCAACAGCTTTTTCACATTTAGCATAGGTAAATATAATATAGATCATGTGACTAGATTATTTTTAACACAATTATAACTCGTAAATCATGTGCTTCTAAAAGTAATTTGCAAATAAAGGTCGATAGGATGGACTCTTGTGGCATTCCATAAATTGAACTAAAATCTGTTCTGAAAGAAAAAGAAAAAATCCTCTGATCGTCATTGTAAATTTTTCTGACACGTTTGCAAGATGAATTTTTTTTTTTACCATATTCGATAAAATTTCAAATATTCTCAGTGCAGCAATAAAAATTCTAAAAATATATTTTACTTTCCAATAAATGTAATATATATTTCATTTTTGTCGACTGTTTTCTTGTGCTCACTTTGTTGTGATTGCCGTGACCTGAAAATTAGGTTTAAACATCAATTGGATGCTGTCTTTTAATTTTATTTTTATTTACTTTATTTTAAGATACATTGCTTCTATGGAAAAATAAAAAACGGTGTTTTATCTGCTACATATAATATCTGCATTTATGAATGAAAATAATTTAGTGAATGTATAAAAATGTAGAATAAAAAACTAGGAATAATTAAGAAAATAAATAAATAAATAAGGGTTGTCCCCTTACGAAAAATTCTGTTGTTTATATTTTGTATTTCACCCGCTTCCCAAATTTAAACTCTAAAACCATGATAGGTACGGAGTTACGTTTTTATGCTCCCCCTCCCCCCCCCCCCCCCACCATTCTCTTCTCCTGGCGGAAAATTTTGTAAAAAAAAATGGGGCTGAATTTAAAAATATCATCCGAATCTTACCTTTATATTCCAACCTAATGTCGCCAAATTTCATCGCGAAAACTACGATTTATTATTTTTGTCCCAGCTCACCTTCGGTGAGTTGGGAGCTCAAGATAGAAATTTTTTTTCGCTTCAGATGTTTGCATTATGTGATTCATCCTCTTTCAAAATTTAATCTCTAATACCATGATAGATTTTAATTTTGCGACCGCCCTCGTTAGGGGGAGGGAAAAGGACCGAGTTTCAAAAAAAATCATCCGTATCGTATTTTTCTATTCTGACACTGAGCATCTTGGAAAAAATTTTCACGAAATCCGCGAGAGATTCAAAGATGCATTTTTACGCCTCCCCCCCCCCCCCTTCTCTTCCAAACACGCACACACACACACTGAGGGGCAAAATAATTCTGTTGTTTTTAGTTTTAACTCAATACGATCTAAGTGTTGAGTGTTTTTTAACTATTACAGTTGTTTCCCATACATTTCCTTCCCTCAACAGTATCTTATCCCCAGGACTGAAATCAGGTCTGTCATAATAATATTTAGCTTGTTTTTGTTTACCTAGCAATAGTACCAGTGCTCTAAAAGAAACAACATTTCACTAGTATCTGTAGTTAAACTGAAAGTTACAAATTAAACTATGAAAAATGCAAATTGCAGCGGTCTGTGAGTCCGCTAACAGCAGTTAAGGGTTAATTGTTTTGTCAGTGTGTGAACAAATTTAATAGTTTCAATTCTCTCCCCACCAACTTGAATATCTAAAAATGAACGTGGCCACAAACCAGCTTTGTACATGAATTTGCCTGGAAGATATCTGAGGTTTAAGTGATATTTTGAAAGCTTAATTTTTATTCTTTGTAATCTGTTTGATAATACATTGCATATATTTTTTCTCATAATAGAGACCAATGGTTAATGATCTGTAATGACTTCAATCTCCTAGCCATAAATATAATAATGAAACTTGTTTGCAGTAAACAGTATACTTAAAAATTATTTCTCAATTCGTGCATATCTTTTTTTCGGCGTTATAAATGAATCTTGAATATATATAATTATATTATATTATAGTTTCGCCAGACATTTTTTTATCCACTAACAAAAAAATTTACTCCCACCACTTTTTTCTAAAAGCTTTTTATATTATATTTTATCTTTGCTTACTGCTGTTATTATTCTAATTCATCTCATATCTCAAGACCAAACAATGGACGTACATCGTTTCATTGTTTGATCATACCAGAAATTCTATCACATGATCTATATCATCAGTTAACCCTTTGAGGGCGGTCGTATATATTATGTACCGCCTAATTTTAATCCGATTCAAACCAGAAACTTTTAATTAAATTTTACTTTTTTAACTTTGACGAGAAAAAGTTGAAAAATTGCTTATTCCTATTTTGAACTAAATTCTTTCCTAAATTCCGGTGGGAATTCAACGTTACAGGAGCACAAGTGTTTGCCCCTGAAAGGGTTAAGCAAGGTAATAACAAAGAATACGTAAAGCAGGTTACCTGCCGTCGTACGCATAATGTAAATGCATCGAATGAAGTGGGTACATCAGTATATAGTACGCGATAGACAACTTTACAGGGGAGTGATGCAAACTAACTGCATCTTTTTTTCTTTCCATTTGCTCTTTTCACACATTTTACTCTTTATTTTATTTATTTTTTAGTCTTCATATTAAGTTTTATAAACATCTATCAGTATTTCTGATTTTTTTTTTTTTTTTTTTTTTTTTTTTTTTAAAGATATTTATGTAGTTTTAATTATTGAAATACAGAGAACAATCAAACATAATCAATGCCTGTTTTAATTTACAGTACGTGTTTCCAAAATTTAGGTCTAAAAATCACAGAAAAATGTTTATTTTCCGTTTTTAAAAGGATTTTATTATTATACTAGCAAGCTACGCCCGCTACGCTGGTCAATTTCTCTTAACGAACCTTTAATCAAACAAAATATTGACATTTCATAATTCACTTTTATATTTTAACAGAATAATAAGGATACTATAATTTGTGACTCGTGCTATAGCCAATATACACGTCAGGACACGTCGCCCTTATCATTATCTTTTTACGCGTGAAGGTTTCGCTATGGTACTCTATTGTGAAATTTGGTAATTTTAGAAATTCAATAGTTGAAAAATCGCAGAATCATTAGATTTGATATTTATACTAAGAAATACACAATTTTTTACATTTCGAACGCAGTTTGTCTAACAATTTTCTGACAAATACTTTTCGAGCTATTATTTTTTTCAGTAGCTCCAAATGTTTCATTTTCCGAGATTAATCTGTGCCAAAGAATAGTGAAAAACCCAGTGGTCAGCAACGCATAGCTTTATATTAAAGAGGATGTTGGAGCAGGGATTGTCACCATCACTTTTGAAATTGGTTCTGTAGTTTCAGAGATTCCATAGAAATTGTAATTTAGAATGTTTTTAGAACGCTTCTTCCTTATCTCACCCTTTTAAATTTCGAATGTTTTTATAATTTGTTCTTAGAGAGCATTTACATCTTATAAGTAACTACCATACCAAATTTCATGTTTCTATCTCCTTCAGTATACAAAAAATCGAAATTTTAGAACGTTTTTCGCTCCTGCACCCCCCTGGGGGTGGTGGCACCGACATAAAATATAGCCTATGTTGGAGCAGGGATTGTCACCATTAATTTGCCACCATCACTTTTAAAATCGCTTCAGTGGTTCCAGATATTACCCCCTACAAACAAACAAACAAACAAACAATCTTTACTACTTTATATATTAGTATAGATAAGGGGGAATTAGCCCCTTGTCCCCCCCCCACTTCATACTTAACCAATCAATCCCGAAAACTAATCAGGGATGCGCCTTAACACAGTGAACCTATAAATAAAATTTGAAGGAAATGGGATAATTCTGCATGAAAAACCCATTTACATAAATTAAGGGGGGTATTAGCCCCCCGTTCCCCCCCTTTATACTTAACCAATCAATCCCGAAAACTAATCAGGGAAGCGCCTTAACACAGTGAACCTATAAACAAAATTTGAAGGAAAACGGAATAATTCTGCATGAAAAACCCATTTATATAAATTAAGGGGGATTAGCCCCCCCCCCCGTTCCCCCCTTTATACTTAACCAATCAATCCCGAAAACTAATCAGGGAAGCGTCTTAACTCAATGAACCTATAAACAAAATTTGAAGGAAAACGGAATAATTCTGCATGAAAAACACATTTATATAAATTAAGGGGGGTTTAGCCCTCCGATCCCCCCGCTTTAAAACTAACTAATCAATCCCGAAAACTAATCAGGGAAGTGCCTTAACTCAGTGAACCTATAAACAAGATATGAAGGAAAACGGAATAATTCTGCATGAAAAACCCATTTATATAAATAAAGGGGGGGAATCAGCCCTTTGTTCCCCCCCTTTCTACTTGACCAATCAATCCCGAAAACTAATCAGGGAAGCGCCTTAACACAGTGAACCTATAAACAAAATTTGAAACCAATCAATCCCGAAAAGTAATCAGGGAAGGAAAAACCCATTTATATAAATTAAGGGGGGGATTAGCCCCCCGATCCCCCCCCCTTTATACTTAACTAATCAATCCCGAAAACTAATCAGGGAAGCGCCTTAACTCAGTGAACCTATAAACAAAATTTAAAGGAAAACGGAATAGTTCTGGATGAAAAACCCATTTATATAAATTAAGGGGGGGATTAGCCCCGCCCCGTTCCCCCCTTTATACGCAGCCAATCAATCCCGAAAATTATCAGGCAAGCGCCTTAACACAGTGAACCTATAAACAAAATTTGAAGGAAAACGGAATAATTCTGCATGAAAAACCCATTTATATAAATTAAGGGGGGGATTAGCCCCCCGTTCCCCCCTTTATACTTAACCAATCAATCCCGAAAAGTAATCAAGGAAGCGCCTTAACTCAGTGAACCTATAAACAAAATTTGAAGGGAAACGGAATAATTCTGCATGAAAAACCCATTTATATAAATTAAGGGGGATTAGCCCCCCCCCCCGTTCCCCCCTTTATACTCAGCCAATCAATCCCGAAAATTATCAGGCAAGCGCCTTAACACAGTGAACCTATAAACAAAATTTGAAGAAAAACGGAATAATTCTGCATGAAAAACCCATTTATATAAATAAAGGGGGGGAATCAGCCCCTTGTTCCCCCCCTTTCTACTTGACCAATCAATCCCGAAAACTAATCAGGGAAGCGCCTTAACACAGTGAACCTATAAACAAAATTTGAAGGAAATGAGATTATTCTGCATGAAAAACCCATTTATATAAATTAAGGGGGGGGGGATTATCCCCCCGTTCCTCCCTTTATACTTAACCAATCAATCCCGAAAAGTAATCAGGGAAGGAAAAACCCATTTATATAAATTAAGGGGGGGATTAGCCCCCCGATCCCCCCCCTTTATACTTAACTAATCAATCCCGAAAACTAATCAGGGAAGCGCCTTAACTCAGTGAACCTATAAACAAAATTTAAAGGAAAACGGAATAATTCTGCATGAAAAACCCATTTATATAAATTAAGGGGGGGATTAGCACCCCTATCCCCCCCTTTATACTTAACTAATCAAACCCGAAAACTAATCGGGGAAGCGCCTTAACTCAGTGAACCTATAAACAAAATTTGAAGGAAAACGGAATAATTCTGCATGAAAAACCCATTTATATAAATTAAGGTGGGGGGGAATTAGCCCCTTGTTCCCCCCCTTTATACTTAACCAATCAATCCCGAAAAGTAATCAGGGAAGCGTCTTAACCCAATGAACCTATAAACAAAATTTGAAGGAAAACGGAATAATTCTGCATGAAAAACCCATTTATATAAATTAAGGGGGGGAATTAGCCCCCGTTCCCCCCTTTATACTTGACCAATCAATCCCAAAAACTAATCAGGGAAGCGCCTTAACACAGTGAACCTATAAACAAAATTTGAAGGAAATGAGATTATTCTGCATGAAAAACCCATTTATATAAATTAAGGGGGGGGGATTATCCCCCCCTTTATACTTAACCAATCAATCCCGAAAAGTAATCAGGGAAGCGTCTTAACCCAATGAACCTATAAACAAAATTTGAAGGAAAACGGAATAATTCTGCTTGAAAAACCCATTTATATAAATTAAGGAGGGAGAATTAGCCCATTGTTCCCCCCCCCTTTATACTCAACCAATCAATCCCGAAAACTAATCAGGGAAGCGCCTTAACACAGTGAACCTATAAACAAAATTTGAAGGAAATGGGATAATTCTGCATGAAAAACCCATTTATATAAATTAAAGGGGGAGGGATTTGCCCCCCCCGTTCCCCCCTTTATACTCAGCCAATCAATCCCGAAAATTATCAGGGAAGCGCCTTAACACAGTGAACCTATAAACAAAATTTGAAGGAAAACGCAATAATTCTGCTTGAAAAACCCATTTATATAAATTAAGGAGGGATTAGCCCCCCGTTCCCGCCTTTATACTTAACCAATCAATCCCGAAAAGTAATCAAGGAAGCGTCTTAACCCAATGAACCTATAAACAAAATTTGAAGGAAAACGGAATAATTCTGCATGAAAAACCCATTTATATAAATTAAGGTGGGGGGGGGGGGGGGAATTAGCTCCTTGTTCCCCCCCTTTATACTTAACTAATCAATCCCGAAAACTAATCAGGGAAGCGCCTTAACTGAGTGAACCTATAAACAAAATTTGAAGGAAAACGGAATAATTCTGCATGAAAAACCCATTTTTATAAATTAAGGGGGGATTAGCCCCCCGTTCCTCCCTTTATACTTAACCAATCAATCCCGAAAAGTAATCAGGGAAGCGTCTTAACCCAATGAACCTATAAACAAAATTTGAAGGAAAACGGAATAATTCTGCATGAAAAACCCATTTATATAAATTAAGGTGGGGGGGGGGATTTAGCCCCTTGTTCCCCCCCTTTATACTTAACTAATCAATCCCGAAAACTAATCAGGGAAGCGCCTTAACTGAGTGAACCTATAAACAAAATTTGAAGGAAAACGGAATAATTCTGCATGAAAAACCCATTTATATAAATTAAGGGGGGATTAGCCCCCCGTTCCTCCCTTTATACTTAACCAATCAATCCCGAAAACTAATCAGGGAAGCGCCTTAACACAGTGAACCTATAAACAAAATTTGAAGGAAAACGGATATTTCTATGAAGAGTTATCGCATTACGTACGTATATACATACATACAGAACCGGCTGGCAAGCTATCAGGGCTTGACAGCCAGTTTGATAGCTGAAAAATCGCAATTTTAGAAGGTTTTTTGCTCCTACACCTCCTGAGGTTAGTGGCACCGACATAAAATATAGCCTATGTTGGAGCAGGGGTTGTCAGCATCAATTTGCCACCATCACTTTTGAAATCGGTTCGGTAGTTCCAGAGATTACCCCCTACAAACAAACAAACAATCTTTACTCCTTTATAATATTAGTATAGATTTTAAATAAAAATAACAGGGATGATAGATAGATACCAAATATTTATTTTCCTCAATCTAATTTGTACAGACATCAGTAAAATAACTCATAGATGTTAAATATTTTTGCTTAAAGTAATAATAATTTAACGCAATTTTAGTCACTTAAAATAATAATATATACTAAGTGTGACTTTTATTATATTTCAAATAAAGATAATGGAGAACATTTTAGCTGAACATTTCAATTTAATTGTATCAGTGTATCTTATATAACTAGTCGGATGTGTCAATCCCAAAACTTTCTTCTACCTCACACATGTTTCGCATACACTAAAAAGAATCAGCACCCATTTATATCACGGTCTAACTGAAACTCCAGTTTTATTAAATTCCGTGCATTAGTTCTTGAGATAGGACTATCGCTAAAATCGTGTAAATCCTGCAAAATGCTGCATAGCAGCGCCACCTGCTGGGCGATTTTTACCAAAAACTAATCAGCACCACTTTATATCGGAGACTAACTGAATATAAAGTTTTATTAAATTCCGAGCATTAGTTCTTGAGATAGAGCTACTGCGGAAAACGCGAAAAATGCTGAATAGAAGCGCCACCTGCTGGGCGATTTTTACCAAAAACTAATCAGCACCAATCTATATCAGACACTAACTGAATCTAAAGTTTTATTAAATTCCGAGCATTAGTTCTTGAGATAGAGCGCCCACAAAATTTTTGTCACAGACAGACATTTTCTAAAAATATTCAAATCGTGTTCAGGACCTTCTAAAACATATAAATCCGTCAAAAACCGGAAGTTGAAAATTTTCATGAATCCAATACTTTCTCCTTGTAAAGATAGAAGAAAGTGAAAATCAATAATATGACATTCAAACAATAGTTCAATTAAAAAAATTCAATGTGCTCAATTACAAACTATTACACTGTATTTAATAATAAGTGCTTCAAACGTTTGAATGATAACATTTATATCTCTGAATTGTGTTATACTAGTAAATCTTCAGATCAGGAGCCTCAACGTCAGCTCTAAAAGTCAATGTTTTTTAATCTCATTTTTCATAATATTTAACATCTTACAATCCGCAAATTAATTTTTTTAAATTACTACATATCTGTTTATATGCATATAAATTAATTCGAAGGTTACAGAAATTAGAAACGTTAAATTAAACACGGTTTATGAAATAACTAGCTGTTACCCGTGACTTCGTTCACGTATCATTAAAAGAAGCATAAATGCATTAATTAAGCAAAATATTTCATTCCCGATAGTTAGAATCGTAAATAATTAACTAACTCTTTATCACATTCCATAGGAGACAATACCGTATTTCTATGTTATAGAGGCTTTGACATACCTAAGTTTTAAAAAAGTGAAATTTTGTGACAAATAATCACGAAAAGGAAACTGCAACCAATGAAAAAAGGCGGGCCAAATAAAATCGTGGAAATCGGCGAATTGTGTAAAAACGTATGTCAAGTTTACCTGGTAAGCTATTTTACTTTTAACGCCTTTGTGAAACATTTTAATAGCATCCTTCAAAGATAATGGAAATAGTATATTCTTTTTCATTAAATTCAATTCTTGTGAATAGGGAGCAATAATTGTAGACCTAACTGCAAGGAGCTTAAATTTACCTCCTTGATTTAATCTATACCTGAAAAAAAAAAATCTTTATTTCTAAATGAAAATATGTTGACAGACGATATATGTTCTTCAGAATAAATTGATTCATGAAGTTTAAATATGTGAAAATACGTTTTTATTTTTCAAAAATGTTACTGTAATCAAGATTTTTTTTTCTTACACCATCTATTCAAATTGAAAATAATTTTTTTTTCAGTTTTAATGAGAATAAACATATTAATCCGTTTTATTTCTTCTTTTTTATCCACAAAAATGGAATAATTTAGTTGCCATTTTTAGAGAAACTTCGTTAAAATTTACAAAAAAAAAAAAAAAAAAAAAAAAAAAAATCTCGGAATTTAAATTATTTTTTTAAATTCTGAGAGTTTATGACATCCTCGGATCAATGATAACCGGTGTTAAGTAAATCAAGTTGCGTTCGACATCCTGAAAGGAGTAGTTGCGAAATGCAAACAGGCGGTCAGATTTTAATATAATAGATTCGTATTTATTTTTCTTCTCCTAACAATCACGTTTTGGTTTTTGGCAAAAAACTCTCATCTGTATGTAACTGATATTCATGCTTAATAATCGGTATAGATAAAAAAAATATTTCAATTTTTTTGTTTTAAATATGGCGTGAAACTCATCTACTTTCTAAACTTACCGATCCTTGTATTATTAATGTAAGGAATTGATTCTTGCTCCTTGTAAAACACATTTGAAAATTCCCGTTTTATTTCAAATATGACGTCACTTTTTCCTCAGAGAAATCTCTTTTTAATGGCATAATTCTTGTTAATTTTCTTTTTCTGGCAATCAGGGCGTAAATTTTAGCGGAAAACTCACATTTGTATGAAACTGGTATTCAAGCTAATTATTAATCAGTAACGATAAAAAATATTCAGTTTTTCATCTTAAATAATACGTCCATATCTATCTATTTTCATTATACATTGATATTCATGCTCCTTGTATTATTACGAACATTTGAAAATTACATGTTTTATTTATGACGTCATATTTGTCCAAACCGAGGAAGATCCTTTTCATAGTTCCATGGTCCAAGCGAAATCTATTTTTAATAATATAATTATTGTTCATTTTTCCTTCGAATTATAATGCAGTTTTGACAGAAAAAGATCCTTTTTAATGTAACCGATATTCATACTTCATGTATAATAACAAATACTCCATATTTTTGTTTCAAATATCACGGAAATTCATCTTCTTTTGAATTCTTTTTAATTTTCATTTTTCACGTGAAAATCGTTCAATTGAATTTTATTTGTTGAGGAAAAATTATTTTCCTGTGTTTTTATTTATTGGCAACGATCAAAGCCCTAGCAACGATAAAGTAAAATGGTTAAATTTTATGGAAAAATGTCCATTTACTCTCTATCTCTATGAAAATAATGAAATTTTTAATTATTAAAGAAAATATTTGAATAAAATAAATAAAACCTAGTCTATGTTCATTTGAGGGTTATAATCAACCTACATGCAAAGATACAGGATCATTAAAAGCTCCATTTTGATGCTGGCTTCAGCCTAACATTTGCACACAATCAGATTTATAATATTATTAGGATAGGATATTCTGAAATTCTTATGAACTTCTTATTCTATTTTTTAGATTAAAAAAAATACATTTCTTCAGGGGGGCTCTGCCCCCTGAACCCCCCGGAATCTTATTAAATTTATATTCCTGATTTCCTATTGTTTGTGTGAATGATTCTAGTATATCTTGGATTTCGTTCTACACAGTGGCTTTATTAGAATAAGCAAAAATTTCGAAAATAATTTCATGTTATCCTAATACCTAAATAGCAATATTTACTTACTATTACCTGCCAACCACGAAACACTCGCATCTGATAGATAAGTTGAATAATATCTCGTGTACAAAAGCAACTTATGGAAATGCAAACTGAATCTACTATATTTCACTTATATCTATTGCAGAAATCTAGTATTATTACAATTTTTGTTTCGAAAAAACAGTTTTGATGGTCATTCTATAATATTTATTTTACCTAAGTACATCCTGATCTAACTCGAGGGCAATAGCATACTAAAATCCCCTCAAAATAGGCTTATTTGGAAACTTTTAAACCTATTGGGTAATCATTCATAATCGTGCCTACTGCCAATTCACTAAATAGCAACTGTGATTTGGCGCTATAAAGTTTTTTTTTTTTTTATGATTTCAGTTTCTATTAATTGTGCTATTTGAGGCTGTATGGATGCGTATTACTACGCTAATTTCTTTAGATTAACCATCTTGTTGTACGAAATATTATGTTCTATTTTAAAAGTAATGCTAATTTTAAACCACGAAAAATCCACATCTCTTCCAGAAAATGAATAATATCTCATGTAAAAATGTTTCGGTTATCATTCTATAATAGTTAAAAGGTAACTTGTATCAAAATAAATTCTCATGTATTTCAATAAAATATTAAAATCGTCCAAAAATATTTCATTTTGCGAATAAAATACTGTAGCAAAATAGTCTGAGTTACTTGAATTTTATTATTTTGATATTCTTTGAAATTTAGTTGCTAGGTTACGGTTAAATTAAAGAAAAAATAAAAATAAATGCATTTTAAAATTTGAAAAAAATTATAAAATAAAATGTATTATATTATTAGAACAGATGTATAAAATTGCACAAAAAATTATACACCTAATTTTAAAAATCTGACGAATGTATTAACAAAATTTCAAATTAATTTGAATAATTTAAGACCTGACTTGATAAATTTTAGCTTCATAACTTACCGTTTAAATAGATTAATCAAATGTGCCATTTGATTTTCAACGAATGAAAAAGTTCAAAATTGTCTCAATTCCCATAGAAAAGCATTATGACCTAAAAAGAAATGTTCTATATTTTCCGAACGAATGAGCCAAATGTAACTAAAAACTATACAGCTAATTCCGATTACCTCACCAACATACCTACCAAAAATCAAACTAATCGGATCATTTTTGCGGCAGTTATCGCGGAACAGACGGACAGACAGACAGACAGACAGACAGAAACCAAAAACTTTTCGGGTCTCCACAGTGAGCTTCAACTGACGTTTCGGCAATTAATATTATATATATGTAACAGTGATTTTTATGAAAGTTTCTTTCATTCAACTAAAACAAAATATTTAGCTAAATTGTTCTTGATTATTTTAATTTGAAAAAATATAATAATAATACACACTATTTGTTATTATTTTAAATGTCTAACATGTCGTTGGACTATTAACTATTACTTCAAAATTTTAAACGAAAGCATTTACATCTATAAATCATTTTACTGATCTCTGTACAAGTTACATTGATAAAAAAAAATTTGATTAAGCATCATCACTACTATTTTTGCTTAAAGTAAAATAATGAAAACAAAAAATAAACATATTTCTATAACTGATAAAGCTTAAATGTGGAAATATATACATTAATTTGAAGTCACTATATAATTAAAAACAAACGTTAATTATTTTGTATTATCTTTTGTATTACAATAACTAAAAACTACATAAATATCTAAAAAATCAAAATTTTTACTAAGCAATAAAAGTATTCATAAAACATATCTTTGAATAAATATATCAATGGCTACTCACTTTTGGTTACAAGTTTATACATTTGATTTCTTAAAAAAATATCTCAGTTACTTAACGGTTGTGAACTCAATTCCCGTAAACATATTTTCAAATGATACTATCGATAAATCGAAGAAATAGATATATATGTTAATTGTTTTCTTTCTTTAACTACCAACGCTTACTGCGCCCTTCGTGTATCATTTGACTTTGAAACAACCGCCGACGCTATGAAATGGACTTCGTGCACTAACTTTGTGGGGGTGCTGAAAAAACATGTGATTTTGAGACGCATATGCGCGGGTGCTCTCAGCCTGTTAAGTTTGTTTTTCATCGAAGTATACCGAGAAATCACATTTTTACCCTTTGGCTGAAGTCTGATTTCATTTCCTCTATATTCTTTGGTAATAGCACAGAGTCTAAAGTTTTAAGTTTGGAGCCTCCAAAGGCTTCCAAAATAATGTCACACTTTTTTTAACTCAATTTCTGAGGTTACTTTTTTAAAAACACTTAGGGGTAGAATGCTTATTTCTGCTCCAGTATCTAATTTGAATGTCACTGATGTACCATTGAGAAGCAAAGTTTTTGTCCATTCTCTTAGAGTGGACGCAGAATGCATTGACCTGACTTATGACACATTCACAGAATTCACAAAAAACCTCCTTCTGAGTCACTGGCCTCGGCATTAAATTTCACTACCTGAATAGACTTGAATTTGCAGGCATTGGCAAAATGATTAAATTGATTGCACTTGAAGCATCTTTTACCGTACGCTGGGCACTGGTTCTTCCGATGCTTACGATTGCACTCCCTGTAGAAGAAAAAATCACCAGTAGCATTTTCTGTGTCCCCTCTAACAGTGTCTCTAGATGATTTTCTCGATTTCATGGCTGTCGGCCAACTTGGTTTTGGAGCGTCTCTGTGCAGGATATTGAAGTGTGTTGGGTATTGGCGTTGCCGGGATTCTATCCAGGGATCTCATGATCAAGCCAAGGCAGTAACTTTCAGCTAGTAACTCGCTTTAAACTGTTCACGTGAGATGAGATCGATACACACTCCATCCCCAGTGAGGTAGACGTTTTGTTGACGTCAGACGAGCGATATGCACTCGTGAGTGATAATGCTGTCGTGGTGCCATGCGCGGCGTGAGTGACAGGCTTTGTGCTGTGAGTAGTGTTCACAGGCTTTGTTGATGCTGGGGATGTTTTTGTAGTGCTGCCATCTGTTGGATATGAGAAGAGATTGTGGTTGTTGGAGAAGGTTGATTGCGTGCTCTGTCCGGGTCGCCAATGAAGTGTGTTGGGTATTGGCGTTGCCGGGATTCGATCCAGGGATCTCATGAACAGGAGGCAAAAGTGCTAGCGTCAAGCAAAAGGCCAAGCCAGTTATTTTCAGCTAGTAACTCGCTTTAAACTGTTCATGTGAGATGAGATCGCTACAATATCAACACTTTGATCCCTGCACAATATGAGCTCTGTGTTTACTCAAATCAGCCGCTTTCCCGATCTTTGGATAAACTGAGATCAGTCACCTGAAACATTCTCTCTTGAAGGCTCACATCGATCACACATAGAACAATCCGATCTCTAACAACAGAATCCGACTGGTTTCCGAATTAGCACGATTTTACCAGTTTCTTTAGATTACTCACAAATGCACTAGAACTTCTCTTGGATCAAATTCCTAGTTTTTAGGTTTCATCGTGTATAAATTATACATGAATTTATATTAAATAGTATAATATGCATACAGTCGACAAATAACGTGTACAAACACAAAAGTAAGTAACAAAATTCACCTGTTGCTAATCTGTAAAAGCAATATCACCAAACATCAGTATCGCTGTCTATTTACCTCCATGGAGATTTGAAGGTGAGAAAAATATCGATAATGGAAGTTTCTGATTAAATAAGTTAAATGTGATGATTTAAAAAAAATTCTTATATATTTTTCAAAAAAATTATAGTTGTATTTAATGTTATTATGAAAACTAATAACAAAAAAATTACCGATTGCTTGTTATTTATAATACTAATTAACTCCGGTAGATGGCGCCAAAGTCGATTTTGTAGTGTAGTATTTTTCAGAAGTACCTGTAGTATTTTTCGTTTTAAAAATCTCGCAACACTGGGTCAAAGTAAACATGCTGATTGTGAGGTCTGATACTATGATACTATGTCTTGCTCTCTATATTAAAAAAAAGGTAACCACCGCCGCTGCAGCAGCAGCTCATAGAAGTAGGAACATTAAGCAGAAGGAAGATCACGTGACCGCTTCGGTATGAAGCGCAACGGGGATTATGGGAAGGTGGTCAAACAGAATTCTTGCAACCCCACCGATATTGGCGAAAACTTGACTTTTACCTTGGCATAGACGTTCCTACTAACCCTCACCTCACACGATGGGTTTCCGCTTATGTCATTCTCATATCGTGTCGTGACTTGTGACCTTGAAACTCGATCTTCGCCTTTTAATTATTTTAATTTAATTCTGTTGATATCATTTTTTGTTTATTTTAATTAACATGTCTTGTGCATTCAAAGAATGCTCCCTTGTATTATATAATATTATAGCGGCCTTGAGTTAAAAAATATATTATTGAAAGCGGTATTTATTAAGAAAACCACTACTGAATTTATTAATTTTGTGATATTTAATAATGTTTTTATAAATTTTCTGCTCAATTTTTCAGCAGTAAAAGTTTTTATAACACCCTCATAATCTTAAGTGTTCTATCTCGCTGGCGATTTTTCAATCTTTCGAAATCGGTTCCGAAAGTGAAAGTATCCTAATAAAAAAAAAACCTGTCAACAAAATCGAAAAAGTAAAAAACGGCCTTTGTAGAGATAGATTTTAAATATCCAATGGTAATTTTTTTTAATATTGAAATGCAATCGGAATTAACCCTTCTTTGCATTGTGATGGAAATTTCCATCACTGTTTATTTAACTTTTAATAAATAAATCGACTTCTTCACCACCACTATATGTATATAGAAATATTAATCTAGTAAATTTCTCATGAACTATGTTGCTGCACAAACTTAAAAATCTATCTTAAAATTTCTGGTGTCTAATATTTAATATATGTATAAAAAAACAATTGTAAAAGAAAAACTCATGCAAAGAAGGGTTAAGTCCTCTTTTTCTTAGAAAATTGATTTTGGCATTCAGATGATAAAATCATCTTTACAATTTTTCGAAATGACTAATTTTCTTCTTTCCTAGAAATCGCACAATGACAAAGTCACTTTCATCAATTGACAAATTTTGTTATTTTGTAGATTTTCGATCATTTCATCAGAATGTTCATCAAGTGAATCGGGCTTGGTTGAATCAAGAACGCTACAAATGCTCTCACTTTCTGAAGATTCGGGGCTTTCATTTTGAGTGTTTTTACTTTTCTTTCTTGAGATGAAAGAAGTTTTTCTTGATTTAGGTTTTTTATTCACCTGGCGATCTTGTATTTCTTCTTCAATCTGTCTTTTAGTTGGTGTGCTTGTCAAAATTTTTTAAGATTCTTTATCTTCCCGTTTTGGGTTATTAAAATTTAGGGAAGTCTTATATGTCTCCTGGAGTCGCTATGTTTATTTTAACTGTAATTGTACTGCTGCTTGTTGGGGTTAATGGTTGATCTGTGACAAAAGATGATAAAAAATCATCTTCAGAAAAAATATTCCTGTTTAAGGGATATATGCCAGTGATTTTAAATCCAAGATAACCATAGTCTAACTAATATTGATATTGTCTAAATGCGACTTGAAAGTGACAATTAGGAGTAGAGGTTAATAAAATTTAACATTAATTTAGCTTAACTTTGGGGACACTTGATCCCCAGGATCAAGTCTCCCCATACAATGGGGATCATGTGTTGGAAAAATAATTATCAAATCAAAAGTAAAGAAATTGTAGTGGATTTAAATAACAACATTTAAGCAGTAAGGAATGTTAGTAAATTATATCAATCAACTTAAGTAATTTTGTTATATTTAGCAAAAAATAAGAAACATAAACTACCTACTGAAAAAGAAGTTTGATTGTAAGAAATCAGATATTCCTTTCTTACAACAAAAATAAAAATGGGTGAATGAAATTCTGTTGTTAGATCTGTTGAAAAGGAATCACTTTATTAGTGTTGTAGGTTTTAGAGACTTAATTGCAGTTTTTCCCTGGTTTTAGACCTAGGGATCAACTCTCCCAAGTCTCCCCTATTGCCTTTTTAATTATTATTTTATTGGTATTTAGGAAAAACATACCCACCCTCCACCCCAAAACAAAAGGAAAATATACGTAACTTTAAAAACAAAGCTTTAAATAGATTGCATTATGTTTACACTCCTTAGATAACATATCCTTCGCATCCATAGAAGTAGGAACAATAAGTTTATTATATTACTTATTGTTCCTACTTATTGTTCCTACTTCTATGTTCGCATCAACAGACATAGCAAAAATCAAAACAATCGTATTAAACGTTTAAATAAATAAAAAACATCTAGGGAAAAGGTGCCAAGACAGCGATAAGTACGCCATACTACCCCCCTGCTTATTTCCCTGCTTTGAAATAGTTTCGGAAGCAGGCGTAAATCAAAAAAATCCTGCGGCAAACGGGGAAAGGGGAAGATGTTTGAAAACACCCCTTATCTTCCTTCTGCTTAATGTTCCTACTTCTATGCAGCCGCTGTCACTGAAGATTTTGTGCCTCGAATTCTTTCTGGACTATTATTCAGAAAACTATTGCATATAAAAATATGAAAATTGGTATAGTTATATAGAGAAATGTCCGATAAATATGTTGAAGAAGACAGTTTTTAAATCGAAGAATTATTTTAAGAGATATTGAATATTAAGGTCGGTCAAAATAGCTCTCTTAAAAAAGCTTTTATAGGAAAGAAAACTATGCTAAGGAATTTAACCATAATTTAAAAGGATATAGTTGACAAGCTTACAGTGTGCAGAGTGCAACTATTTTTTTTATTTGACTAATTTTTCAAGGCTTTATTTCAATTTTTATTCAAACTTTCATTATTTTGGTGGAGATTTATTTCATATTTCAAAAAGTCCATTATTTGAATTGTTGCCAATTTGTAAAATAGCACACATAATAATATCCCCTTTCAATTAAAAAATGTAGTTATGCGTGACTATTAAAAACAGAAATAAAACTTAATAAAAACTAGTCGTTGGGGGCCACCGTAATACTTACCCATCATGGATATGCATAATGTAAAATATTAAAATAAAAATGTGTAAACTACTTATAAAATGCATTGCAATTCAAATAAAATCGTGGCTTGATGACGTCACAAACCTTAAAGGCTCGATTACTGAATTGCTTGAAAGAGGTTTTTCCTTATAACTCCAAAAATAATAATCCTATTAACTAGCGGTTTATTGCATCTCATTAAGCGTCAAATTTCCAATTAAAATATATCTTTGAAGTGAAATTTGGATGAAATACAGGGTCATGAAAAATCGAAGAGTGTGGAAAATAGGATTCCAAATATCTCGGCAACTAATTATCCGATCGACTTCATGCTTTATTCAAAATTTATGTTTTTTTATTGTCTTTTATATTCATTTCTTAAAATAAACAATTTCGAAAATTTTTATATACCTTTCATCAGAACGAATATTTCGAGGGTCCGAAAAAAATTGTTCCGGTTAATCGAGGTTATTGAAATGAAATAGGCTTCTTCCCATTATTACATACTAAGTACATACTAAATTGCAAGTCTCTATCTCAATTTTTTCGGGAGATAGAGCGTTTACAGACACACACACAGACACACACACACAGACGGACGGCAAAATTTTTTTTCTAAAAATATGTTTTTCGGAATCTCCAGTGTCTGAAACGTGTAAATCCGTCAAAAAAAAATTTTCGATTTTCAAAACGATTACAAGACTTACCCTATACTACGTATGATGGGTAAGTAATAAAATGATCACGTGTTAAAAGCAGTAAATGTAGAAAATTAGGTAATAAAATATGTACTTGCTCGTGAATATTAAAAAGCGAAATAATTAAATTTTCACGCGTTCAAAGCATTAAATGGGGAAACTTCGTCACATGTTCAAATAACAATATTTCCAAGCAATTTCAATTTAAAGATATATTTACACGGGAGATTAATTTATTTCGACAAAACCTTTTACCTATTATTGCAAATTTTAAAACAATGTAATTAATAATATTTCACTTCAATTAAAAATATTTTTACATTTAATAATTACATTTAAATTAACGAAATAACTAATAAATTGGTAAAATATAATTAAAAACACAGATAAACGTTGAATTAAAGATCACTGGATGACATATAACTAACACGTGTAACGCATCTGATGTCAGTTGAATGCGACGCCACAGATATGTACTTTTGGCGTTAAATCCTATATTTTGGCGACAGTTCTTTTCTTTTATAGAAAGTAGTAGACAGGATAATGGAGAAATACCCAATTCGTTATAAAATTTTCCGATGCACCAACATTGTTTACTTAATCATTTTGCACAAGTTGATTTTCAAATGTTTAATTGATCTTATTTTATCATTCACGAAAACAATTGTTAGCTTTAGTTCGACTAGTTCGAGTAGTTTTATTACTGTTTGAATCATTTAGCAACATATCTCATTTCCTGAAGTCTGAAATCCACCAATGCCAAGGCTGTTATATAAAAAAATTCCCTGACGGCTCGGCCTACAGGCACAGGTAGATTTCGAAGACGCAGACCGTGGGGCACCTGTTTGTCGGGAATTGCGGAAGAAATGACCTTTTTGCGATGATGCTGCAGTTGGAACCGCATACTTCGAAACCAAACTTGTTTGCAGGCGGAGCCAGCAAGGATTTTTTTTTTTTTTTTTTTTTTTTTTTTTTTTTTTTTTTTTTTTTGCTATAAGAGTTGGTCCTATAAAAAACATGTCAATATAAAAGTTTTAGATAATATTAAGAGGATTTATAATAAATTTAAGCGGATTTGAAATTTTGGGAATTGACGAAGTTATGAATTTTTTTCTTCTAAAACCCCCCTTCCCCCCCTTAAGACACTTTTAAATTATATCAAAAATCTGTCATACATAAATTTTCGGCCCTTCTCCTAGAAGTAATAATAACTTCAAACGGATTCGATATGTATCATAATTAAATTATGGGTTTTTTTCTGTTTTCGCAAAAAGTCCCCCCCCCATTCCCCCCCTTGGTTTGATTTTGCCCATTAACGAACTTGACCGAGATTTTATGCCCCTTGATTTTATGTATCAGTTTCGAAAAGATGCGGGAGTTAGAACCGCCTACTTCGAAAAATAACTTGTTTGCAGGCGGAGCCGGCAGGGATTTATTTTTTTTTATTTTTTTTTTTTTTTGCTATAACGGTTGGTCCTATAAAAAACTTGTCAATATAAAAGTTTTAGATAATATTAAGAGGATTTATAATAAATTTAAGCGGATTTGAAATCTTGGGAATTGACGAAATTATGAATTTTTTTCTTCTAAACCCCCCCTTCCCTCCCCCCCTTAAGGCAATTTTTAATTATATCAAAAATCTGTCATACATAAGTTTTTGGCCCTGTTCCTAGAAGTAATAATAACTTTAAACGGATTCAATACGTATCATAATTAAGAAATTATGGGGTTTTTTCTGTTTTCACAAAAAGCCCCCCCCCCATCCCCCCCTCCTTGGTTCGATTTTGCCCATTAACGAACTTGACCGAGATTTTATGCCCCTTGATTTTATGTATCAGTTTCGAAAAGATGCGGGAGTTGGAACCGCCTACTTCGAAAAATAACTTGTTTGCAGTCGGAGCCGGCAGGGATTTTTTTGTTTTTAATTTTTTTTTTGCTATAACGGTTGGTCCTATAAAAAACTTGTCAATATGAAAGTTTTAGATAATACTAAGAGGATTAATAATAAATTTACGCGGATTTGATATCTTGTGAATGGACGAAGCTATGATTTTTTTTCTTCTAAAACCCCCCTTCCCCCCCCCCCCCTTGGGGCCATTTTTAATTATATCAAAAATCTGTCATACATAAATTTTCGGCCCTTTTCCTAGAAGTAATTATAAATTTAAACAGATTCGATACGTATAATAATAAAGAAATTATGAGGGTTTTTCTGTTTTCACAAAAAGCCCCCCCCCCCCCCTTGGTTCGATTTTGCCCATTAACGAACTTGACCGAGATTTTATGACCCTTGATTTTATGTATCAGTTTGGAAGAGATTTATGCAGAATTTTTCCAGTTATCGTGGTCAGAAAAAAGTGACATAGATAGATAGATAGATAGATAGATAGATAGATAGATAGATAGA
Organism: Maratus michaelseni; assembly: GCA_963931845.1. Lineage (NCBI taxonomy): Eukaryota > Metazoa > Arthropoda > Arachnida > Araneae > Salticidae > Maratus > Maratus michaelseni. Next base: position 26,366,671 of record OZ007600.1, on the reverse strand, counting down.
TAGATAGATAAAGTTTTGAACTGGGGGTGGTTTTGGGTTCTGGGAGTCATGATCGGCGTAGATCTGCAAAAATTTTTCAAAATTTCCAACTTAGGTGAGAATGTAATAGGTAGTATTTCTTACGAAATCTACCTAAAAGTACCAAAAAATGGTGTAGATATTATTTTAGAAAACTAATTTGTTAGGATGACAGTCAAATGTATGTTTTAAAATTTAAGAATTTAATAACTCCGAAATAAAGATATAACAAAAAGATTTATTAACAGTTCAACAAATACACAGCTTTGAGTCTTATGCTAAGATCATTTAAAAGCTTTTTTAATACCGATAAAATCAGTTTAATGTTATGCCTGATATTTAATCAATCCAAGACAAGCTTTTTTTATTTTTATATCTCATTTCGTTGTCTACAGAATGCTGATACATCATTTAACCTCTCCGGTCCATTTTCGACACAAGATACATACTTTGTGATGACTTCAGTGGGAGCATTTTCTTTAAATAATGTATCAAGAATTCTCGAAGGAGAAATACGAGAAATTATTTTTAATCTCCCCAGCCAATTCTTGCTCAAGAATAAATTGTCTATGTCAGACCATTTTTGTAATGAAGCTAATGCTCTGAATACAGACCAGGTAAACTGTTTATTCGTCAAATTGTAACTCGTCGCCAGTTTTAGTGGACTGGTCAATATATGAGAATTGTATTCTGATTTATAGTAGAAAAGACAGCAATAAATAAGACTGGACATTACTGATGAATCAATCACCGACTTCTTTCCAGTCAATTTTTCAAAATGTGTCATTTCAGTTTCATCAACAGAATAACCTAAGTTACTTTTGAGGAATTCAATTTGCTCTTTAAGAATTCTGCAATGTTCTTCAATAGAAAGCCGAGTCAATGTATCAGTCGAAACCAGTTGAAAATGAGTACTCAAACAATTTTCAATCTTGTGAAGTTTACACTTTGAATCTGGAATTGTAACAGCAACTTCATATTTTTGAAAAGCTGCGTCTTCAGTTTTATCTACCATCAAAAGCATGTTATTTAGCTCGTCAAATTCGCGGTTTTCTTCTAGATAAGCCAAATAAACATTTAAAACATCTGAAGAATCCGCTATTTTTCTTTGGAATATTGCCTTTTTAAAAGTATTTCTCAAATGTAAAACAACTTCTAGAATAGTACTTCCATCATGAGTTTTTTCAGTCGCATTTAACAGATCAAGCTTATCTTTTTTGCTCTTATATTCACTCAATGAATATTTTAAGCCTAAAATCATGCTTATAACTGTTTTTTCTGGTACACATCCTTCAATCTTAACTTCTTCATTTGGAAATATTAATAGTGGATTAGAATTTCCTGCAAATTTAAAATGTGTTCCAGGTGAAACATCAAAGGAAAGAATATCTGGTGACAAACTGTTTTCAGCTATTTCATCCAGCGCAGTATATCTCAAGAGGTTAAACCGATTTGGTTTATTTCTAAGTAACACTGAATGTTCTGGACCATCAGAAATGCTTGGAACATCAGCTGTATCAAAGTCAAAGCCATGAGATCTTTTGAGCCAAAAATCATCCTGAGAATACTCCATAGGGTTGAGATCAATAGTTCTTGATCACCAGAAGTTGAGATCAATAGAGATAAAGCAATCCCTGCTCCTGCAATTTAACAAATTTTGTTTTATGCCGCTGCAATACTTATTATTATTATTATTATCATTATTATTATTATTATTATTATTATATCTATAGTGATATAGCTAAATTAAATAATTGTGTAATTAACCTATGTTACCCAAGATATTGTTTATTAATTAATTAATTTGATTATATCCATTACTATAATTATTTATGTATATTTTTCCATAATCGGATTCCCAGCCAAGATTGGCGTCAGTCAGTAGCGATTTTGACAACAATGTGGTTACAACGATATTTATAACAATGAAATTAATTTTGCTCCGAAACCATGCTCGTTAAAATCTTGAACCGTTTTGAATGAAACAGCTCAGCGCATATGATCGACATTTTTATAGTTCACTGTTTCATACAAGCCGATTTTTGTATGTATGGTACAAATACAGGGTGGCCACTAAATACAGTTACACTCCAAAAAATAAGAATTGATTTTAATCGTTTGGTAAAACAATTTTTTTCTCTCTTTCAGCGTTTGGCAATTTTCTATTAGTGCAGACGATTTTTGTATAAAGCAAATATTTAAAATTATTTTAAAAATGGAAGTCAAAAGAATGATGATTAAACAGCTCTTTGATCGTGGATTGCCCGCAGGTAAAATCTTTAAACAATTAAAATGCCTTGATTTTAATAGAACAGTTATATATATAACTATAAATCGGTTATTGGATACTAATAGCTGTAAAGATCGACCTAGGTTTGGTCGTCCACACTCCGTTCGTACAAAAGAGCGCATCAAAAGAATTCGTGAAAAGATACGAAGAAATCCACAACATTCTGCAAATAAAATGGCTGCAGAAGAGAACGTAAGTCGCAGAACTATGCAAGTTATTATAAATGAAAACCTGGGTTTTCGTCCTTATCGCAAAACAAAAGTTCAAGGTTTGACTGCTGTACAAAGAATAAAAAGATTACAAAGATGCAAGAAATTGCTGAAGCAGCATGGTAGGAAAAGTGTTGACAGAATAATATTTTCTGATGAGAAGCTATTTTGCATTGAACAGTGTTATAATGCTGAAACCATTATAATACGGGAAGATGCCGTATATTCAGCAATCTTCGAGAAAATATACCTGAAAACCTTCGAATTGTTAAGCGCTTTCAGAACAAGAATTCTGTTATGGTTTGGGCTGCAGTGTCAAACAATGGGAAATTGCCTTTGAAATGCATTCATAAAGGGGTAAAAATCAATGCGGAATATTACAAACAGGACATATTGGCTACACATTTATTGCCACACGCTGACAGAAGAAAACCAAAAAGAATTGGATATTTCAACAAGATTCTGCACCTTTTCACCGAGCTAAATCAACACAGGATTGGCTCCATGTCAATTGTCCAAACTTTATCATGCAAGAAGAATGGCCACCTTCTTCACCGGATCTAAATTTTTTAGATTATTGCGTCTGGGGGATTTTAAAGGCTAAAGTAAATAGCAAACAACACATGAATTTGGTCTCTCTCAAAGCTTCTACATTGCGTAAATGGAACCGATTACCTCTTAACCCTTTCAGGGGCAAGCACTTGTGCCCCTGTAACGTTGATTCCCACCGGAATTTAGGAAAGAATTTAGTTCAAAATAAGAATATGCAATTTTTCAACTTTTTCTCGTCAAAGTTAAAAAAGTAAAATTTAATTAAAAGTTTCTGGTTTGAATCGGATTAAAATTAGGTGGTATATAATATATACCACCGCCCCTCCAAGGGTTAAAATGATTCGTGCCGCAGTCAGACAAAGGAAAAAGAGATCTTTGGTAATAGAAAAAGATGGAGGTCTATTCGAGTAAAATTATTTCCAGGTAAACTTTCATCTCTGATGTTCATCATATTAGTGTATTTATCATTTTATATTTGGAAAATAAAATGACTGAATATTTGTAACAGTATTTAGTAGCCACCCTGTAATGAAACTGCCAGTCAGCAAGCGCACCATCAGGAGGCGTTCCCATAGTAGCATCGCACTGCCCGCAACAAAGCGAAAACAAGTTATCTCGATTACAGATGGTAGCAAGATTAATCTGGATTAAAGATGGCTAGCACTGTAGTTACAGCAACATTAGTAACCTAGTTACCGTTTATTTCGCTTTGTTTATGCTATGTTGTGCCCTTCGAGGTTGCATCCACAGCGGCCGTGACAGATGACTGATTGATTAAGATAAATTATGCATTTGAAAAATAAGCTTGTATAATTTCACTTTAAGAAAATGTGTCGCTGCCTTCCGCACTACATGCTTTTCGGACACAACATCAGCGATCAAATGTTTTTGCGAAACAAAGTAATAAATGAATTTGATTGGTCTAGTGGATTTTCAACAAAGCCAGATTTGATAATGATATGAGAATTGTTATTATCGTCCTCTTAGAGCCAGCCGTACTCAACCTCTTTTTCTCGCGGGCCGCAAACATTTATTTGTGACGTTAGGCGGGCCGCAACACACTTGTATAATAATGTAAAAAAAATATAGATTTCTATAGCAAATGCAGCGAACATTGCTGTTTTGAAATAGTGGTATAAAACTTTTTGCTGCCAATTTTTTCTGCAATAAATATTTAACCGCAATAAGAGTTATTAGCTATATGTTAAGTATAAAACGTAACAATATAACAATGCAACAATTCCAAATTCTCGAACTAAAAAAAATAATAAAAAATAAAAAGATTTTTTCTAATAATCAATTTTTTTTTTTCTCCATGCAAAAACTATCTTTTTAAATGTAGAAATATATAGTGCAAATTAAATTAATTTGGAATAATGTTTGTTTAGTGTTCAGGTTTAAGAAATGTATACACTGCTGTAGCACAAGTAAAACTATATGTAAAAAGAACTTTGACTAAGGAAACGACATTTCAGATAATTTAAGGTAATTTCAAATTAGTAATTATAAATAACAAGAAATTCTCTTCACATGAAAATATATAAAAGAGCAGTGAAAATATTAAAAACTTTTTACACACATCTCAATTAATTTTATAAATAGTGATTAATGATTATGTGCCTCGGGCTGCACATAAAAGGTCGCCGGGCCACACGCGGGCCGCAGGTTGAGTATGGCTGTCTTAGACCATTGGTATTTTTCCATTATACCAACACCATGCAAGCACCTGCTTGCATTGGACATGTGATCTCGTGATTTGTGTTTATCATTCTCAAAAACTTTGCGAGAATATTTTATTTATCATTTTGATCTGAAGATGTCGCCGTTAGAGCGAAGGAAACGTATGTCATCTATATTAAAAGGTATTTTTAAACCTTTTGTGTTGTTTTATATCACTTTAACTTAGAGTCATAAGACTCTTAAAATGTCAAAAAGTGAAAAAGAATGACCATTTTTGTCGGTTTTTACATTACACAAACACAATTGTTGGAGATGGTAATACGAGGGTCGTTCAATAAGTTTCGCCTACACGTCTGTAACTACTTTATTAACTAAAAAAAAAAATGAAATATTTTACATTGACAAGTAACTTTGAAATGTCCTTCCTCTCATGATGATTGTACTTTACAGGTGGGACCACTGACGTGTAAACAATGAGACGGAGAGCGTCGGACTCTGTGGAAGTGCGGTTAAAACAGCGTTGGTGATAGAATTTCTGACAGCGGAAGGTGTTGAACCAATCGATATCCACAGGCGAATGAGTGCTGTGTACGGCGAAGTATGTGTGGACAGAAGCACCGTCAGAAGATGCATACGTGGAAGCCGGACGGGGAACACACGCACGTCAAGTGTGCACAATAAGCCCCGCTGTGCCGAAGATCGCAGACAATGCAGAGCATAGAGAATTTAAAAGCCTACACCAGTCACGGGAAGAAACGCGCACGCTAATGTTAAGTCTATGGGAAGGTTATTTTCAAATTTCTCGCTCGCATTTTAATAGTTTTTTTTTTTTTTTTTTTTTTTTTTTTTTGCATAGGATTGCTGAGGTCGATCTCTGAAGTTGTTAGTTTGTACTTTTTCGATTTTTGTTGCAGTTTTTTTTATAAGCGGACATTTTCAATTTTGGAACCGGTTTTGAAAGTTGTAAAAAAAACTTTAACCAAAATCGAAAAAGTAAAAACTAACAACGTTAGAGATCGACCTCGTCTACCCTGAAAATAACCTTCCCATACACTTAACGCTTGCGCGTTTTTTTCGCATGACTAGTGTAGGCTCTTAAAAGTCTGCATCAGTCATGCGAAAAAACGCGCAAGCTAAATAAGTCTATGGGAAGGTTCTTGACAGATTTCTCACATTTTAATATTTTTAAATGATGTTCTTTGCATAGGATAGCTGAGGTTGATCTCTAACGTTGTTAGTTTATACTTTTTTGATTTTGGTTACGGTTTTTTTATAAGCTGACATTTTCAATTTTGGAACCAGTTCTGAAAGTAAAAGTACCATTATATAAAAAAAAACTGGAACCAAAATCCAAAAAAAAAAAAATCACTTAAAATGAACAGTAATATTTTTTAGAGCAATACTTGCTTATTATTTTAAGAACTAATGTCATTAAAGCTGAAAAAAAAGAGATTTTTAAATTTCACATCAATTAATTGTTTGGAAAGTAGAAATAATGTATAATTTTTGTAAAATGTTCTTTCGTTACATTATAGAATGGCCCATTAATTAATCTGTCCTTCGATTAAGTATTTAAGATTTTAATGCCTTTGCATATAATTTGAAATTATAATCCTTAAAAATTAATTATCTTAATTTAAAAAAATGGAGTTTACTTATATCATTTACGAATTTCTGTTATAAACTTTAAACTCGCATCATCTATACTCAATTCAAAAATGCAATTCTTTAATTGTGTGCAGGCAGCAGGCGTTATAAATTAAGACATGAAAGTCAAAAGAAATATTTAATAGATCTCAACATAAATTACAATGAAAAAATATATTTACCTTTATTCAGTGATGACGAAAAATGAGTTAAAATACTTTAACTTTAAATTTGTCAAAATGAACTAATCAGTTAAACTAATGAATAGCATAATTCTTAGAAACTAAATCTACAACAAACTAAATAGTTAATCGATTATTCAAAGAATGACTTTTTGTTTAATTATGTTACTTGATCTTGAATGAATATTTTTACCTGATTCGCTCTGGAGTATTATTACAGTTATTTTTAGTGTTATTCAACGTCCATTAGAAAATGGTATTTTATTTAATGGAACAGCAGACGATCTTTTAAGAAAAAACAGCTTTGATTAATTATTTTAACATAATATTTAAAAATATGACTGGATTATTTTGAATTCGAGGTAATAAAATATGTATTGTGTTTTAGAGGGCTTTTAAGCCGTGTTTAATAAAAATGGGCAACTTGTTATGAACGAAATTTTATTCCATTGCAATAGTTACAGCTGTTACTTTTTTTGGCAACAATGCAAATGCTCGTTCTTGGGATCGATGGGAGTGGTTAAAAAATTTGCATGTATATAACATAACTAAATAATGCTAGAGTACATTTATTTATCAGAGTCGCGATTAAATTTGAACGGATAAAAGGATTTTAGACAAACAAAAAAAAATCGCGAGTCTGTCATTGTCAAGATCAACAAGCTAATGTTTCTTTGGTCATCTAATTTGTTTTAAGAACCTACTCTATGAAAGTGGCGACATACGGGATATAAACTTGATCGGTTGAGACTATTTTGGACAAAAACGAATCACCAAGCATCGGTTTTGTTATAGTTACAGAGACACTCAAAAGAACTCCGTTACATTACGGTCTATGGCGAAAAATCGTTTGCCGTGTATTTTTATAATGTTACAGGATTTCAAACATATTGAAATTGATATATATATCACTGTGGTGCTCTACAAGAGGCTTACTATAGAATATGGTGTGCATAGTATCCATCGTTCAATTACAGGGACACACAAAAGAATTCGGTTACAGAATTGTCTATGAACAAAAATTGCTGGAAGTGTGTTTTCACTTGTGGTACGCGTTTTTAAATGTAACTAATTTTTAACACATTACTTGTTGTCTATAAATGCTATAGATCATATACAAGGCAGCACAAAAGCTATCGAATATATTTCGGTTTATTGATGGAAATTGCTGAATAGGAATTTTTAACTGTGTTATGCCTTTTCCAATTGAACTAAATTTTAGCATGCTATATAGCTTATCTACAAATCTATAGATCACATACAGGGCTGCACTAAACAATTCGGATAATTTTTATGCGATTATTTATGCGTTTTCCAAATTGTTTACTTCAACTTTCACCTTATTAATCGGTAAAGTTTTGATAAAGTATTCTGGAATTGTTGGAATGTATTTCATAATCTATGCTTGACACATGATTTTTCGTTCTTTTTTAACTTAAAAATGGTTTATCAGTTGCTTTATATTTTTCGGGATAAACAGAATCTCCTTTTATTTCAGTTTTGTTTATTATTATTTATTTAAAAATGATATATCAGTTGCTTTATATTTTTCATGATAAATAGAATACTGTAATGCAATCACTTGTTAACTTTAAATTAAAGTCTAATAATGCTTAAAGTGATAAAAAACATAACACGGAATATTTAAAAATACCTTTTTAATGCAGATTACATATGTTTCGTTCACGCAATCAACGTTTCATTGGCACGCGATGATCGATAGATTGAAAAAGCAATTAAAAAAAAAAATAATAATAATATTAGGTAACCAAGAAAGTTCGTGCGGTTTTCATCAGACATAAAAAACGACCCACAAAAATCTCAAACACTTATTTTATTCTTTGAAATAATCACCATTGGCTTCAATTACGTGTTACCAACGAGAAACAAGCTTATAAATGCCCTTTTTGAAAATATCTTTTGGTTTAGAGTCCAAAAACTGGGTTATAGTTTTTGTGACATCATCTTGGGTTCGGAACCGCTGTTCCCGCAGGTGATTATCCATGGCCAAAAACAAGTAATAGTCCGATGGGGCAATGTCCGGGGAGTAAGGTGGGTGAGGCAAAACTTCCCAGCCCAATGTTTTTGTCACGTCCCTGGTCGCTTTGGCCGTATGTCTCGTGGTTTATGTTTACCATTTTCAAAAATATGCGAGAATATTGTATTTATCATTTAGATCTGAAGATGCCACCGATAGAGTGAACGAAACATATGTAATCTGCATTAAAAATGTATTTTTAAATATTCCGTGTTATGTTTTTTATCACTTTAAGCATTATTAGACTTTAATTTAAAATAGAATACTCTTAATAAATCAACATGTAATGAGACTTATTTGTAAATGTAAAATAAAATATTTTTTTCAAATTTGATAAAAATAGCTTTTAGACATTTCATTAAAATATCCGTTTCGCGGATGCCACTTCTTAGATTTATTCTAATAGAACACGAACATAACGACAGAGTAATGTTTTCGTAGCACATTTCCTCACAGTTTGCTTGGCTGTCTCCCAGACTGTATCGCTTACAATTATCTTTATACGGTGAAGGAAGTCGTGAAATGACATTTTTGGTTACTGCAATATGCGTTTCAAAACCTGGGCTAAGGAATATACCTTTTTTGTCGATGGTGGGATTGAGATAAGGATAATGTATTTGAACTTTAGCTCCGACTGTTCGTGTAAATGTTGCATATTTATCTGTTTCTAAATTTAATTCTAATATTAGTCCACTTCCTGGATCATATTCAGTCGAAAGAAGTTTTTGTTTTCCTGTGTTGAATGTGTAGCAATTTCCGTAGGCCAAACTTCTGGATATTTGAAAATGCTTGGATGTACAAATTTTAGCACTATATTCACAATGCTGCATTAAATCTTCTAATCTGTGTCCGTATTTTATGCGGCTGTCATATCTCTGAGAATGCAGTAAGTAAACCCAGCTTTTCAAAGTTATGTTTCTGCTGGGGAAATTACTAAAATCCATATCACATTCGGGTAACGTGTCGTTTCTCAGTATCATTAGCTTCGTTTTTCCCCGTACATTCCTCATAATTAAGGTTTTTATATATGCATGGCTCAAACTGCCTACGAACGATATTAACGTTACAGGCAGTTACTGCAGGAAATACCTGGACTTTACTACTGATTGAATCTAAATTTACTAAAACTAGGTAACTGTAGTAAGATTCTAAGAACTGCGCTACCTGTGAAAGAAAACCTGTTAACCCTAAAAGTAAGATAATGGACCAACATATCTTTTGTACTGAAGTAGCCGATTTTCCGATGCGATTTAAAATGTAGATTGAAGAATTACTAAGAAAGAAAGATACCATATTTTTATAATTTAATTTGGACCTATTTCGATGTCTGTACTCTGTAGTGTTATATTTTAAACCGTGGAGCTTTTTTGCTTTTGTTTGGCGTTTTTTATGTAGAACATTTCCAATTTTTTTAGTTAATGAATCTGTCTTATTTCTGTTTTGATTACATGAAGTAAAACTGCCCGATTGAAGATTTTTTACATTCGACTCGATCATTTTGAGTTTTGGTTAATGAATCTCAGAGCAAACGTGTTAGTTATTTTTTAAAAATTCTACAGTGATCTTCTCTTTAAAATTACTGAAATGATTTTTCACTGTTATTCGGATTATAATCACCGAATAATAAATTCATGAAAAATAGCATAAACGCAATAAATGGTAGACATCACTACAAATATACAAGATATTTTATTTTAAATTACATATCTGGAAAATTGTGTGATTGGTCTACTAGCAAAACGCATAATATTATCATCGCTAAAACCTTTTGGATAAGTTATTTTAGAGGAATATTAATTTTTTTCTTTGTACAATTGTTAGTAAAATGTTTCTAGTATTTCTAGTTCCAGAAATTCGTTTTAAAGGTGGAAACAAAATAACGAATATTTCACACTAACAATAACCACTTAATTTATTGGATTATTCTAGATACTTTTAAATAATGAAAATACAAAACAGAAATATTTTATCTATTTCAACTTTTGGATAAGTTATTTTAAAGGAATATTAATTTTTTTTCTTTGTACAATTGTTAGTAAAATGTTTCTAGTATTTCTAGTTCCAGAAATTCATTTTAAAGGTGAAAACAAAATAACAAATATTTCACACTACCAATAACCACTTAATTTAGTGGATTATTCTCGATACTTTTAAATAATGAAAAAACAGAAATATTTTATCTATTTCAACTTTTGTTGAAACATTACTAATGAGATTTTTCAACAATTCCATAATTTACAACTGTCGTTTGTGACGTGCGAATGAAGCAAACTTTTTTACATAGAGTCTTAAGTTTTCAACGTATTTTACCAAAACTGAAAATTTTGGTTACATTAGCTACAATTGGAAATCATATTATTTTACGTATTTTAAGTAGAGATATCATTTAATGAAAAATATATCGCATAAACTACTTATTACAATATTTCTTTCTGGTAATTTATATGTACTATCTTTTGCTTTTGTCCAAGAAATATTATATGACTTTTATTTTAAAAGTATGATATTTATTACAGTAAAAATATAACCATCCTTCATGTGTTATGTCTGTCAGAATACGAAATAGTTTGAGACATATATTTTTAAGACGGATATAAAATATTCCGCAGATGAATTACTTCTAATGACAATTTTCGTAGACACATTTCCTGCAACTTGTATTTTCTTTTTTAATTATTTAGATTTATATATGTGCATTTCTACACTGTTTTATTCCATGTTTATTGCACGTTTTTATAACTCCAATAAAAATATAATCACATAATAGAGATAGATTCGTTATGAAGCTATTTAATTTCACTTTCTCTTTCAATTCTTTTTCAAACGTGTAGTAAAGTATAACGTATATATCGTATTTTACCAGATGACTTTAAAGGAAAACGTTGTAATGTGTGATTTTAAAGCAATATTACAATATATGATGCATTTCTGGAATTATAAACCACCTTAAAAGCAGATTCTAAATTACCTCATTTCGTGCGTAGTTTTTCATTTACTCATAGATATATAATTTTAATTATATACAGGGCTTTTAAATAATTTTCTTGAAATATTTCCACGTAATAAATTATGTTTTATTGTTATTGATTTCCATGGTATATTAGCAATGCATATTATTATCTGAATCAAATATTGGGTATATATTCCAATTAAACATAAGCATATTTCATTTTTTAAGAGAGACACGCAATTGTTAATTGTTTTACCATCTTCTTTTTAATATTTGCAAGAGTTATTACAAATAACCAAATTCGCATTATGTGCATTTAATAGTAGGTTTTATCTCACTGGAGTGTTCGGATTAAAAATACTTAATACTGATATAAACAAAAAAAATTTTGAAAGTTAAATTTAAAAAAACATTAGCAATGAGAAGCAAGTGGTGTAATTACACTGCATTGTTAAATTCTTTTGTTCAAAATTGAACTTTTCCATTGTAGAAAAAGCAAATATTATATTAGCTTTAAAAACTATTCTTCAGTATTTGATATTATACATGATATTAAGTTTCCCTAATAAGTAAAGCTATTCAACTTCCAATCAGAAAGAAATAGTTATATGCATTCTCATTATTCTGTTTTTAACTACGGAGGTATCCACCTGTTTACCTGGTGGCTAAAACGCTGGCTGAAAGCAAAGAGGTGTCAGGTTCGAATCTCGATTCAGCCTGGTATGTTTATCAGATTTCACTTTTAACAGAGATTCTGGTGTGACTATTTTTGTTTCAAAGGATAAACATAGCGAGTTTTTGGTTCAACATTTTACCTCTTTATTTTTCCACATATTAAAGTGGTTTGATGACCCGTTGGTAAACCATTCAATTCTTGGTCCAAATATTTATCACTTCATGGTTTAACATTTTAGCAGTTTATGATTCCGCGAGAGCACCAAATGTTGGAATAAGTTTTGAACAAACTTTTACCATCTTAAATCCTAAAATTATTTCAATCTAGCACCAAATTTTTAATAATGTAATAAAATCACTGGAAAAGTAAACTGCATAAATATCATGTTTCGTTTCTATAAAATGATTGAATAAAGTACTATATTTGCAACAATTAAGTATAGTACTAAATAATTATCATTTCTCTCTTGCATATTACAATATATTATCATCCTCACAATAACACATTTTTTTTTTTAATGTTAGAAAGATAAAATTCATATAAGGTAATGTTCATAACTGACGTTTTTCCTATGCATTTTACCGTCAACATAAGTGATTGTTGTATGCAGCCAATAGCATGTATTAGGAATAGCTCTGGCTTAGGAAATAATCAATCTCACAGCTTTGACATTAAGAATTACATTCAAAACAGATCCTGAATTAGATTATTTCCACGCTCGTTTTTAACACTTTCCAACCTAGTTGAAAAGTGTTTATGACTTCGGTTTGTCTGGCCGTCTGCCGTCTGGCCGTCTGGCCGTCTGCCGTCTGGCCGTCTGGCCGTCTGCCGTCTGCCGTCTGTCCGTGCTCTAACTCCCGTAAATATGCTCGGATTGCCCTGCAATTTTTATATGTTATAATCATTATCTATAGCATGTTCCCTATTTCAATGGAAGTGTGTAGCACTTATAGTTTTTTTACAGGGACACTCAAAAGAATTCCGTTACATTGCGGTCTATGGGGAAAAATCATTTGCGGTTTATTTAAATAATGTTTCACTATTTTAAACGCACTGAAATTTATATATATCACTAAGGTGCATTAGAAGAAGCTTAATATGGAATAGGGTGTGCATAGCACTTATACTTACTTTACAGGGACAGTCAAAAGAATTCCGTTACATTACGTCTATGGAGAAAAATCGTCTGCGGTATTTTTAAATAATGTTTCCCTATTTTAAACGCATTGAAATTTATATAAGGTTCATTACAAGAGACTTACTACAGAATATTGTGTGTATAGCAGTCATCGTTCATTTACAGGGACACACAAAAGAATTCTCTACTGTATGTTAACAATAATTCCTGGAAGTGCGTTTTAAGTTACTGAACGCGATTTTAATTTTAAATCGCTTTTTGTATATTACGTGGTGTGTATAAATTCTGTAGATCCTATACAGGGAAGCACAAAAGTTCGGGAACACATTTCCGTATTATTTAACTCCAGACGGAGAATTTTAAACTGTGCTACGTGTTTCCTAAGTGAACTAAAATTTAGCATCCTATGTAGTATATATACAAATCTATAGATCCTATACAGGGCTGAATAAAAGTATTCGGATTACTTAGATGTTATCTTTTAGCTTATTAAAGAGTATGATTCGTAAAATTATTTTGGAAGCGTTGGAAAGTGTTACATAATCTATGCTTGACGCATGATTTTTCGTTCTTGTTATATTTACTACGAGATGTACAATTTCAATTATCTACAGGTTTCACATAACGATGTAAATACAATTAATAATCTACAAGTATTATTATATCTTTATGCTCGTAAAAGAGTTTTTGTGACAAATATCTATTATTCAGGCTGTTGCCCGGCGTACATTTCTCTATTAAAAAGAGTTCTGACTGCATGTAAAATATTTTCGATTTCATGACAAATATGTACTTTTCGGTTGCTGTCTGGAAGATATTCCTGTGAATTGACGTAGAAATTCGAAAAATTATGGCAGACATTCAAGCAATCATCTATATTAATAAAAGAAAGTTTCGCTCTGTGTGTGTGTGTGTGTTATATTAAACTACTTTCTGTATTTACACATACTCATACCCTTTGTATTATTGAGAAATGTTTGAAAATTTCAGTTTTATTACCAAGATGACGTCCGATTAATCTTTTTTTCAATTGGTGAAACTTTTTATTTCATTTTTAGATGCGTTCGTAATTATATAAATACGTAGCACCTATTGTCGTCATCTGGTCCGTCCGTCTGTCTGTCTGTCCATCCGTCCATCAGCATATAACAACGCAAAAACTACCCAACCGAATGGTTTGAAATTTAAGATATATTATCTTTGCAGAATTTTGTCGAGACATTTCAAATTTTATGAAGATCGAATCAAAACTTTAGAAGATATTAATAAAAACATTTATTAAGAAATTTGAATTTTTAAAAAAGATCGGTGCTTCTTGTTATAGGAGCTTCCGAGGTTTAATCGTCAAGCGACCGATATACTTATTTTATTACAGATCTGCAGACGATATAATTCATTTCACAGAATTAAAAATCATCAAGATCTGAATATTTATAGAACTAGCTATAGTACGAACGCACCTGATTTGTCACGTTTGACGTAAAATTTCCAACTTGTCATTTTTCACGTCTAAATCTTTCAATAGAAAATTAATTATTGTAGACAGAATTTTATTGTGGATTTTTAATTGTGTGCAAACTGCTATAACGAAAAATGTTTAAATTTAATAGGAAAAGGCTGTTAGATATTTAGTTTTTTTTTATCTCTCTATTTTAAAATAATACGATTTTTTTAAATTTTATGATTTTGAGCTTCATAGTAGGTATTCAGCTATAAGTACACAAAATTTCAAGTCTGTAAGTTATATCGTTTCTGATAACCGGCTCTGCGATGGACAGACAACGTAGCGGAACGAATAGGGTTTCGTGAGATGAACGAAAAGAGCTAAACACTGTATTCCAATTTGAGAAAACTGATTAATACACTACAAAAACTACTCAGAAACGTAATCAGGGGTAGCAAGAGAAACTTTGTTTTTATATATACTTCTTTAAATCTCGAAAATATATTGATTTTTGATGTTTTTGAAGGTAACGAACACATTTTGGAATCCTTAGTAACGCGGAAGAGGTTATATCATATTTTCGTAGATTAAAAAACGTCTTTTTTTTTTTTTTTTTTTTTTTTTACAGGGTATATTTTAAAGAAATGATTTGTATACAACTGTAAAACTTCCAGAAAATACCTATAAATACTAAGTTTACTAATTTTAATACAAAACATCTTCCTAAAATGTATATAATCATTAATTAACTTTTCTAACTGTTTTTTTTTAAAATGCAGCATAGCAGCACCATCTGTTGGAATATTTACCCAAAAACCTAATTAACAACAACTTATGTCAGCGTCTAACTGAATCTGAAGTTTGATGAAATTCTGCGCATTAGTTCTTGAGATATAGCTATCGTAAAAATCATGAAAAAAGTAGCATAGCAACGCCACCTGTTGTGCTGTTTACACCTAAACGTAACCAGCATATATTTATGTCAAGGCTAACAGAATCTGAAGTTTTATGAAATTCTATTTATTACTTCTTTAGATATAGCTCTGGTGATAATCATGAAGAAAGTAGTATAGCAGCAACACCTGTTGGGCTGCTTACACCACAACACACGCATCGTCTATTTATGACAAGGTCTAACAGAATCTGCAGTTTGATGAAATTATGTGCATTAGTTCTTCAGATATAGCTATCATAAAAATCTTGAAAAATGTAGTATAGCAGCGCCACGTGTAGGGCGATTTGCACCACAAACTGCTAAGCACCAATTTATATTAGGGACTAACTGAATGTAAAGTTTTATTAAATTCCGTGCTTTAGTTTTTGAGATAGAGTGCCCACAAAATTTTTGTCACATACAGACAAGCAGACAGACATTTTCTAAAAACAGTCAAATAGTGTTCAGAACCTTCAAAACGTATAAATCCGTCGAAAACCGGAAATCGAAAATTTTCGTGAATCCAATACTTTCTTCTTGTAAAGATTGAAGAAAGTAAAAATATACATAAAGAGGGAAAGAGGATACATGTAGCATATAAAAAACTGCCGTGATCTCATAATAGAAATAGAAACATAATTTTAAAAGTATGCGTCGCGTTGAACCTTTCATTAAAAATAATAAAACTTAACTTAACTTTACTTAATTAGATATATGGTCTTTTTTTTTTTTTTTTTTTTTTTTTTTTCTTAACCATTGGGAAAATGATTGTTGTTTTCGATCGAGAACGGAAACAAATGATGTTCGCATTTTACTATTTTAACCGTTTTTAACGAAATTCTGTAACTTTAGAAGAATTTTTTAAGCGTTTTTAACGAAATTCTCTAACTTTAGAAGAATTTTTCTTTGAATAGGCAATAGAGATGCATAAAATCGTTACAAAAATGTTAAAGTTACAAAAAGGATAGATGCAAACTATCAGATATGAAAAAAAAAAAAAAAAAAAAAAAAAAAAAACAAGAACGAAAAATCATGCGTCAAGCATAGATTATGTAACACTTTCCAACGCTTCCAAAATAATTTTACAAATCATACCGTTTAATAAGCAAAAAGATAACATCTAAGTAAACAATTTAGAAAACGCATAACATATTTAAAAACATAATTTCAGGAATTTCCAACATATACAATATTCGGAAAAATATCCGAATACTTTTATTCAGTACTGTATAGGATCTATAGATTTGTATAGATACTACATAGGATGCTAAATTTTAGTTCAGTTAGGAAACGCGTAGCACAGTTTAAAATTCTCCGTCTGGAGTTTCTATCAATAAACGGAAATGTGTTCGCGAACTTTTGTGCTTCCCTGTATAGGATCTACAGAATTTATACACACCACGTAATAGACAAAAAGCGAGTTAAAATTAAAATCGCGTTCAGTAACTTAAAACGATTTCCAGGAATTATTGTTAACAGACAGTAGAGAATTCTTTTGTGTGTCCCTGTAAATGAACGATGACTGCTATACACACAATATTCTGTAGTAAGCCTCTTGTCATGCACCTTAGTGATATATATAAATTTCAATGCGTTTAAAATAGTGAAACATTATTTAAATAAACCGCAGACGATTTTTCCATAGACGATTCTCCATAGATGTAATGTAAAGGAATTCTTTTGACTGTCCCTGTAAAGTAACTATAAGTGCTATGCACACCCTATTCCATATTAAGCTTCTTCTAATGCACCTTAGTGATATATATAAATTTCAATGCGTTTAAAATAGTGAAACATTATTTAAATAAACCGCAAATGATTTTTCCCCATAGACCGCAATGTAAAGGGATTCTTTGAGTGTCCCTGTAAAAGAAACTATAAGTGCTACACACTTCCGTTAAAATAGGGAACATGCTATAGATAACGACAATAACATGTAAAAATTGCAGAGCAATCCGAGCATATTTACGAGAATTAGAGCACGGACAGACAGCCAGACGGCAGACGGCCATCCGGCCAGACAAACCGAAGTCATAAACACTTTTCAACTAGGTTGGAAAGTGTTAAAACAGAATTCATAACTAAAGTTAGTGTTGGAAAGTGTTTCATCAGGGGCGTAGCTACCGTGGAGCAGTTGGAGCAAACTGCTCCAGGCGCACAAAACCAAAGGGCGCAAATTTAGAAAGAGCGAAAAAAAAAAGTTTGTTAAAAGATTTGCATATTTTTTCCATTATTAACCGGATATTATAAATGAATTTTGTTACAATCATCATAACCCTATAATATTTTCACCTTGTTTTTAACCTCAACTATTTCGATTTAAAACATGCTTTTATTCACAGTTAAAAGAAATTACTTCTATTCGCGAAGTTATAATTTTAATTCATAACATATTGAATCCTCAAATAACTTCTCCAGCATCGTTTCACCATCCAGATTTTTTTCTGTAACTTCTCCGAAGACGACTGTTGAAGATTTTCAAATCTTATAGTAACCAAACTTATTTATAGGGCCCTCATCGGTCACTTTATTGGCTACCACTATTTCCGAACGATAACTTTTCTGGTACATTTCTACTGAAAATGTTTTAGAAAATTATGATGATTACTGTTCATAAATAATAGTAGCCGAAGAAGTCACCGCTGATAAACCCATATTTAATGCCTTAGCTATTTAGTTGTTTTACGATTTGAAAAAGAAAAAAAAAATTAAAAAAAACGATAATTTGACAAATTAAAGAAAATTATTGACCATTTTACAAACGAAAAATCAAGAAAACGGAAAATTTCAAGCTTTTTTTTTTGTTTTGTAGAAACTAAACATGCATCAATACAGATTACAAAACAAAAATAAGAGCGGAATTTTGGCATATTCCACATCATTTCACGACGACAAAATTTAGAAGCGGGTGAGGATTAAATTTTGTGCTTATTGTTTTAAAGATTTTGAAAATATGACAAATCTTAAATGCGGGATTGGTGGAATCGATAAGCATTTACCTTCAAAAAAGAAAGAAACATTTAAGTATCAAATTCTGTGTTCCTTAGGACCTGATTATCGCCTATGCAAATTTACACCACACTTTTCGAAAAGTATTTTTCCAGATTAAATCTTACTTAATCACAGAATTTTAGGATTAAAGAAGGCAAAACATGTTTTTCGAAAATAGTAATGCGAGTTTGCTTAGACCATAGTCAGGCTCTGCTCCCCCCCCCCCCCCCCTCCCGCTTACCACCACCATCCGATATCACATATTAGTTATCAATGAATTTTCAAATTATAAAATGAAAATAAAATATGGAGTTATTCCACTCAACTTTTCGAACAGTTTACACTTTGTGTTCAAAACAGTATAACAATGAATAAAATATTGGATCCTAATTTTATACAAAGGTGAAATATTTCCATTGGTAATATAGACACGTGTTTTAAAGAAAACGTTCACTTTCATTCACAAAGCTTAAACATTTTTCTAATGACACAATTTTCAACAATTTCTCATTGTCTCGTGCTGAACCAAGATCTATAAATTAAAAAAAAATAGTATTTTACTAAATTAAATCACATTCTGGCAGACTCAGACTGGCCCGCCGGGCAACCAGTCTGCGGGTTGATGCGCCCTAATTGCCATTTAATATACATTTAATATTAAAGGCAACATATTGCAAGGTATTGGCCCATTGGCGCATTTAAAACGAACGTCATGGCCAATTCGCAGAAAATATTAGTATACTTTGAACTTGTAGAATTATATTTCATTATTCATTATTAATTATTTGTATTTAATACGTTGTTAAAATTCTTTGACTTTCAAATAAAAGTAACGTTTTAAATCGAATTAATAATAATACATAAATTTTAAACTTCAAAACAAAATTGCGCAGAATTTTTTCGAGAGACAAGAGGGCGCACAAACTTTACTTGCTCCAGGGCGCTGAATATGTAGCTACGCCACTGTGTTTCATTGTCTAACATAAGATTCAATAACTGCGGCGATGGTTCAAACGAATATTTTTAGGAGGACAGAGAATAGAAAAATTTAATTTAATTAAAAGTTTTAAAAAAATATTTTATTTCTGTTTTCATTAATATATTGTAAATTTGGTAATTCCGTGTTATAGCGGCCCACAAGGATGAATCGCCAAGCGACCAAGATTTATCTCCAAATTATAAAGCAGGTATGACATAATAATATATGATATATATATAACATTTCTTGACGTATGTGGCCAAGTTATAGTCATATATGATGCATATATGATGTATATATATGACATGTGTATTTGATGCGCGAGGCCCTTTGTGGCCACACCTGTCGCACACCCCTAAGGACGGCTCTGGGGGGAGTTATATCCTCTACTAACTCAGCCGCAAATCACTGTATAAAAATGTCACAAGTAACAATAGATTAGTAATAACATCTAATAATAATGCTGTACATAAATTTTGCTGGGGGGAAGGAGGAAGTTGCGTATAGCAACTGTAACATATTCTAAAACTTTTAGTACTAAACCCTAATTTCGACATCATATTTTTCGGTAAATTTTTCCTTCGTGTATCAAACTGAAAGTCACTCGTTAAAGTAGTTTAGAAATTACGCAGGTTTTAAGTTTGCACGTCCTAATGTTAAATAAATATTCGATCGTCGCAAAACAGATTACAAGACAAGTGCTTTTTTAAGCATAACTTAAAACTATTTGGTGGAATGATCTTCAATTTTGAGTTCGCATATTTGAAAATTCTAGAAATCTATTTCTGTTAGGAAAGTTTTAAGTTACAATTCATTTTTGTTTTCGAAAATATATAAATATTATATTTTTTTATTATTTTTTTTTCTTGTAGGGAAACAAAATATTTTAACTGGAGGGTGGGGGGTGGGGGGGGGGTGACATATGCGTTATTTATTATTAATTACAAAGTAAAAAAGGCGGCACAATTTGCTTAACAAATTGAAAAACATATAAAGGTTTAAAATTTATACACCGCTAGGAGGGGGAAGACAAAATTTTAGGGTGGTAGAAATTCAATAATTAAAAAGGAAAAATAGACTGAAAAGGACATTCTCACTCACGTACGTTAAATACAATAATCCAACATGAAGTGGAAAAATTACCCAGAGCCAGGATTCGAACCTGAGTCCACAGCGTTCCGGGCTGTTGCTCTAACCACTGAACCACTCCGGCCGATTCTGTGTCTGCAATTTCTCACTAATAAACCATTTTGGAGAGAAAGTCACCAGCTTTGGATGACTGGACAACGGTGAATAGATTTTTACTATTCCACCGATCTACGAATAAATATGTACGTCTGTATAATAATTGTATATCTTTAAAAAATATTATCAAGATTGTTTTAAAAGAAAATTATGAAAAGATAAAATATAATTAACTATAAATAGCTGCTAGATTAAATTTTTATTTATTAAATTTTATTTTTCTAAAAGTATAAGAAAATTTTCTGTTCCCCCTTCCACTAAAAATTTTAGACTCTGAACGCTGCATGCTAAAAGGAGGCTAGAATAATTTGTATTGCAATAAAATACCTTGATGCATGTTTTCTTGCATTTATATCTTTGGCGACATAACTTGGCAACAAGTACGAAATAACGCCAAATACAGCTGCAGAAAGTATTTAAACGACTACAGTTTGAGAAGTAAATAAGTGACTACGGCAGGACAATTATAACATGTAGCAAATAATATAAGAAATTGAAATAAAATAATCGCAATAAATAACTTTAAATTAGTAAATAAAGTTCTTATCGGCAGTGGTAAATAACGAACTCCGAAGGGAGAATCGGCGCATACGCAATTCTTTAATTTCAAAATAAATGCACATTTTTAAAGTTCTTTTCGTGTATAGTTGGTCTCTGTGTTACCAAAGATATTGCTTTTTTCTTAATTTTTCTGTATTTTTGCTTTCAATATTTGTGACCACGCTAAACATAACATGTTGACTTACTGACGGTAGCCATCTTGGAATTTTTAGAGAGCTCTGATTGGTGGTTTTCGAGCTGATATCTATCGTAGAGGATACAAACAGCTGGAAGTTAGCGCTTGAAAAAATTACGAGAGGCAATCTATCACACGGGACGATTTCGAGAGTGTTCATCTGGAAAAACGTGTTTCAGATGAAATATCTGATCTTGACTATGATATGAGAATACGTGTGATAGCACCATGACACTTTTAAACGCGTTTACAATAAATAAGGGTTTCAATGGCACTTTAGCATTAGTTAAAGGGACAATGAACCTTACCCACGAGTGGCAACAGCCACGCCTTTGAGCAAGGCAACACTAGATACCGGGCTTGCTCATTCACTCTCAAAACGTCACAAATGGTGGCTGACCGCGACCAGCGATTGGTCCAAAGCAACGCGCCGATCGTTTTGTGCCAATCGCTGTATGTCTTTCCTCCTAGTCAGCCACCTTTTGTGACGTCATCATAATGAATGAGCAAGCCCGGTATGTAGTGTAGCCCTGCTTTGAGGGTATATGCCCTTCGAAAAAGACTGTTCATTGGACGAAGGGGAAGCTGCGTTAAAATGTTCATCACGCCTGTTGTTGTTTTTCTTCTCTTTACCCGCAGATAACGTGAAATGGGTAAAGTTCAATTTCCCTGCACCGACGACTACGATCAGCGTCTTTATAAGCCTTTTAAATCCCAATTGGAGAAAGTAAGATGATTCTCCAAGTAACCCGGTTCGTTGCAAAGAGCCGGATTTCTCAATGGACGATATTCCAAATCCTGGTCCGAGACTGAAAAAGGTAACGTGGCACTGGTAATTTACCCAAATAACTGAGAAGAGAAGGGAAGTTACTACTGCTTTATCCCATGAATTGTTTCGTTGGCTGGCGGGGATTTACATTACGTTTACGGAGTCTTCCCTTCTTTACCCAAGAATTTCTTCACTTGGAGCACTTGATCATGACGTAGATGGAATATCCTCCATTAGCTTACGACACTACAGAATAAAGAGAAAGAATAGAAAGGCGGTAAACAGTAAACACGGCTTTCAATATGAAGCCGGTTATTACTCAAATCATTAGGCCCAAGCAAACGAAGCACGTGGAATAAGGGCTGATTTCCATGGACGGAGAGAGGCTGCACGTGGAACAAGGACTGTATCAGGGCTACACTATACACCGGGCTTCTCATTCATTCGAGGCTAACGAAAATAGACAGGTTACCGCGGTGCATTCCACTTAACTTTTATTTACAGACCACTAGAGTGACGTGATGCTCTTTTCATACACCTGCATTGGTAGATTCGAGCATCACGTGACTCCCACGGTCTGTAAAAAAAGATACGCGTAAAGCACCATGGTAGTCTTTCTTTTTCGTTTGACTCGCATTCATTCTTATAACATTACAAATGGTGGCTGGCCGCGACAAAAAACATGCAGCCATTGGCATAAAACGTCGGGCGCGTCGCTTTGCAATAATCGCTGGTGTAATCTATATAATAATCTATATAATGTGCTATCCACCAATATCTAGTGTTGCCCTGACTGTATTCATTGGACGGGGAGAGGTTTTCAAAGCAAACCGCCAGTTGTTTGGGCCGACTTTAAGGTTGAATTTTTAACGTCACGCCAAACGTAAACATCCCATCTCTATTTTCCTCTTTAGTCTGTGCTACGGCACATACATTCACTCGAGGCTAACGAAAAAGAAAGGCTACCGCGATACTTTACGCGTATCTTTTTTTACAGACCGGCGGAATCACGTGATGCTCGAATCCACCAATGCAGGTGTACGAAAAGAGCATCACGTCACTCTCGCAGTCTGTAAAAAAAGATATGCAGAATGCACCGCGGTAGCCTGTCTTTTTCGTTAGCCTCGCATTCACTGTAGAAACCCGTTCTTCTATGTGCGTTCGCAATCCATGGAGCTTTGAAAACAAAGGAGTAGTCATATCAATCGTCCCCTGTGAAAAGCTTTGAAGCTGAAAAACGAGTACTTTCCAGGCGACCAACGTTATACACGGCCGGTGCATGACGTTTAAAACGTCACATGAAGTGGATCATTTTTACAAAATGATTGGTGCAAAACGGTGTGCGCGCCGCTTTGCACCAATCGTCGCGTAAAAATTACCCACTCCATGAGACGTTTTAAATGTCATGCACTGGCCGTGTATTACCACGACCTACGTTATACACGGCCGGTGCATGCCGTTTAAAACGTCACATGGAGTGGATCATTTTTATACGGCGATTGGTGCAAAACCAGTGGCTCGCCACTTTGAACCAATAACCGTGTAAAAATGATCCACTCCATGTGACGTTTTAAACGTCATGCACCGGCCATTTGAATAAAATATGCTAAAATATAGAAGATAAATAATATACAAATTTACATATATAAAATGCCTTTATAGTATATCATATGGAAGCATTAAAATGTGAAGTGGCTTCAGATTTTATAAGTTATGAAAAATAATTACAAAATACATTTAAATAGTTATAGGAAATTTAATAATATATTTTAAATGATGTACAAAACTAGTGAAAATAGTTACTTTTATTTATGGAAAATGTTGAGTTTAAATCGTAAAGAGATTTTTTTTCTGTTTATTTGCTAAGTAATTCTTATAAATGAATTATAAAATTAAAAATAAATGAATAATTAATTTTTATTTTGGACAAAATAATCATTGTTAGAGGAAACTGTAAATATACTTGCAATGTTTATTCCTAAACATGTATTTTTAAAACTATGCACATTTTTCTCGTTTACGTGTAAAAGTTTGTAAAATTTTATCGTTTTCAGAGACAAAAATAATTTTGAACAAGAGGGAAATTCCCTACCGCCTTTAATTATGTTGAATTTATACAAAAAAGTTTTGTTAAAATTAAACTCTCAGATATGGTTTATGTGTATATTTAAATAGCCGAAATAGTTCATAAATTCAGTCAACTATTTTCTAAATATATAGAAATCACTTAAATATTTAGAAATTGATTAAATCCGCCAGCTATTTTATTTGTTTACATACAAGCAGCTCACATCCGCGCTTCTCTGGATCTGATTTCGGAAATCCTTTCGCCTCAGAACATGTGCAACCCTACCCACAGCTTTCTTGCCAAAATAATCTCGCCAATTCGGCATTGGGTTCTGAATCGGACAGATTTTTCAAATAAGCGCCGTGTACCGCCCCCTGAATACTAGGCCTGAGCAGGCCGATTTTTTTTCAGCGTTTGAACGGTCCCTCGAAATTCCACACCAATAATTTTTAAAAGTTTTCTTCGCCTTGTTTTTCGGAGATCAAATAAGTCAAAGATAACTTTTAGATATTATTGGTGTTGAAGTTCGAGGGACTGTACAAACGATTCCGCCTGCGGCAGCCGCCATTTTTTTCAGCGCGCAGGCCTAGTATTCAGGGGGCAGTGGGCCGTGTATAACGTAGGTCGCGGTATTACTTCCCCCCTGTCTTGTGTCTGCCTTATTTGACTTTGACCGATAGCGATAGCAGTCGAATCAGCAGTCGCCGGCTAGATTTGCAAAAAAACCCGCAGATTTTGAGAAACGGGAATAAACTCGGGAATTTTGGGGAATAAATCTGGAATTTTGGGGAATAAATCCGGAATTTTGGAAAATTTTGAAAGAGTTTTGAAAGTAAATAAACTAGTCATTTTTTCAATTTGAATGTTTTATTTTTCAAAAATTTGGGGCCTCCGTGGCCGAGTGGTTAAGACACCATTCCGCTAATCGCTTGTGAGTGTAGGAGTCAGGTCGGCGGGTTCGACTCCCGCCAGCTCCATTGCACACACTTTGTGGAGCTCGCGGATGTAACTCTCTGGTGTTGTAAATTTCCTTGTGGCTATCTGGTCCCTGTATATTGACGATGACTTATAAGCGGGCACTTGGTGTCAAGCACACAAGTCAGATGTATGTTCTTTCTCCCAAAAATTTCAGGCATTGTTCTGAAAAGTTTAAGATGGATTTTTTATTATGGATTCACAAAACTTATAATTTTGCGCTCTCACTGTGATTTGGTGAAGATTTGAATATTTCCTTAAAAATAAAAATTGTTTAAGTTCTGTTAGCTGGCGCATCTACTATTCAGCCATCCAGTGGAGAAAAGATATAACTTCTCTCTTCAGGAAAGGCCTTGCATGTCCATTGCATTACATGCATTTTTAATTTGTTCATAATGATTATTGTTTTGCACAATTTCAGATTCCATGTTATATTTGTGTTCTCTGTTTATATGACAAGGTAAAAATTATCCAAATTTGAATATCTAACACTTTCAAACGCATTTATAATAAATAATGTTTTCAATGGCACTTTAGCATTAGTTAAAGGGACAATTTTCCTGTACCGACAGCTGCGATCAGCGCCTCTATAGGCCGTTTTAAGTCCCAATTAATTTTCTTGTACTAGCTGATTTTTTGAACAAAAACCGACTTGTAAAGGCACTTTAGTCACTGGTGAATTGGTGAATTGGTTCATTGGTTCATCGTTCATGGCAGTATTTAGTATGTAAACATGCTCAGATATAAACGCATGCGCATCGGGAGCTAAAATGGCAATCTATAGTCTGAAAAATTGATAAGAAATTGTGTAACTGAGGAAAAGGTCATTCAATTAAAAAAAAATTGTTTATAATGAAATTTGTCGACAGGCTTCACAAAATTGCAGTGACTGCTTTAATGGGATTAACTGTCGGAACTGGTGGTATATTAGGTTTACAATTATATGAATTTTTTACTACAACGCGAGCTACCAATCCTGCTAAAGGTGTAGAACAAAAACAAATAAAAAATAAAGGTGAAAATATTGAGCTTTCTACGTAATTAAAGGTAAAAAAATATTAACAATGATCTCGCATGATGCAGTAGTTTATTGATCTCGTAATTATCTATCCAAAAAGTGAATATCCATGATTGCATGCGACATTAATTGATGGTAGATAATGATGTAATCCTATTTTGCACAGTGCTAATATTTACGGATTTTCAATGCATAGTATTTCTTTTATTCTTATTTTAAGAATGCTTTTCCTGCATGTTAGAAATGTCTCAGTTAAAAATAGCTTAAAATTCTAGTTTATTGTCTCTGCTTTATTTTTTATATAAAATTAAAAGTAAAGCATTCATTCTAACTGTTGGTGTGTGTCTATAAAATCACGTATATTTATGTGTAATAATCAAGTACGTCTTTTAGAATGTTTATAACCCCTATAATTTTTATAATTTATATTTTTGAAATATTATTTTTAAACTGTTTGTTAATGGAATACCCTTCTTACAACTTTTAAAACTTTACCTTAGAAATCGAAACTGTGGTCGCTTTGTGATTTATTATTTTGTTAGATACTATTGATGAGAAATTTTTTGGTACTTTTCGGTTAGCCGGGCGCCAGTGATATACATGTATATATATATACACACACACACATATCTACGTATACATATATATATATACATACCCATACATATATATGTAAGTAAATGATATATAAACAGTCACTTTACTAAACCAATATGACAAATAATCGATGAACAACAGAATACTAACTTTAATTTCAACTAATACACTTTTAGCAGAAACTATATAACAACAATTTAGCTTACAGCAATCCGGCGAGGCCTAATAATACCTTTCTCCGGCCATCTTCCCTTTATATCTCGCTTCATAATAAAATTAGAACACTGGCTCTTAGCCAAATCTCGCGATTCAAACTATTTACAACTCGCACATCAAAGTCATGGATAATAATAGAGTGTCAGTTAGTTCATTGGATGATCATTTACGTGAAGTGTTTCAACTGAAATCTTACAAATCGGTCATCCTGACGTGATGGCGTCTCGACATCAGCATCTTGATTTGTTATGTTTTTTCCATGCCTCACAGCTATTTTTTTGAGATTTTTATTTCTTTCTGAGTATTGCTCTCTCTCTTTAGGATCAGCATATCCAATATCTCTGTGATTCCTTTCCGGATATTGCTCTCTATATTTAGAAACTACATAACTATTGTTTCTAGAATGATAAGAATTTGAATAAGTATCTCGTCCATTATAGGCTTCTTTAAATCCATGATGAGAATT
Source organism: Maratus michaelseni (assembly GCA_963931845.1). Lineage (NCBI taxonomy): Eukaryota > Metazoa > Arthropoda > Arachnida > Araneae > Salticidae > Maratus > Maratus michaelseni. Next base: position 26,338,853 of record OZ007600.1, on the reverse strand, counting down.
ATTCTTATGTGAAGGTTGTGAATATCTTTGTTCATTATAACTAGCCTTGCACGATCGTTGGCCACCATAATTATAATTATTTCGACCATGATAGTAGCCTCTATTCATGTATCTAGGGGGAAATTTTGGATTATATCTTGCTTTTAAATTAGGTGAAGCATTTTCTGTTATGTCTTGAGGTATCAAAGAATTTTCAGTCTCAAAGTTTTCAGGAACCTCAGATTTATTTTGGTAAGAATTCTCGGAACTCTGTTTCCCATATCCATATTTATTGTTATTTCCATTGTTAAATGACTGTTTAAAATATCTCTGACCATATCTATTATTGCTTCTGTTATCAAATGGCCTATTAAAATTTCTGTTCTTTCCCTTATGATCAAAATTCCTATTGCGATCTTTCACATAGTCTTTTCTACCATGTGCAGGACTACTACTTTCATAATTTTCTTCTGGAGATGCATTCCATTCATCGGATAATCCTGTATCTTTTGTCCTATTCGGCTTATATGGTTTTATTAATTTCCTTATTTTCTTTCTGTTCACTAAATTCGTAAATTGAGTCAAATTCACCCCGTCATTTACGCAGTCGACTTTAACCATATCTTCATAACCTCGATTATCGTTGTTTATACTTGCTTCATTAATTTTTGTCGGTATTTCGTTAATTTTAATGTATCCTACTCGAACTTTGTTGCCGCTTGCTATTCTAACACCATCTTCCGTTACTTTTAACGGTATGCTTTCTACTGCTTTTCTACCTATTATTAATTCGCAGTCCGTTTCTTGTACCACGTAAAATTTATCCTGGATTTCTGTATTGTCCACATAGACTTTATGCCAGAAAAAACCTGTTGGCTTAATTTTTCCTCCACATATGCCTGATATGTATATATTGTCGCTAGTTAGTTTTGGCGCATTTATTGCAGTATGATATCTTGAACTGGCGATTGAAATATAGCTTGCTGTATCGATTATTACGTTTCCTTTTACTCCGCTAATATCTAAGATTCTTCCTTTTTTACCATTTAACATGCCCATATTAACTATTTTTCTTTGCGTGTTTTGGGTCTCATTTTGGTATTTTGTTTCTCGCCAATTTTGATTGCGTTGCGGGTAAAAATTTGAATATTCTTGTTCTGTATTATTCGCTATGGCACATTTCGCACTCACGTGACCAGGGTTGCCACACGCAAAACAGATTATATGCGACTCTTTGCTTCCATAATTCATACTGTGTCTATTGTCAATTTGGCGTCTTTTCGAATTGGCGTAATCAGCCACTCGCGATCTTCCGTCATCAAAATCGCTACTTGTATTCTTAACTGATTGTTTATTGTAAACCCTTTGTGCTGTTTCGTAATTATCTAATTTATTAACTAAGTCATCAATTTTCTTTATTACTAATAATTCCTCTATGAAATGTGTTTTTGTTTCCGTAGGTAAATTATGCCTGATTTGATTAACAACAATTAATTCTGCTAAATCTTCAAAGCTATTTACTTGTAGACCTTCAATCCATTGCTGAAAATACACCTTTATCTCATAAGCGAAATCTCGCCAATTGGCTGATGGTTCCTTTTTAGATGAGAAAAATTTCAGCCTAAACTCCTCTGGGGATAGCTTGTAGCGTTTTAGTAGAATATTTTTTATATAATCATAATCGTGAATTTCAGGTTCGTTTTCCCTTGTTATTATATTGATCACATCGAATGGCATTAGATTAATTAAATAATTTACCCATTCTTTTTTATCAATGCCCATTTGCACCATTTGCCTTTCGTACATAGATAAATATAAACTAATATCATTCGAGCTATCATATTTAGTTAATAATCTAAGCAATTCGAATTGCTTACCTGGATTTGTCCTTGGGTTATCTTCAATGTGTTCTCTTGAATTTTTTTGTATCTACATTTTCTTGATTTCAAATTCTCTTTCGCTTTCGCGGTCTTTTTGCTCCATTTCTACTTTCCATTTTCTCTCTTCCATTTCCATTTTTAGTTTATTTTCTTCAATCTCTGCTTGTAATTTCTTCTCTTCTCTTTCTCTTTCTGCTTGTAATTTCTTCTCTTCCAGTTCTGCTTATAATTTCTTCTCTTCCAGTTCTGCTTGTAATTTCTTCTCTTTCTCTTCTCTTTCTTCTGTCTCTTTTCTACTTGCTATCACTACTTCCAATCGATCTCTTATAAAATCTTCTTCGTAACTCTCCCAACTCTTGATCATCTTTATTAGGACAGGAATTGTCGGTTTTTCTGGTGCTTCAATTCCGCATTCCTCGCAGAGGTTTATTAGATCAATTCTCTTGGCTTTATTTCAAGTTCCCATCTTTCAAAAATTGTACTTGAAGTGATACGATTACGGTTTCACCTTGCTAATTCGTAACCTAACTTTTGATACTGGCGTTTTACAGTACTTTACGTTTGGTTTCCATTTCACTACTAGTGGCTCTTACTTTTAATAATCCCGGCATCCGAGCCCCCAAAAATGTAAGTAAATGATATATAAACTAGTGTTCCCGCTAGGCTTTTTTTGAAGGGCGCAGCGCCCTGCCCTTTTAAAAATCGGCAAAATGCGCCCTGCCCTTTTTGAAATCGGCAAAATGCGCCCGCGGAAAACGGCAAATTTCGTCAAAAGATCGCGAAAAAACGACAAAATTTGTCAACAGATCGCGGGAAAAACGTGACTTTCGTCAGAGAATCGCGTAAAAACGGCAAATTTCGTCAAAAACTTTGCGAAAAGCGGCAAATTTCGTCAAAAACATTGCGAAAAACGACAAATTTCATCTAAAGATCACGAGAAAACGGCAAATTTCGTCAAAAGCATTGCGGTAAAACGGCAAATTTTGTCAAAATATCTCGAAAAAACGGCAAATTTCGTCAAAAACATTGCGAAAAGCGGCAAATTTCGTCAAAAGATCGCGAAAAACGGTATATTTTGTCAACAAATCGCGGGAAAAACGTGACTTTCGTTAGAGAATCGCGAAAAAATAGCAAATTTCGTCAAAAACATTGCGAAAAACGACAAATTTCGTCAAAAGATCGGGAGAAAACGGCAAATTTTGTTAAAAGCATTGCAGAAAAACGGCAAATTTCGTCGAAATATGTCGAAAAAACGGCAAATTTCGTCAAAAGCATTGCAGAAAAACGGCAAATTTCGTCAAAAGCATTGCGAAAAACGGCAAATTTCGTCAAAAGATCGCGAAAAAACGGTAAATTTTGTCAACAGATCGCGAAAAACGGCAAATTTCGCCAAAAAAAATCACAAAATTTATCAACAGATCTCGAAAAAACTGCAAATTTCGTCAAAAGATCGCGATAAAACGCACCCTTAACACCCTGGAGGAAAAAAAACCCCTCATCTTTTGCTCTCCCAGCTCACCAAGCTTAAAAACCGTATCTTTTTTTTTTTTTTTTTTACTTTTTCTGCTCTGTCACTTTATTATAGCAAATAATCGATCAAGTAATTTTCCACACCCTCACCCGAAATTGATGCCCACCCCTTCTTTCCAAGCACACGAAATTTACTTTTATTTAAATTTTTTTGTCCTATTTTTAAATCTTATGTAAACCTAATTACTTACTAGAATCTTAAAATATCAATTTAATAAAAATGTATTTCTATAATTTATGTTACTAAATGTGTGTACAAACATTGATGAGTATATGATGAACAATAATGAGTTTCTTATATTGATTCCGAAAATGTATACTTTTTTTATGAAACAATGCCCTTTTTCGCTGAAACTAGTGCCCTTTTTATGCTTCAATAGTGCCCTTTTTGTGACTAGCACCCTGCCCTTTTTTTTTCTAGAGTGAACACTATATAAACAGTCACTTTACTAAACCAATATGACAAATAATCGATGAACAACAGAATACTAACTTTAATTTCAACTAATACAGTTTTAGCAGAAACTATATAACAACAATTTAGCTTACAGCAATCCGGCGAGGCCTAATAATACCTTTCTCCGGCCATCTTCCCTTTATATCTCGCTTCATAATAAAATTAGAACACTGGCTCTTAGCCAAATCTCGCGATTCAAACTATTTACAACTCGCGCATCAAAGTCATGGATAATAATAGAGTGTCAGTTCATTGGATGATCATTTACGTGAAGTGTTTCAATTGAAATCCTACATATATATATATGTATGTACATATATACATATATATGTATATACATATGTATTTATATATGTACATATATCACTGGTGCCCGGCTAACCGAAAAGTACCAATTTTTTGAATTGGTTCAATGATGTTCTCAATGTTGGGCAAACTCACTAAAAAAATGAACAAACTCAAAATCAACTTCTCAAAAATGAGTGAAATTCATACTCAAATTCAAAATTTATAAAATGAGTTTGCTTAAATTCAAACTCATTTGTTAAAAAGAGAGAAGCTGACTAAGAAACTTACTTTTAAAGAAAAAAAAAATAAGAAAAGATATTTAATAGAAAAAAAGGAAAAATAATATTTTGCCTAATTTTATGAATTTTCAATAGTGATGACAAAATTTAATTTTTAATTTGGTATTGGAACAAGACCAGTAGGGGAGACTGGTACACAGTGGACCACTTTTTCAGTTAAAATTTTTTTCTCTTTAACAGACAAACCGATCTGCATGAAAATATTTTTAAATATTCCTTAAACCTTTATACATTCATCATAATTTTCTCAGAACATAGTCTTCAATACATTTTTCAAATAAAAATTTTTGTATGCACCCGTAAAGCGGACCAGTGTGCCCCACTGCTTTTAGATATTATCTGAAATACAATATTAATCTATTTTTCATTAATCTAATTCTTTTTTATTTCCCCTTTAACCACAAAATGACATAGTAATATAAATTTACAAGTAACATTTTGAAACAAAAACAAAAAAATAATTATATTTTGAAAATAATAACAGATTAATACAGGAACAATTACAATTTAGTTGAAGTTATTACTAAAGTACAAAAAAATCAGCGCACATTAAAATTTGCAAATGAAATTCCAAAATACTTATGACTAAGATTGAGCCTGGAATTTTCCTGAAATATTTTTTGGTCTGGGAGCAACATTATGAAATCATTGACATCAACAACAGATTCATCTACAGTTTCGGGAAAAATAAACTACTTTCCATTCAATTTGCGTCTTATGAATCTTACTTGAATGAATAGAATCATCCCCAATTAGACTATAGTTATATTTATCGAAGGCAGAATACAAAACAAAATGTTTCTTACTATGTTAAATAAATTATTTTTCATTGTTTACTTTATTTTATAGTTAAATAACTACTTTAAAACAATATTTCTTTATAGAAAATAAGCAATTATTAAATATTTTAAACATTCTGCATTACAGTAGCAGAGTGGATTGTGGACCACTGTGCCCCAAAAGTAGGTGGTGCACTGTGTCCCATGTTGAAGTTCAATAAATAATCCTATTAATATTGTTTTATAGCTTTCTTAGCTAAGATGCTTTACACTCACACAGAAAAAAAAAAGAAAAAATCGGTTAAAAAAAGGAAAAAAGTTGCCAAATTTAGGGGATTTTTTCCTTTAATGGCAACCTAGCCATTGTATTAAGTTATTCGTTTGGTGCAGTCTTGAAAATCGCACCAACCAAAAAGTCGCCAAACTTTTGTTTACATGTTTGCGTGAGTGTAAAACATCAGTTCCGCTTTCTTTTAAACATATTAACTTTAAAGTTAAATAAAAACAAGTATCTTAGATTTGCAACAAAGCTGTTTTATCTTATTTATCTACATACAACCTTTAATTACTAAAAAAATAAAAATATGATGATGAAAAATTTTACTTTTAGAAGCTCAAAACAACCAATCAGGATAAAATAGTTCAATCTGAGCTAAACATATTTATCTGAAGGCTATAAATAATCACTGCAGTGCTGGTGTCTATTAGGATAGATGAGAAGCTGAAATTTTTTTTAAATAAAATATTAGTGGGTGGTCCACTGTGCCCATAGGTCCAGTGTGTACCGGTCTCCCCTATAGATGTAATTGAAATAAGGTAATTAATATAATTTACCTCTTCTAATTAAATTCTAAAATACCTGAGTGAAGTGGTGTATCTAGACTTATGATTTCAGGGGAGGGGGCGGGGGTTGAGAAGCAGTAAAACATGTTAAGACGGAATCGCAAAAGACCGGGAAAAACTGTGTTTAAAATAGGTGTTTGTCATAACGGGTATCACATCTCTTATACAATCAAACCTTCTAAGACGGAATTGCATGGGACTAGAAAATTCTATTTTAAACAGGTTTTTGTCTAAACAGGTATAATTATGCTGCATTTCATTCATCGAAAACATAGAACTTTCCCCTCTAAGGAAGGGCTTCGTTATAGACGGGTTCCGTTTTAAGAGGTTTTACTATAATTGCATTTTGTTATTTTAATAAGGAACATGAATTTTTTTTTTCATTTAAAGAAAGTCCGTTTCACACAGATTTCACTCCATTAAATTTCTTATAAGTTTGTTGGTCTGAAAGTTTGATAAAAAGACAAATTATTTTTAATTAGCTCAAATTTTAAATGGATAAAAAAAGTAAAATACCTTCAACCAACACACATTTTGTATAATTTAAATTAGTCTTTGAAAGTGATCCAAACTGATTGCTCTCTCACACACCCAAAAAGTTAATTTTAATCTTAGATGCATGAACTTGGCAGGTGCTCTTATTCAGAAAATTAGAAATTGAATAATGTTTTCTATATTTTGATAAATGCAAAGGATATTTTTAAAAATGCCAAAATTGATGTTTTGAATCGAATTTTCAGAAGCTACAGCCAGAGAAAAGTCGCCATGAAATATTAAACACACATAACAAAGATGCAACACAGTTATCGAAAAATGAAAAACACTATTCGATTCCAAATTACTTATGTCTTTTTTTAAATTTTTAATTTAATTTAATTTTTTTGTTGTTGTTGTTACATTTAAAATTGAGTTTGTCATTATGTCACAATATTTCTCGCTGTTGAATGGAAAATTTTATTTTTATATATTTATTTTGAGAATTAGCTTAAGTATATAATCTTCTAAACCAGGGGTTCTCAAACTATGGTATGCATACCAGTACTGGTACGTTAAGCTCTGGCTACTGGTACGCAGAAGTCCGATACTGGTACGTGGAATAAAATACAAACATCAGCATGTTATTATGGAATCGAAAACGGCTTATCTTTATTAACTTGGAAATTTAAAAAAAAAAAAAAAATCGAATGCGATTTAGGATCTATTCTTAGCTTTTTCTTAGGATTCTTAGCTTTTTCTATTTTCTTGTTATGAGAAATGTTTGTTATAGCATACTTGCTGAAATTCGCACTCAACGCTTTTGATACAATCAGTTTTCGAGAATTAAAAACACAATTATTAGATTGTTATAGATAAAAATTGAATTTTTCAATAAAGATCTAATTTTAAAATTAATGAATGAAGTATTTTTAATTAGCGGAAGAACTGTTTTTAAACAGCTTTACAAATTGAATTATCTGAAGGTAAAGTCTGAATGCTTGGAAGTAGGGGGAGCTTGTGTGAGTAGGAGGAGTTAAAGCGAAACAACATTCAAAGTGTAATTTAATAAATTACACTTGGAATGTTGTTTTGTTACCCATGGTACTCTTTGTACTAGAAGAGCTTCTAGGAAGTGTTGAAATAAAAGTCTTATTTCAAACATAATTCATAAATTGATTCATTGTGTTGATTGAAATATTTTCTTCTCTTTTACAAAAAGTGTTATAGTTTCCTCCTTTTTCATGGAAATCAGTTTTTAAGAGAGTAAGGTTATTTGAAATGGTCAAGAGAGTAAGATTATCCCAATCAAACAAATACTGTGGTCATATGCAGTACAGATTTAAGGTAAAGCATTGTATACATATGTATCAGGGGTGATTCTGGTCCGAATTTTCCGAAAAATTAAGGCAATGATTTCCAAAAATTAAAAAATATATATCTGTCATAAATCCGAAAATTCGGACATAAAATGTATCGGTATTTCGGCGATCATTCGCCGAAAAAAATCAATCTCGTCATTCGTTTTAAGAAAAATCGCCAATTTTGTCAAAGGATCGCGGAAACGTGACTTTTGTCAGAAAATCGCGAAAAAAACGGCAAATTTTGTCAAAAACATTGTGAAAAACGCCAAATTTTGTCAACATATTGCGGGAAAAACGTGACTTTCGTCAGAGAATCGCGAAAAACGACAAATTTCGTCAAAAGATTGCGAAAAAACACCAAATTTTGTCAACAGATCACGGGAAAAACGTGACTTTCATCAGAGAATCGCGAAAAACGGCAAATTTCGTCAAAAACATTGCGAAAAAACGACAAATTTCGTCAACAACATTGCGAAAAAACGGCGAATTTTGTCAAAAAATCACGAAAAAACGGCAAATTTTGTCAACAGATCGCGGCAAAAACGTCACTTTCGTCAGAGAATCGCGAAAAGCTGACCAATTTCGTCAAAAACATTGCGCGAAAAACGGCAAATTGCGTCAAAAGATCGCGAAAAAAAGGGCAAATTTTGTCAAAAGATCTTGAAAAAACGGCAAATTTTGTCAAAAGATCGTGATAAAACGGCAAATTTTGTCAAAAGATCGCGAAAAAACGGCAAATTTTGTCAAAAGATCGCGGGGAAAAACGTGACTTTCGTCAGAGAATCGTGAAAAACGGCAAATTTCGTCAAAAACATTGCGAAAAACGGCAAGTTTCGTCAAAAGATCGCGAAAAAACATTGTGAAACACGGCAAATTTCGTCAAAAGATCGCGAAAAAACAGCAAATTTTGTTAACAGATAACGAAAAACGCCAAATTTCGTCCAAAAACCGCAAATTTTATCAACAGATCTCGAAAAAAACTAAATTTCATCAAAAGATCACGAAAAAATGCAAATTTCGTCAAAGGGACGCAAAAAAAAAAAAAGTGGCGGGAATAGACCCCCCCCCCCCCTTAACTCTTCAGAAAATTTGCTGTGAATTTCAGAAATTTTTTTTTTACTCAGAATCACCCCTGATATGTATTGAGATCCTGTATAAAATGTGTGAAGAAACTTGCAAGTGTTTGCCTACTGAGCGACATTACTGTCACATTTAAAGGTATGCAGATTATTAATGCAGTTGTATTGAGCCTATGTTAAATGCGCTAACTAAGCTTTAGATAAGAAATTCACAGGACTTGATTAATGCAGAGGCCGACTAGGCCATGTCCTAGGGTCCACCAAAATAAATAAAATTGTTTACATAAAGTTTATTAAAAATGCTGTTTTTTCAAATTATTTCTTCCAAAACCAAAAAAGATTTTGATTAACTTGGTAACCATATCATAATATCTAAGGATAACCACCGAATACTCCCCCCAAAAATTTATAGCTATTTATTATCTTGGTTTGAGACTGGCTCCGAAAAGGTACTGGGTCTTGAGCTCCACATGACCTTAATCGGGCTCTGGAAATTCGTTTCTCATTTGAGACATCCTGCCACTGTATCTCTGTTGAGAGAGGAAAGAAGTGAACTTATTCAGCTCTCCTCTCCTGTGATGGATTGGGGGGGGGGGGGGGGGGGAATTTCGCTTTGATATTTTCCACAAACAATTGGCAAATTTCACGGTTTCTTCTTGCGACAGATTGATGAAATTCACGATTTTTTCTCTGTGTCGGACTGAAAAAATTGGGTAGGGTTTCTGTGACTGACGAATTTCACAATATTTTTCTGTGACCAACTGATGAATTTCGCAATATTTTCTGGCAAGCGATAGATGAATTTCGCAATATTTTCCCACACCGATTGACGAACTTCACGATTTTTATTTTGTGATCGACTGACGAGCTTCACTAATTTTTTCATAACCGATTGGCAAATTACACGGTTTCTTCTGCCAACAGATTGATGAAATTTACTATTTTTTTTTCCTCGCTCCTCACTAAAAAATTTCACAATTTGTTCTGTAACTGACTGATGAATTTCGCAGTTTTTTCTTACGACCGATTGGCAAACTTTAATTTTTCCCGTGACTGATCGACGAATTTAGAGATTTTTTCTACTGTAAGACCATGAACATGGATATAGATAAGAACTTCTAATGAAATAGCCCTTCGAAGAAGAAAATCATTCCTTGAAAAATGTTTCAAATATAATGTCTGTATAGAACAGATGTATTAGTTCGCCAGCTTCTTCAAATTGTCTGCTTGACAGCCACCGTCTGGTAGGTATCATAGATTTATTCTATGGTATGTAACCGTATTGTTGTTTATAGGTGGCGTTACCTTAGCACAGTTGTACAGTGGCTACCATTTAGTTCCAAAGTCTCAAATCGATATTACCCCTATTTCATTAGAAGCCCTTATCTAATTTCTGTGTTCATGCGTACAATGAATTTTATGATTTTATTCCCTCAACCAATTGACTAAATTCACAATTTATTTCCTGCTACCGATAGATGTATTTAAAGTTTTTTTTTTCTGTGATCAAAAAGGGAAAAGAACCAAAAAGGACAGTAAGTGCCACCAGTTGCTGCACCCTGTCAAATTGGCCTAGAGTCAGATCTAAACAAAAATGAGATTAGAAGAACTGCAAAGATCTTATTGGTGCACATGAAGAAAAAAAATTCTGAACTCCAAGAAAACTTTTTAGAAACAATATACTAGTTAATCCTTGCAATTCGCAGAAATTAGGACTTGAGAATTTAAAGCTAACCTATATTTCTTGTGTTATAGAAAAAATTAATCGACGGTTTCCCTTTCAAACTTTGGACATGGGTTTGAAATTTCAATGCATATAGCCTAGTTTAATCAAAGAACCAGGTCAATATCAGGGGTTCCTTGTGAAAGAGTAAAAATGTACCTTGAAGGAGTAAAAGTGTGAGGAGTCAACACTTTTACTCCTTGAGGCAAAGGCGTAAACCCTTTTAATCCTTGTGAAGGAGTAAAAGTGTAGCTTGTGAAAGAGGCTTCAGCTCCCTAAATCGAATAAAATCTAAATTCAGAAATTCATTTAACAACCTAATTGTTAAGGGGCCATTATATTTGGTGGAAGTTGAAAAATAGACATTGCATATATAAAGTTTCTTTCTTCCTTTTTATTTACCCATCATATGTAGTATAGGATAAGTCTTGTAATTGTTTTAAAAATCGGAAAAAAAAAAAAAAAATTGACGGATTTACACGCGTTTCAGACACTGGAGATTTCGAAAAACATATTTTTAGAAAGAAAAAAAATTTCTTTGTATCTGTAAACGATCTATCTCCCGAACAAAAATTGAGATAGAGACGAAATTTGGTATGTACTTAGTATGTAATAATGGGAAGAAGCTTATTGAATTTCTGTAACCTCGATTATCCAGAACTATTTTTTTTCGGACTCTCGAAATATTTGTTCTGATGAAAGGTATATAAATTTTTTCAAAATTGTTTATTTTAAGGAGTGAATATAAAGGACAATAAAAAACATAAATTTTGCATAATGAATGAAGTCTATCAGATCAGATAATTAGTTGCCGAGATATTTGTAATCCTATTTTTCGCACTCTTCGATTTTTCATGACCCTGTATTTCATCCAAATTTCAATTCAAAGATATATTTCAACAGCAAATGAGATGCTTAATCTGACACAGTAAATTGTTAATTAGTATGATTATCAATTTTGGAGTTATAAGGATGTTTCTTTTACACAATTCAGCAATAGAGCATTTAAAGTTTATGACGTCATCAAGCCACGATTTTATTCAAATTGTAATGCATTTTATAAATAGTTTACACATGTTTTATTTTCATTTTTTATATTATGCATATTCATGATGGGTAAGTATTACAGTGGCCCCCAACGAGTAGTTTTATAATTAAGAAACAGTAACTTTCTTCCTTTTTGTATAATAAAAGAAACATAATCTATATATTTAAAACAAAAAGCGCATCCTGTCAAATTTCACATGCATATTGTCTCTTTATGCATGCATCAACTTTTTTTAAAGGCTTCTTACTCAGAAACTGGAAACTTGATTGATTAGCCTGTTTAGACTAGGAGGATTGAAAAGGGTTGATTGAAAGACCTTCTAATATATTTTTGATCTGAGGTTGAAAGCTAAAGATTTTTTTTTTTTTTAAAGAAATCATGTTTTCACTATTAAATAAGCATATTTTTTCACAAAATTTTAAAGAGAGCTTGGAGACAGTTATATTTATAACCGATTGAAATGTCAGAAAGTTCCGAAGATGAGAGTTATTTTTTTATTGCTATGTTAAAGGAGCCGACTTGAAAACAACCAAAAAAGTGAGAAGAAAACTTTACAACTGGATAACAATATTTTTTCATGAAATTTTTACATGGGCTGTAAAACCGTTTTATTTATCACCAAGGTTTTAAAGAGTTCCGACAAAAAGAACTTTTTATTTTAAAACTGTAAAATAACCCTACCTAAAAAAAAAACAAGAAAATGAGTGCTTTTATCACTAAATATCAATATTTTTTCACGAATTTTTCATCTTAAAATATAATTTCATATAAAATTGGGTTAAAAATATAAAATAATAATAAACTTGATTTAAAAAAAAAATTATTATCAAGGGCCTGGGTAACGCCGGGCGGGGGTCAGCTAGTACATAATTATTTTGAGATGACTTAAAATTTTTTCAATGGTATTTTGGGATGTCTGTATTAATGTAATTCTGTAAATAGCACGTAATATAATAGTGAGGTTTAAAGATATGTTTTTCTCCCTCCCAAATATTACAATACCCCTCCATTTAAAAATGTTTGGAGGGAGACTCTCCTCTTTGGAAAAATTGAATTTCACGCCCTGCCTGTAGTTTTTTTTTTATGGATGTAAAAAGCAAATTGTGTCTGTTTTTAAGTAGTTGAACTAAGTTTTGTTATGTGATCGGAAAAAGACATTTAAAATAGTGTTTTGTTAAGTTTTCATATCAGATGCAATGTGTTTTGTTCTCATTTATGCCAAGTCTCAAAACATTTATAATCAGCATTAAGTTGACAATTTTGAAAATATCAGATACTTTTGATATTTTCAAAATACCATAATATTTACGACCCCTGGAACAGTAAAAAACTAATAGGAACCTTGTATATATCAAACACAAAAATTGAAAAATGTTCTGGGTACAAAAGTCTCTTAATCAGATCCTGTTTTTGTATCTGAAATAAAAATGCAATTGCTTTAACAAAATATTTTTGAATTATAAATTATTTGCTAATTATTTAATTTCATTAACAGTTACTTATTTTATATAAATTTCTGTATTTCAGGTACAGAGCACCATATTTCACAATATTTTGATATATATATTTTTTTTTTCTCCCTAGATTTCTTCTCGTCAGTCAGCATGATTAGCAGCCGAGTTTTTGGACTTCTTCAGAAGTCAAGTCTGCCTATTTTCAACTCCACTCGGTGTATGAGTAAGAAAAATTGGAACATCCTGAAAGTGAATCATATTGCTGTGGCCACTAAAGATCTAAACAAGAGTGTGAACTTTTATAAAGATGTTTTAGGAGCTAAGGTAATATGTCACTCAATGATCTATCATAGTCGTTTGTATATCACCTGATTATCGTTGTTATTGTTGAATTCATTAGGAAAAATGTAAACTTAACTACAGTCAATAAAATTTTATTTTGTCTGTTAAATTTATTAAATGATTTTTATGTAATTTTGTGTAATTGTAGTCTTGTTGCAAAGAATGTTTCAGTCAATGGCAGTGAAAGAAAGATAAAAGGGATAATTACTGGGTGTTGGCAGTTAGAGTTTTTCTTGCGCCCAATAACAAATGCCCACTGGGCTTTGGATAAAAATTGGGTTATTATAAAGAAAAATGTGGGTTATCATATAGAATCTTTATAATCATTTTTCTCAGAGTAAGTGTTTTTGGGTGAAATTTTGTTTTTAATTGTTTTATATACTAGATTTATATATACGTCCTTTTTAATAGATATTTTGTTTTCTAAAGAATATAATCCAGAACGTAAAACTTTATTCAGGTTATTGTTAATTTATTTTGTGCACCAATAATATATAACTTAATGTTCATATTTATTAAATTTATACGTGTAATGAAAAGTGTATTTGTAATCAATTAATGTGTTTCTGTAACAGTAAAGGCATTTATTCAAATAACAAGTGTATGATTATAATATTAGTTACAATTTAAAACTATATATAGTCGAAACTCGTTAACGCGAGCACGTTTATCGTGAATTACTTTTAGCATGAACAGTGGCAATGTCCCCGTCAAAATGAATACGGATTCCAGTGTTTTTTCTTCTTTTAAGATGAATACGTTTAACGTGAAATTTCGCTTAATATGAACAATTCTCAAAGTCCCCATGAGAAATTTTGATGCTTAACGCGAACGGAAATTCCTAGAAAAGTGTGAAAGCTTCATTTTCTCTAGGGAACAATGGGTTATTCTTTAGAGCTTTATGAAAAGGATTATACTTTAGAGCGATGAAAACGAGTACTATTGTCAATAGAATGTTCACACTTTTGGACATTACAATACAATACCTGTCATAAGCTACTTGCCATCAGGATTAGGGAAGGTTGCTACCTAAAGGGAGTACTTCTATGCATTGTTTCTTTCTTCACACTTGGAAAATTTATAGTTTAGTATGCAACTTTCATATGAAAGGCAGCATGCGTTGAGTCTTTTATTCTTACTTCGTTTACCTGTATGAATTTATTAAGGCATTCACATGCACTGTACAGTCGCTCAAAACGAGTCAAATTTCAGCAATCCTTAAGTTTGAAAAAGAAGCTTGATATATTACATGAGGTAGATAAGAGAAATTTAAAAAACATCTGAAATTGCTAAAAGTACGGTATCAATGATTTTAAAAAGTACAGACAAAATTGAAACAGCTTGTGTGTTAAGCAAGTTTGAATTGAGTCGAAAGAGAAGGAGGGTAGCCAATAATGAAGTCAAAACAGCATTAATCAAATGAATGAATGAAGCAAGAAGCCTGAATCTTCCCATTACCGGTGCATTTTTGCTAGAAAAGGCTAACTTCTTCGCCGATGCTTTAGGTATAAAAGATTTTTTAGGCTCATGAGGATGGCTTCAATGATTTAAGGATAGACACGGAATAATTTGCAAGAAAATTTGTGGTGAAGTGGCTGCAGTAAATGAT
Organism: Maratus michaelseni; assembly: GCA_963931845.1. Classification (NCBI taxonomy): domain Eukaryota; kingdom Metazoa; phylum Arthropoda; class Arachnida; order Araneae; family Salticidae; genus Maratus; species Maratus michaelseni. The sequence goes on along the minus strand of OZ007600.1, from coordinate 26,323,705 downwards.
GAAATGGCGGATGATTTCGTAATGAATAAATTGCAATAAATTTTAAGCAAATAAGCAGAGGGAGATATTTTTAATTCCGACTTCTTTGTTCTGGAAAGCACTTCCTTCATGAACTTTAACTATAAAGAATAATAAATGTTCATGTGGAAAGTGCAACAAAGAGAGATTAACGCTTTTAGTTGCTTGCAACATGAGTGGAATTGAAAAATTACCATTGATGGTCGTTGGAAAAGCTGCAAAACCTCGTTTTAAAGGTATAAAAACATTACTAGTGATATATCAGTCAAGCAAAAAGGCATGGATTACCACAGAGTTATTCCAGAAGTGGGTCAAGCAACTCGATAGAAAATTTTAAAGAGAAGGACGAAATGTGTGTTTCATTGTAGACAATTGTAGCGCTCATCGCATCATTTCTGGACTTAAAGCAATCCGTATAGAGTTTTTACCTCCAAACACAACTGCAAAAATACAACCATGTGATCAAGGGATTATTAAATGCATAAAAGCATACTATAGAAGAGAAATGCTCCTTCAAACAATTTCTTGTTTCGATCAAGGAACATCCTTTTCCATCAACTTGTTTTATACATTAAACATACTCTGATCTGCCTGGAAAGACGTTTCTGCCAGTACTATCCAAAATTGTTTCCAAAAAGTGGGATTTTCTACCAAAGAAACTCCTTTATAAACAGAAGAAACAATAAAATTTTATTCTTCAGAAGCACAAGCACGCGGTATACTTTGAAATTTCATCAAACTGTACATTCTGCTAACCCTTAACATAAATTGATGCTGATTAGATTTTGGTGTATTTCACCCAACAGGTGGCAATACTGGGTCGCATTTTTAACGATTTCCATGATAGCCAGATCTCGGCATGTTTAGAATAGAATTTCATCAAATTAAATACGTAAGATGATTACGAATATTGATTCAATATTGGTTTTGACCATCCCTCCAGGAGGCATTGCGATACTATGCACTTTTTCGGATGAACATTATAGCATCTCAGCTTCTATTGTATAGAAATGAACTGAATTTTATGTTTGAGTTAATAATTAACAATATATATGTTAATCTAGTTTTAAATTTTATTACTTAACAGAAAGCGCTGTTATGCTTTTTTTTTTTTTTTTTAATTCACTGATTACTGTTACTACATGTTAAATCCCAAGAAATTTATTATACTTTTGTAATTGTTAATCTGTAACTCCGCTAACAATTGATTGATTTAATATTTTCTTAGATGCATTAATTTTTACTGTTTATATTTTATTCTAAATAATTTTTTTGCTGTTCTAAATATAACCCATCTTGCTGTAGGATATTTAAGTGTGTTAAATAAAGCTATATACATTGTTTAATGACATCTTTGTAAAGATAAGCAGTTAACATTTTTTTAAGGTAATTAAAAAAAAATTGGTTCATTATTTTTAAACGCGTGGTCTCTTTTCAGTCACCTTTGTTAATATAAATGATGTCCCCCCCCCCCCCCCAAAGTCCCCCTTTTATATAAAAATGGTCCCCTTTCCCCCTTTTGGATGACTAAAATGTGTTGGAAGCCCTGTAATCATTAAAAATATAAATCAAAAACTTTTCCATTACTCCAATTCTTGTGGACATAGAAAGGAATTAAGTATGTAGTTTGAAAATTTCTGGAATATTTAGCCAATTTGTTATTTGTTGTGTTTCTATGTAAATATATATACAGTACAACCTCCGGCCAAACAATATCTCAGGAGTGTCAAATTTGTCTGTTATTTTGAGGTGTCCACTATTCAGAGGTAAAAGTGTGCGAATAATATTTGTGTTAGGGATTGAAAAGTGTTCACTAAATAAGAGTCTGCTATTCGTGAGTGTCCATTATGAAAGTTTTACTGTATATAACAAATGCAAATAATTTTTATGAAATATTTTAAAGTATAATCAACGTCTAAAATGGCAGAAAATTGTGGCAGTCAAGAAAAGCAGGGAGAAGAAAAACTAAATACAATAAACTCTGTGTAAGGCAGAATTAATTGGGACTGAGAAAATTTTCCATCATAGATAGTATTCTGCCTTAAACAAAGTTTATTATATGTTTGTGTATTTGCTGAGACATCTTTCAGAGTTGATTTCAGTCCTACACAGAGTCTGCCTGAAACAAAGTTTACTGTATTTATCTATTAATTACCTAAAGACACTGCAGAGTATAAAAGTATCTGAAAAATGTTTATTCACTGGATGGAAAAATGTAGAATTGGGTTTCTAGATAATGGAGAGAAAATGAACAATTTCCATCTATGATGGCTATTTTCCCCTCTTAGGTTATTAATAAATAAATATTTAGTTTTTTTTTTTTTTTAATTATTGGGAAAATGGTTGTTGTTTTTGGTCGAGAATGGACCTCTTGATGCTCGCAATTTATTTTAACCGTTTTTAACAAAATTCTGTAACTTTAGAAGAATTTTTCTTTGAATAGGCAATAGAAATGCAAAAAATCGTTACAAAAATGTTAAAGTTACAAAAAGGATAGATGCAAACTATCAGATATGAAAAAAAGCCAAATTCAAAAATTGACGTCAGATGAGAAATAGTCTTCTTTCAGTTTTTCTTGGCTATCGCAGTTTATAATTTCAGGTCATCATTTAATGTATTGAATGCATTTTCAAATATTTTTGTTAAATTTAGCTGCTTTTATTGCATATACATTTATTCCTTATTATTTTTAAACCTATGATTCTTTTTTAAAGATCATAATCTAAAGTGGTGCCTTGAAATTAGCCTTTCTGATATATTAATTTAATTGGGTTGTTGTTAACCAGCTCAGATTTAATTTTATTGCTAATATTATACTCTTAATTTTGTTATTATGAGTGATTTTACTGTTACTGAACACATTAATTTATCAGCTATTATTATAACTATACTACCATATGCTTTTAAATAAGTGTGTGCAAATTTAATTAACTTGTAATGCAGCATTCTTAAATCTGTCAAATTTTCACTAATGCAAGTAACTCGTTCTTATTAAGTTGTCACTTATAGAAAGTTAAATATTCAGTTGATTACATTCCTATCATGATTTTAGAATCATCTTGTGCTTATTATAATAATTTAAAAGATGAATTTATTAACCACGAGTGTGAAACTTTGGATTGAGCAAAAGTGACTGTCACATGTCAACCAAAACGAAATTCATTCTGCATATAGAAGAAACATTTTAAGAGAGTATTATTTGCATATTAAATGTCACATATTTAAGTATTTAAGACCCCCACCTCACAAAAATAAATAAATAAATAAAAGCACATAAAAATTATTCTAAAAAGTAACTTTTCTCTATGAAATATTAAATATTTATTATAGTCTCAAAAATTTTATTCTGTGAATGCTTGCACATTTTTTTTTCTTCTTTTGATTGTTTGTTTTACTATTTGGTTTTATATTTGATCATAAATCACTATTCATTAAATGTAAGATGGGGAGATTCCATTTAATAAGTTTGAAGAATCATCTTATGTTGTAAATTTTTAAGAAATTCCTATAATATTTTTCATCAAAATTTTGCTTTTGAATGCTGAAATCAATCTTTATGCCTGCAGTGTGAATTAATTCTTATTCTTTCAACAACATAAGAAAATGATATCTCAGCAGGAATATTTCTTATTCTTCCAACAACATAAGAAAATGATATCTCAGCATGAATTAGTTCTTATTCTTCCTACATGCAGGGTTCGTACAGACTCCTTAGACTACTTAGAAACTCCTTAGAAATGAAAAAGCTTCTAAGCAGTGCTTAGAGCTCCTTAGATATACAAAATACTCCTTATAAACTCCTTAGAATTATCGAGAAGCAAAATTAAGTGATTTCATGCTTTTAATTGAAGCACACAAGATTAGAAAATAGAGACATGAGGATTATTATTGCCTGTATATAATGATCTTTCTTAGGTAGGGCATAAAGCAAAATAAAATAAGAATAAAATTTTATGTTTACAAAAGAAAAATTAAAGTGATTACAGGTGATTTTCTTACCATACTAAAAAAAAAAGCAATGCATTGTGTATACTGTGCAGTTGTAACACTGACCCATTAGATTTAAATAGTATAAGATCTGTTTGAAAGTAATTTCTGTTAATTTTCTTAATTAAAAGTTGTGCATGTTGCAGTGCAAGGTACAGTAATACTAAAAAATATATATATGGTAAGTTCTTTAAATTTTTTGGACTCTTTAGATACTCCTTGGATTTTTTCTTCTGAATTCTGTACGAACCCTGTACATGATTCTACCCCATTCGAATAATCTTGCTATAATTTCTAAATCAAGAGTCATCATTTAAAATAATTCTAATAGATAATTTTTCACCATTTTATCTTTGCAGAAAATGTAGAAATATTTACAATTGTTTATGTAGGTTCATTTTTATGATATGAAAAATTAGAATTTAAGTGATAAAGTGTATTCAGTTGAAGGAAATAACTTGCTAAAATTCAATGATGAATCACAAATTAAACAAAAAAGCAATTCATTATTTAATTATTTTTGGAATGTGTTATGTTTATACACTTGTGGCACATATCGAGCAAATACTTTTTTGCTAACTTTTCTAATTTTTAACTTTAAATTAGTTAACAGTAGGCAGCAATTATAATCAATTTATAATTGATTATTAATGTAAAGTAACTGTATGCTTTTAAATTTCTTTAGTTAAATTCTATTTTTAAAATATTCAAATTTAAAGTAAAAATGTATTCTTTAATTTTTTTTTAATGATGTGGAAAATCAAACAGGAATTAGCAATTTGAAAAAATGTGTAATAAATTGGGAACCTATTTATTACCTACCTACCCTTTCTTTCCTTGTGAGATATGGTGTATAATGCATACATAACGCATCGCAGCAGCTTTCCGTCCAGTTCTTAAAAATTCAAGTCATTTCAATAAGCTACAGATACCCTGCAATCACCTTAGATGAATTAAAATCTCACCATTCTGAACATAGATAGTACCTACTTTTAAACCACCAAATATTTTGTTAATGAGCCTTTAAGAACATGGACAAGGTACTGTGTATATCACCCAGTTGGAAAATTGTCTTTAAACTTCAGAATAATCATATGATTAACAGCTATATCTTATGTCATAAAGAATAGAGGAAAGCATTCTCAACCAGGTGTAAATTACACTCAATGGCCGGAGCATCATAGTTGAGATTTATTCCAACAGAGCGAAAAATACCGGGATTAGGACTCGAACCTGGGTACTTTGGCTTGCCAGGCCAACGCTCTTCCTACTGAGCTATCCCAACACTCAATCGCTGGATCTCAACTATGATGTAAATAAATCTCAATTATGATGCTCCTGCCGTTGAGTGTAATTTACCTGGTTGGGAATGCTGTCCTCTGTTCATTATGACCTAATTACATAGTATACAGGAGTTTCCGTGTTATTTCAGATTCATCATGTAAAATGCTATAGTTATAGCTTGGATGAATGAAATTAGTGCTGCAGTTCACAGCCTTGTCCAACAAATAATAGTGAAATATGCCAGCCTGGATATCGTTGGGATAGCTCAGTTGGCTGGCAAGCTAAAGTACCCAGGTTCGAGTCCTGGTCCCAGCATTTTTCGCTCTGTTGGAATAAGTCTCAAATATGATTTTCGGCCATTGAGTGTAGCTGTATCTTATTTGCTCTTTCCAAAGAACTTTCAGTGTTGAACCAGTGTTTCAAGTTGAAGGTTGAAATTTCTTTTTATTATTATTTTTAATGAAAGTCATCACTGGCATATTGAATATGTCACCAAAATATCCAATTTAACATGCAAAAAACATATTAAAAAAAAAAAAAAACAAGCACATCTGTTAGTACTTATTGTTCAACAAATTCAATAATTTGTCCAAGTGATTGATTTTTGTAATTTTGAATTTCGTATTTGGTTTTGTTTTAAATTTATAGCTGCAAATTGTCAAACACAATTTTTTAGATTATTTGTTTATATTAATCTCTTTTTTTCCAAATTTGATATTTGTTATTTTTATACTATTACTAGATGTTGCATTAAAAGTTAATGAAAATAAAGTAATGAAAGATAGAATATTAACTACACAATTTCAACAAGTTTTGTGCAGTTTAATTTTTATGCTACAGTCATTTTGCACTAAAGAGACCGGAAATATTAAACTGTAAAAGTCACGGAATAGCAAATACTTATAGAAAACAGCTGGGTCATTCCATGCCAACACAGTCAATGAATTTCAGATTTCAATGACTTTTCCAGCAACCAGTCTAATATGAATGATGATATGATATGTATGAGAATATATTTTTATAATTTTATTTTATCTCATTAGGTTTTCATATATATTGTTTTTTGGCTTATGAAAGCTTTTTCAATCTTTATTTTCTCAAGTTCCATAAGGCTTAAAGAGCTGTATTGTATAATAACCCTTCATTTTAAAGAGAATTTCATGAGATTTAATTTGATATGCAATTTGATTGGTTGGTAACAATGTTTTTTTTCTAATTTACAAAACAAAATTTATAAAAATTTTTTCATTTTCAGAAAAAAAAAAAAGAAATGTTTTATATTATTTTATAAGCTTTAAATTCTGAAAGTTACAGAGTGAGATTTGAAGTTATGGCCGTCAAAAAAAAATCACCTTACAAAAGATTGAAGTTCAATGTAATCCTAACTGGAGTTTTATATTAATTGAGTAATACCCCAATTTACATCAGCAATTCATTCCAAGACCAGCAATGTAAGTCAGGGTAAATATAGATAAGCATTCAAAATTCGCCAAAATCTAATGAACATATTTTGTTGTACTTAAGGACGTAATACAAAACTGAAAAGAAGTAGATTTTTAAAGTTATTAAAGGAGAAAATAATTAAAATTTACAAATGTCTAGCTCATTGTGTTTATCATATAAAAACACTGCAACTAACATAAGCGAACATTGTTATTGTTTTGTTAAACAAAAAGTACAAATTATTTATATGAAAGTGTGTGGAAATATAAATCATTACAACAAGAAATTATTCACACATTTTCATCACTATCAGTTATCTCTCATGCTGAGAAAATACTTTTTCACTAAACATATTTTGAAGGGTTGTGCTTTCTTCTAATTTGCACTTTTCCAACTCCCGACTCCATACATCCTTGTTGGAGATTTTAATGCACACAGTCAACTCTGGGGCAACCACGATTCTAACCAACGTGGTGATATTATCGAAAAATTTATATCTGACAATGGCTTATGCCTGCTCAATAATGGTGATCACACTTATTTTCACAAGCCAACCCGTACTTTCCATGCAATAGACCTTTCAATTTGTTCCCCAATACTCTATCCATTCTGCAATTTCTGGGTCTCTAATGACCTGCACAGCAGTGACCACTTTCCGACTTTTATCACACTGACTACTCCTGATAGGGATTCTTATAATTCTACCAATCGTTATATATATGACAGAGCCAACTGGCCGACATTTACAACACTTGCAAACATCACAGCTGGCATGATACAGGGAAATATCGACAATGCACTTGATAATATAACTCAATGTATTATGATTATCAGTGCTGCAGATTCTAGCATTCCAAAAACAGCATCCACACATAAGCACAGAAAGCCATGGTGGAATAGTGATTGCCAAAATGCCAAGAAAAAACAGCAGAAGGCTTGGGGAATATTTCGGCGGTACCCAAATAATACTAACTATATGGCATATAAAAAAGCAAAGGCTGAAGCTAGAAGAGTGCGACGCAAAAGCCAGCGTGAATCATGGATCAACTACATCGCAAGCATTAATTCCAATACATCAAGTAAAGAACTATGGAATAAAGTGAAAAAATGTATGGGTCTACTCTGATAATCATATTTCTATTTTAAAACATAACGGTCAAACCATTTCATCACCTAAAAACATCGCTGAGACAATAGGGTGTACCCTAGCATCTATTTCTAGCTCTGACTCATACCCAGAACCTTTTTTAACATATAAAAGACAAACTGAAAGAACCAGGATTAATTTTAACTCTCATCACTCATACGAATATAACAAGCCATTTATTAAATCAGAGATGATAAAATGCTTGAGAGACAGCTATTTATCTGCTCCAGGTCACGGCGGGATTACATACATTATGCTCAAGCACCTTTCTGCACTATCCTTGAGTAATCTTCTCTCCTTCTTTAATAGGATATGGATGGAGCAGAGGTTTCCGAATGCTTGGTGCAGAGCTATAATTATACCTTTCCTAAACCAGGAAAAGATGCTACTAATCCCAATAATTACAGGCCAATTGCACTCTCTAGCTGCCTTTGCAAACTTCTTGAAAAAATGGTGAATTGCCGCCTCGTGCATATTTTAGAAAATAACAATTGCCTTGCTGCATTTCAAAGTGGATTTCAACGTGGTAGGTCTACTATTGATAATTTAATTCATTTGGAAAATCACGTGCGAGCAGCCTTTCTTAAACGCAACCATTTGGTGTCAGTATTTTTTGACATGGCGAAAGCTTATGATAGAACATGGCGTTACGGGATACTTCGCGATCTTTTTAACCTGGACTTTCGTGGGAACCTTCCAATTTTTATTAAAAACTTTCTTGCCATTCGACGATTTCAAGTTCGAATTGGGGGAATACTATCTAGATTTTATGTACAAGAAGAGTGTGTACCTCAGGGCAGAGTCCTGAGTGTCACCCTCTTTGCTATTAAAATTAATGACATTCTTAAACAACTACCTCCTTCTGTGAAGGGTGATCTATATGTAGATGACTTCCGTATTATGTGTATGGGACAGGATATTCGTTTTATTGAGAGACAACTGCAAATTGCAATTAAAAGTATTCTTAGCTGGACAAATAAAAATGGTTTCTTAATATCTTATGACAAAACATCTTGTGTGCATTTCTGTAGACGTAGGGGTCTGCATCCAGATCCTGAAATTTTTATTGGTTCATCTCAAATACCTGTTGTGGACAACGTTTGATATCTTGGCCTGCATTTTGACAAGAAACTTACATTTTTACCACATATTTTACACTTACGGACAAAATGTGAAAGATCGCTTAATTTATTGAGGGTACTGTCAAATACTTCTTGGGGAGCAGACCGTACCTCTCTCTTAAAAATTTATCGAGCTGTGGTACGATCAAAAATGGACTATGCCTGCCAGGTCTATGGCTCAGCACGAAAATTTGTTCTCATAAAACTAGACACTGTGCACCATAGTGCACTCCGTGTCTGCTCTGGTGCATTTCGTACATCCCCGGTTTTGAGTCTATATGTTGACTGTAATGAACCAGCATTACACCATACTCGTGAAAAACTTTCATTAGAATTGTATTACCGTATCCTGTCTCATCCTGGTCATCCTCTTCACACCTATCTTTTAAATACTGACAATGATATTCTTTATCAGCATAGACCATCTTGCATCCCATCTTTTGGAGTCAGAATGAGAAATTGTATCAATAATGGCCCGTTGAATAATATCGAGGTGAGTCCATGTCCTTTGCATGTGCTCCCTCCTTGGAATCCTCCTAAAATTACCTCTCTCCATCCTTTTAAAGGTTATGACAAAAACAACCTGGCTTCTTCTGTTTTCCAACAATTATTTGCTGCACATCGTGCAAAATATAATAACTATACTGATATTTATACAGATGGTTCCAAGAATGGGAATATTGTTGGTTGCGGGGTTTTTATTGATAACACTAAATTCAGTTATCAGCTTCACCCTTCAATTTCGGTCTTTACGGCAGAGTTGATTGCGATAGAGAGAGCCATGTTGCACATATCTCATCATCATAAAACATCCTTTATCATATATACTGACTCAAATAGTTCTATTGATGCAATCAAATCTTTTAAAAAGCATCCTTATGTCTCAGCCATCCTGGATTTTTATTATAAATTGACTAGACGTGGTTATATTTTATTTTGTTGGGTACCTGGACACATGGGTATTCCTGGCAATGAAAAAGCAGATGAGGCGGCAAAACTTGCTCTTAATCCTTTACACCATAAAATTCCATTCTCAGACATTAAACTCCTTATAAAACATTTCATTCATAATAAATGGCAAGAAAGTTAGGATTTAGAACACAATAATAAACTGCACCATATCAAACCTATAATCATGACCTGGCCTCCAAGTTATCCAAGGAAAACAGATGTTCTTCTGACTCGTCTGAGAATTGGACATTCAAGGATAACACATAAACATCTCTTACTCCGGGAGGATGCACCCATGTGTCCACACTGTCATTTTGATATTTTGACTATTTATCATATTTTAACTGACTGTCCGGGTCTCCGGCACTTGTACAGAATTTATTTTAATTCATCATTACCAATCTTGACAAACCTCATTGGGGAAACACCTCATGGGGCACTCTTTCATTTTTTAAAACAAACTGGCTTTTATTTTGAGATATAGTTTTCATATACCTGTCATGTTTTATATATAACAATGTTAGTTTATACTTGTTTAACTTGACATCTGGATTGGGTAACCCCATCCAGATAATGTTTCTTAAATGTAGTATTTTTTATACTTTACTTTTTTTTAAGACGTTATATTTGTTTTATACACTGTATGGCTATATCTGGATGGGTAACCCCATGCAGATAATTGTTTCATTAAACTTTGTTTCTTTTTTAGCTTTTGTTGGCGTTACTTTTGTGGCTTTTTTAGTTTGTTCTTTCTTTGGCGCAGCTTGTCCCCAATGGGACCTTGCGCCATAAAATCTTATACAACCAACCAACCAACCTTATGAGGCGAGTTTCATTGAATAATTCAAGAAAAATTTATCTCATCATTATTATGAATATTTAGTCATGTATTATTAATTATTTATGTAATCTTTACATTATTTCACATAACTATTTTAATATTTTACTTTATTGTAAGTATTCATGATAATTTTGAGTGCATTATTACATTCAAATTACTGTTTAAAATATATAAACAAAACAGTGACCAGAAATCCACAAAATTCTAAAATCCGCACAACCTCTGGTCCCAAGCTGTGCGGATTTGAGAGAGTCTACTGTATAGTGTTTATTTGTTCTGAAGGGACTGAAGTAAAACAATACAATGTATTAAAATGGTGGCAAATTAGGAAGAATAACTTTCCTGCTCCTTTTGATTTGGCAAGGAAGTTTTTAAATGAAACAGAGAGCAAGTATCTGGAATGGGCGATGTTGTAAACATACAGGGTGTTCATACATCTTGGAACAAACTTTCTGTGTTGATAATGTGGTCAAGGCCAACATTTTTTGAGCAAGAAACATTATATCAATCCACTTATTCCATCAAAAATACAATACATTCAATCAAAAATACAGGGTGTGTCACCACAAGCGTTTACATTTTGAATTTTCGTTCACAACTTTAACAACAATGAAGATAATTTAGCGAGATTTGTATCCTATTAATTTTGCTTGTAACAAATATGATGATATTATTGGAAGTGGCTGAATTTTGGCCAGTGGCACAGTATAAGTAGCACTATCAGCTGCACTTGGAATAAAGGAATATCTAGCTCAGTGGTGCTTAGATATGAATGGTGGCAATTTCCAGTACTTCTTGTGATTCACAGAAATCAAAAGTTAGCTATGTTAAAAATATTAGTTACAATATTTTTAATATTATTAAAGTAACAAATGAAAATTCAAATCTGACCTGGAGTGAGATGCTCTTTATTTTTGATTGAATAAGTGTGTTGCGATCTTGGTTTCCTGGACAAAAATTGTCTGTCTTGATGTCTATTATCACCTGTGAAAGTTTTTTTCTGTTTTGTTTAGAAACATGATGTTTGCAAAAAAGTAAGAAACAGATTATTTACTAGATAATATTCAGGAACTTGTATTTATTTGTACATCATTATTTCCTATGAAGGTCATCATTAATGGTTAATTTTCTTAGGTGACACTTTTTAAACAGCTAATAAATAATGTAAAAGCATTCTCTTTCATTTAAATATGATTCTATTCCCAATTATTTTGAATGTCTTTATTAATTGACAGTTAAAAGTAAAAATTGTGGGGTTTTAAAAATATTTAAAAAAAAGTTTTATTCAGTATTCGATTTGGTCAAATGTTATTATATTCGGCAGGCCAAATAGTTTGATATTTGGCAGACCGATTAGTTTGATATTCGGCCAAGTTGAATATTCGGCAGGTCGAACAGTTTGATATTCGGCAGACTGAATAGTTTGATATTCGGCCTAATTGAATATTTGGTAATATGGCCGAATACCGAATAGGTACCGAATATTCGGTGCATCCCTATTTATGACCAAAATTTGCCTTTTTCAAGGGTTTGAAAACTTTTATGTTAATATTTAAATACAGTTCTTAACTTAAGTTATAAAAAGTAATTTTTAATTAAAAGCAAGAAATATCAGATTTGTAATGTAAAAAATAGGCAACAACCTGTATATGACACGTTCATTTTGTTTTTGTGTTCTAACGATTTTTGTTTGTTTTTATTTCTTTACTTTAAAAAATAAGTTTTAAACAATATTTCTCAAAAGATATGTAACTGAATGCTTAATTTATGCATCGAAAAATTGTGCAGTAATCTGTAAATAACACATTATTTTTGTTTCTAATATTTTTTTGTTGTAGTTTATTTATTTTTATTTGTTTTTATTAGACTAGTGATCCTGTCCCAATGTCTGAGCATGGTGTTACAACTGTTTTTGTTGAACTGTTAAATACTAAAATTGAACTGTTGTTACCACTTGGAAATCAAAGTCCCATTGAAAAATTCCTGGAAAAAAATCCTGGTGGTGGGATGCATCATATTTGCTTGGAAGTAGATAATATTGAAAATGCTGTTGAAGATCTGAAAGCAAAGAACATCCGCCTTCTAGGAAGCAAACCGACAATTGGTGCTCATGGAAAGCCGGTGATTTTTTTGCATCCTAAAGATTGTGGTGGTGTTCTTATTGAACTTGAACAGGTGTAATAGTTTGCAGCAAAAAACAGCACTATTTTTTCTTTTTTACTTTTAACGATTTTTTTTAGTCCAATTTATACAATATTTGTACTCTTTGAAAGTGGGGTAGAGGTTAAAGTTTTCTTTCCCTAGAAAACTTTTTGTACTAAGAATAGTCATTTTTGAGTTTAAAAATATATTCTAGTTTCAGTTACAGTTTAATATTTAGTTATAATTTAACATTTTTCTGCAAGAATTAGTTGTTAAATTAAAAATGAAATGCTGCAAAGGGAGCATACGTCCAATTTAGAATCCTGCATGGATCTAGATATACCCAACTTGAACTCAAAAATTCTGTTTAAGTCATCCCAAATCCGCCGAAAAACATTTCATCCACCCCAAATCCAATCCAAACCCAAAGTGAAAGAAAAAAATTCCTACTGTAATATGATTATAGAAAAGTAGTGTAAAATTATATCTCTAATATAAATTTTATATTTTTTGTAGAAAAATGTTCACATATACGCTCAGTAATATTCAAGTATATATATATATATATATATATATATATTTTACAATTGGAAAATATACAGGATATTCTTTTGAAAAATTAGGTTAACCCGAATCGACTCAAAATAATCAAAACTGGACTCGAAACATTTAAAGTCAACCTCGCACATAACGATAAAAAATATCCGGACTCCAGGTCAGGTCGGATTTGGATAAAAATTGGTTACCCGACTCAGTGCAAGACTCTAGTTCAATTTTGCATTCACGTGAAATGTCAAAGTTGTACAACAGTAGAAACCTAAAAACTTGGGAAATTTGAAAATCTGTAAAAAACGGTAATTTAAAAAAAAGGGGAAATGCCAAAAAAAAAAAAAAATTACAATGCAATCTGAATCTGCACATATGCATGTTGTATGACACAAATTTTTATTATTAATATTATTATTAACTAAATCTATTTGACAAATTTAAGAATATGTGATGATTCATAGAATATTTTTTGTTAAATGTTCTTTTTGCAGCATAGAAAGTATATTTGTGAAATATTAACACAATTCATCATATCTTTTGAAACTGCTAGTTTACCTACTGTTTGTGATATGGAAATAAACAATAATTGAATAATGCAAAGTATTTTTATTGCAAATTTGAACAGAAAAGATGTTTATATATATATTTAAATATATTGATTTATTTGTAAAATAATATAAAAACGTAGAAACTATAAATTGAGGCAGATGTAAAAAAAAAATAATAATAATAATAATAAATATTTCTTTTGGATAATTTATTGCCTGTCAACATTTTCAAAATTGTGTTTTAAGATTATTGTGATATTGTTATCTTAAAGCATTAATTTCATTTTCAAACTTAAATGCAACTTTTTTTTTTTTTTTTACCTTGATGTTATTGGTTATAAATCATAGTAGTAATAAGCTGCAAAAACTTTCCAAATGAATCAACAAAATTAAAGAAACACTTTAAAAAAGTGGTAATTTAAATCTTATCAAACTGCTGTCTTATTTTGAAACATGAAAAAAAAAAGAAAGAGAGAAGTTGTTGAAGTGTTTGTATTGCACATAAAGAAGTAATGTTATACTAATTTGGTAACTTTTTTGTATGTATGTGCATTTCAGATAAAAATATCTACATTTGACAAGTATTTTCTTGCACTTCTCAGCAGCTGATTTTTTCAAACATATCAGATGATTGGACTTAATGACATTTACTTTAGCATTTTATTTGTTATGTTAATTATTATTTATAAAACATATCAGATGATCTGACTTGAAAGGGTTTTATTTTCTAATATTGGAAATATTTTTTCGCATTTTATTTGTTATTTGACACTGTAGTTAATTTTTTGCACACATATATATATATTTTGGTATACCCTATTTGTATTTTTTCACTAATGTCCAAGTAATGTGTGAGCATTTATTGTTATATCCCAATCTTATTTATCCCTTTTAATTGTTATAAGAAAAATAATTAAGGAGCATTTATGTTATATGCACAATTTAATAAGCAAGCAAATAAATTTGCATTAATTATTTTGTAAACCATTTTTTTTTTATTGCAATTGGAAATCTGCATTTTAAAGGTACTCAGAAATACTAGGTTTTTTATTTTCAGTTACATCTATGTAATTAAAAAATAAATAAGTAATAAACAGAAGTCTTTTTTATGTGATTAAGATACAATTCCTTAAACACCAGTAAACACAATCTCCTGTTATATAGGATGGACACAAATTAGGTGGACAATCTCATAATTGAATAGTTTGAGAAATATTAATTGTAAAGTGCCAGTTCAAAGGCAAATTAGTAGTACTGTACCCAGAGTTCTCACAGGCTTTTTGACTAGCTTTAATAATTTGGCTAATAATCAACAAAAATTATAACCAGATGACAATATAGTTAGCAATAGATTCGTCAAAATACACTGATTTGAAAATCGTTCTTTAAACTAATGAACCCCAAAATTTTTTTCTTTAACTATATGTTCCAATTTTTATATTTGTTTTTAGAGCAGTTATTGATCTAAATTTATAGAAATTTATAAAAAGAATACTATAGAATAAAAGAATACTATAGACACTAGTAAAACAAATGTATTATTGCTGTTTGCAAAATGTACAAAAATATTTTAGCCTGATTGATTTCTGAAAAGCTTTTTGAAACAAAACCAGAGTTAACTCTATATTCAGGATAATAAAAATTTGTAGAAGAAAATATATATCAGTTCTAAAACACTCAAAATACAAATAATAAATTACAAAAGATCTTTCAACCGTTCAATAACACCATTAAGAGTGTCACCAAAATAAGAAAAAAAATGTAACTCTCGCAATTTGGTAATTTCAATCTTTCATTTTGGCGCAATGATGATCAGCAGAGAGAACTGTGATTGTACCTTAAGTTGTTGTTCAATTCTTTTTTCCTTAAAAAATTGTTACGGACATTGTGTTCCAGGAACATGACATGCTGCTCTATCCTCAGTTTGGATTGGTCATGTGAAATTGCTACTTCATTACCACCATGATCACCCCAGATCTTTCACCTCTAGGTTATAGTCTATGGGATTTAGTTAGTGAGCAGTTTATACTGACACCATTGAAGTATGTCGCTAAATTAAAATTACAAATTAGCACTGCACTTGGTGTGATCGAAGTGATCATGCTCATAACCATCTGGCAAGAACTGATTTCCTGATAGGACATTTGCAGAAGAATGAAGGACACATGTCAAATATTTTTAATAAAAAAGTAAAGTTGATGTATTTTACTATCTTATATTCATATGTTTCCTCATGTATAGCTATATAACTAATTGCACATGATAAATCATTATTTTTACCCATCTAATTTGTAACCACTCTGTATAATAATATTTTAAGAAAAACTATCTTCACATCTTCAGAAAAACATTAACATAAATTATTTTATACTTCTTTTTCTGGTATTTTTTGGTATTCGTCATTAACTCATAGGTGCAATACCAGTCTCAGGATTGATTTCAGTTTTAGAGAAATTTTTGATTGATAGTAAATTGTACTTTATATATTTAAATGGTAGCAATTTTATGTGCAGAAAATTTCAATCGCTCTCTTTTAATGAAAAGAAAAACAATTTTACACAAATAGGAATTTTCTAGCCCATCGTCATTTGATTATACCGAATACTCGGTCAAGTTTTCAGTCTTGGCTTGGATGGATTTCTTGTACCCATACATTAACTTCTGAAACTTAACACTTTTAGGTAGATTTCATAAGAAATACTACTTATTACATTCTCCCCTATGTTGGAATTTCTGAAAATTTTTTGCAGATCTACACTGATTGCAACTCCTAGAACCCAAAACTACCCTCAGTTCAAAACTTTATATATCTATCTATATCATTTTTTTATGGACACAATAACTTCCGTAATTCTGCACAAATCTCTTCCAAACTGATATATAAAATCAAGAGGCATACAATCTCAGTCAAGTGCGTTAATGTGCAAAATCGGACCAGTGGGGGAGGGGGGGGGGATGATGGGGCTTTTTGTGAAAACAGAAAAAAAATCTACAACTTCTTAATTATGATACATATCGAATCCGTTTAAAGTTATTATTACTTCTAAGAAAAGGGTCGAAAATTTATATATGACAGATTTTTGATATAATTTAAAATGGTCTCAAAGGGGGGGGGGGTAAATAGGGGTTTAAGAAGAAAAAAATTCATAACTTTGTCAATTCACAAAATATCAAATCCACTTCAATTTATTATAAATCTTTTTAATATTATCTACAACTTTTATACTGAGAAGATTTTTATAGAACCAACTCTTACAGCAAAAAGAAATTTAAAAAAAAAATCGCAGCCTGCTCCACGTACAGGCACAGGTAGATTTGGAAGTGGGCGGTTCCAGCTACCGCATCATGGCAAAAAAGGTCCTTCTTCTACAATTCCTAATAAACAGGCACCCCAAGGTCTGTGTCTTCGAAATCCACCTTTGCCTGTAGGCTGAGCCGCCAGGGATTTTTTATTTAATGAAATATATTAAGTTTAAATAAATAAAAACTAACAACAAAAATTTGTTTCTGTTTAGTCTTATCTTTTATTGATGAATGCAGTGAAAGAATGAATAAAATAAACAATTTTCGTGTATGATTCTTTTTCATGCTTTAATAAAAGAAATAAGTGTTTTCTGAGAATTAGGATGAATATTAAATACATTGATAATTACAGCACATGACATGATTTGCAGCATACTTCAATCAATGTTGGCGTTGTTTATTGGAAAATAATTTTATGAAAAAAGTTAATGAAAATTGGGAATTCATTCATTCAATGTAGAAAGCAACTTTATAAATTAAGTCAACTTCCTCTGATACACAAAGGTTGTGCAGATTATAGAATTTTGTTAATTATACGTCAGCGTTTTGCAGTTTTCTTTTGCAGATACAAAATGAGTTGTTATTAATGCATTAATGAATGTTAAAATAATAAAAAATAATGATTTAATTTAAGTTTTGTAATAAAATCTCTCTTCCACATTGAAAAAGCTTATTAATTTCATAAAAAGGAATGATGATGATCAGAGTTGAATTCAGACACTTTTCTCCGGGAGGGATTTCTGGAGCTCTAGAGTGGAAGGGGTATTGTGGAGTTC